>VCRD01000228.1:87492-210816 GCA_006783055.1 Trinorchestia longiramus
GTTAAACGTAACTTGTGTCTGTGGGTTAAACGTAACTTGTGCCTGTGGGTTAAACCTAACTTGTGTGTGGGTTAAACCTAACATCACCAGCTTGGTCGACTGGTGTGCGAATCTGTTTGAGAGCGGAAAGACATGGAGCGGAAAGACCCATTCTTGGTTTGAATCCCGCTGCCGACATGGTTGACGCAGCTGGAAATACGGCATGGGACTTGGGTAAAACAACCGAGTAATTATCGAAGTAATTATCCGACCCTAGAATGGACCAGAGGGTTCGTTCCTATAGCCTCATTCTATTCTATATGCTATTCTAAATGTATTGATTCATTTACAGTTTATTGTAAATTTTATTTTTTATATAATACAAGGATAGCTCTCATTTTAACACCTCATTTTAAATTTATTTCCTAAATTGTACATAAAAGGCACCCATTTAAAAAAAACGTAGGGATTCATGTTGAATTGATATTTTTTGTTTAGTTAGTGATAAATCTGTATATAATAGGACAGTTGTCTAAATTAGATTTTTGTTCTTAAATATACGTATATTCATTACAAACATATTTTCGTTTGTACAAAAATGTTACCATCCATAGACGTGAAATTGTATTCGAAATGAAAATATTAGTGAGGTCAAAATATGATATCCTCAAAACTCAACAAACTCAGGAGAATTTTTGAAATCACGCATGAAGTATCTTTCGAAAGAAAAATTTTGCGAGTTGATATTCCCTCAATGCAATCTGAGCAGTTTTTCTCTTCATCACGCTCCTTTGTTCAGAAGAATAAAATCTTGTAATTGATAAGGAATATGTTCCATTCAGCTGAAGCTAATTCTGAACTCTTTACACGCCTTTATTGTAAGCTTGACGATCACAGTACAGCTGCGAAATGCTTGCTATTGCCATCAGTTGCACCAGGTGTTTGTATTTCAATTAGTTGCTTCACATTTCAAGCGTCAAAACTTCTTCACATTCTGTTTGAGGGATTACACTCGAACTCAGATTAAGTTTGGACCAAACTTCGAGCAGCGCTGTCTGTGTGCGACTGTCCACCTAGCTGGAGACCCACAGAACTAAGCAAAATGAGTCCTGTGATGGGAACTTCGCTCTTCGAACACCTTACCTACTTTGCTATACTGTCTTTAATCCACGATTTTTGTAAAATTTAAAGCAACAATACTGTCAAACAATAACGCTGTTTATGGCTTGGTTAGTTTCGCCTTATTGCAGGGTAACAACTTTGTTTGGATAAATTAAATTCTTTATACAATGCCTAGAATGATGTTTCTCATGGAGAAACGATGAACTGGTCTCTCTATGAGGAAACAGAAAATTTCTTGGGAAAATATTGTATGGCGTTGTATTTTGCATTCATTTTGTTCCGCTTTGTTCCGTTCATCGCTGGGGTATGTTCATTGAGTTTAAATTATGCAATCACTCCATATGTATTACTCGATTGGCAACCGCCCTCAATCCCTCTCAAATTATCGGACCTCATGGAGGCTGTTAAGTGCACGACTTCTTCAGATATGCACCAGTGCTACACTGATGACCCACCTAGTGTGTCCTGACTAGGCATCCTTCAGAGCTTCGCTGTCTCGTCTGAGCCATCAGTTGGGACGTGGTAGATTTTTGCAACTGCTACTTGTATGATATTACTCGGAACTCTCTTAACTCTGAGTTATGCAAAGAAGGGTTTAATATGCTGTCATCCTCGTGCATAATAAAAAAGACTTTCTAAATCCTGAGTTATGATAAGGAGGGTTTAATGTGTCGTTCTCCTCGTGCATAACAAGACTAACTTTATAAACCCTGAGTTTTGTTAAGAAGGGTTTAGTGTGTTGTCAGTCTCTCGCATAACAAAAATGACTTTATTAACCCTGAGTTATGATAAGAAGGGTTTAATGTGTCGTCCTCCTCGTTCCCTGGCGGCCAATATGAAATGTTTATTTTTTTAGGAGTTATTAGTGCAATTTATGGAGCTATTTTTCCTTTATAATAAATTTAAAAACTATTGGTGTCATCACTCCTTGTCGTGGTTTGCATATGCAGGGACTCCCATTAAAATATGTTAACAAATTTAATAACTTAGATGAAAACATTATACCTAATAATTAAAATTAATTAATTTTTAGAAAAGGAATCCTGTATATGATCTTCAAGAAAAGAAAAAATCACTTCCTTTCAGAGCAGTGAATGTCGCAACCAACGCTTTGCTCCGTTCATTAAAATTGTTCAATTAAATGTCTCATCAAAGCTTAGAACTGAAATTATGTATTTTAATCGTTCGATGGCTCAAGTACACGCACTGTGCTCCTTCCTTATCTAATGATACACAATTTAATGCTGGTTTGCTCTGTGTTACCGTCGTGCTGGAGCACATTTAAAGAGAGACTAAAATCTGCAGAACACGTGTGTAGAAGTATGCTGTATTTTAGCTTCTTATTTGCGGCATTAGCGGCTGCTCTGGGTTCATTATGTCTGTAATGAGTGGAAAAACAAGTTCTCGATGTTGTTATTTTGCTCATGCTTTCTCTGTTCATAAAAAGAGACGGCTGTCATGAGGACGAGTTTATAAATGCTGGAATATTCCAAACAACCTGTTTATCCAACCTTCTGACAGAAATTGTCAATACGTTCATTTTACATTCATTTCTATTATTAACTAAAATATGAGTAGTTTTCTTATAATTCCAACACTTCAAAACCCCTTTTTCATGACAAAACTTTCCCTTTAAGAACAGTGCAATCCTACGCTAGTAAAAAAAGCCAAAGGAATTTTTTTGAGCGTTCATTCATTTTCCTTTACATTTTATTTTAGTTTCGGTAATGCAACACTGATAGGAAATAATAATGTATTATTTCCTACCAGTGTCGTCTCGAGACCTAATGTTGTAGGCTATAAAAATGATCTTTCGATGCTTTAGACAGGATCAGGTGATTCAATTATTCCTTTATCAGATTTATTTGTTTTAGGTTGGAACTAACTTTTTTTAGATATTGGCAACACACCAATGTAAAAATGACCTTCATTCATAAGATTTTTATGTTGAATTAAATAGATGATATGCAAATGAAAAGCTTAATGTGGATTCATCCGAGAATTTTCGTCTATTGGAAAAAGTTTTTTAAAAGAACGTGACTGTACTTAGTTATTGAGAAAGTGTTATGAAAACAAAGTGCTTAGGTAGTCTAATTAATGCTATTCATGAAATAAAAATTTAATATTAAATACACAAATGGTCTTTACTCTGTTTTACTAACAGTTGTATTTCTGGAAACAGGGAATGACGCACAAACATTCTTAACAAATCTTGCACTGGTAACGAACTTCCTCCCTGATTTTCTTTTCATTATCCTTTGTGACTGTTATTTCTATTATTCAGTATGACTGCTATTTGTATTATCTTGTGTGACTGTTATTTCTATTATTCAGTATGACTGCTATTTGTATTATCTTGTGTGACTGTTATTTCTATTATTCAGTGTGACTGCTATTTGTATTATCTTGTGTGACTGTTATTTCTATTATTCAGTATGACTGCTATTTGTATTATCTTGTGTGACTGTTATTTCTATTATTCAGTGTGACAGCTATTTGTATTATCTTGAGTGACTGTTATTTCTATTATTCAGTATGACTGCTATTTGTATTATCTTGTGTGACTGTTATTTCTATTATTCAGTATGACTGCTATTTATATTATCTTGTGTGACTGTTATTTCTATTATTCAGTGTGACAGCTATTTGTATTATCTTGTGTGACTGTTATTTCTATTATTCAGTATGACTGCTATTTGTATTATCTTGAGTGAATGATATTTCTATTATCCTGTGTGACTTTTATTTCCATTATCCTGTACGACTGTTATTTCCATTATCCTGTATGACTGTTATTTGAATTGTCCCGTGTGACTGTTATTTGTATTATCTTATGAGACTGTAATTTCCATTACCTCGTATGATAGTTATTTCCATTATCCTGCGTGACCGTTAGTTTTGTTTGTTTTGAAATGAACTACAGAAAAAAGCGAGAAAATACGTTCAAATTCACTTTTAAAACAAACTTTAGAATTCTCAAGACTTCTTGAGTCAATCTTCTGACACTAAACAACTACTGGACAAGAATTCTCGGGATAATTAGTTAAGAAGTTAAAAATTTGAGATCTTGTCGAGATGAGTGACCATCTCAGTGGCAGAACTTTTTTCTGTGTTTTGGATTGTATATAAAACTCATGCATGGAACTTAATATAAAATCGTGAAAATTAAATTACACGAGTATATTATTTTCGTTTGTTAAGTGTTTTTATTGTATAATATGGTGTAATATAATGTAATGTAGTAGAACATAATCTAATATGCTATACTATAAAATAATATAACAAAATATGATATAATATAATATAATATAATATAATATAATATAATATAATATAATATAATATAATATAATATAATATAATATAATATAATATAATATAATATAATATAATATAATATAATATAATATAATATAACATAATATAATTTATTAAAATACGATATAATATACAATAATATAAAATAATATAATGTAATATAACATTATATAATATAATATGATGTAATATAATATTTAGCTACACACTGCAATGCAAAATACAAGCTCACATGATATAAGGTGATGGCAGATTGGGTTAGGTGAGGTTGTGATGGAAATGTTAGGTAAGCTATTCCTGATCAGATCCAGAATTTAAAATTACAGTTTTCTATATTCAACAGCATACACAGCGTGTCTTTCTACATAGGATCTGCAGTTTGTACACCCATAATTTGCAATCCTTAGTGGTTAGTCAAGCATGTTCTTTTTGACAAGCAACTGGTACTCTTCGTACCTATTTCCCAACGAAGTGCGCCATAAATCAAGCAAAACTTTACGCAAGTATGATAAGGTTTTCTCAGAAGGGCCAATCAGAGCTCACTTTTACGCCCGGGCTCTTCATTTGAGGTGCGATCGGACAAAAACTTTCCCTCATCGTGGTGCGCAATTATTTTCTCTCACTTCTGATCACTGAGAGCAGAATCGTCTGAATTAGATGGTCAAAACTCTAGAGCTCTCATTCTTTTGTTTGAAGGTCTCCAGACGGTGGGGAGAGGCGGGGTATTGCCTCTCTAAATTCTCCATTAGCGAAGAATCACCAAGGCCAGAGTTTGCGGAAATTGTAGACTTACTGACTGTCGGGCTCTTGGGCCACTTTAAGATCGATGTTTTTTTTGCTCACTTCCATGGTCAAATTTTGGAGGAAATCTTGTACCTCCGTCAAAGGTTGTTCAAACACCCTAGAGGAGTTCTTTTTTCCGTGAAGAAGTTCTTTCATGTATGACTCTGATGTACTATCGTGCAGGCAATGTAGGCTGGGGCCCCTGCAAACATGTTCAAGTCCTTTTAGTGTGTCAGTTTCGACTGAGTGACGACTGCCTACTCTCGTGACTACAATTTTTTTGCTACTGCTTGTCTTTCAGTCTCTGACAGGAATGAAGAGTAGTAATTCAGGATAGCTGTACGCATAACTCCAGGCATGCACAATTCAGCTTGATTTCTAAATACACAAATCTATATATTGGTAACGTTATATAGGTAACCCTATGACTAGGCTCGTTTCTGTTGCCATATTCTATTCCATTTTATTCTAGGTTACGGCTCTGCATATAAACGTATGGCTAGGTTACGGTCGTGTATTTGAACCAATGGGTAAAACATAGTTCAACAAATGTTATTTTACCAATTGCATTTTTCACAAATTCATATGCATCCCAAGTAATTATAAAAATTTGCTTGAAGGAACCTGAATACCTACATTCAAAGTTCAAATTTACTACTACAGGTACAAATATTTTAGAATGGAAGGAAAGTGGAAAGATATTTTGTTCATTAAGACGATTTCATCAATCATCTACTTATATAACACGCAGTGTATCCCCATTTTTTCTCTATCTCTCTATTTGTGTGCGTCCGTCCAATTTCTTTCAATCTATTACTGAAGAAAAGTTATTGAACTGAAATCAAAACAGGTATACATGTATTATAAGCATTGTATTGTGGATACCAAAGGCGCTGGATAACTATAAAACACGCCATTTTTTCCCGTTATTAGTCTTCTTCTGGTACACGACCGTGCTATCGGTAGATAAGAAACTGAATGAAAGTTCTGTATATATTAATGAAAAATATTCAGGTACTGATAGTACTACGGTAAAACTGGAAAATGTATTTTATTTCGTAGATCCTTAATTTTATCACTTTTAAACCAATGAATTTCAACGGGTGCTATCTGGATCATGTGATCGGTAGATAAGATACTGAATGGAAGTTCTGTATGTATTCATAAAAAATGTTCATTGAAAACACAGTAATTCGTTGTAAATCCTTAATAAATTCGTCTTTATCATAATTTCAAATTAGTTAAATCTAAACCGTTGAATTTCCGCGGGAACTATCTAATGAAATACTATACTGTAAAATGGCCAGAGGACAAAAATGGACAATATCTTTCAAATGGTTAGTAACTTCTCTGAAATTTAAACTAAAAACGGTTGTTCTAATTAAGTGAACTAACAAATTGGAAAAAATTGAGTAATTCTAATTTTTATGCAGCTTTAGTTAATGTAATTAACATTCGTAATTCTACGCGTTTTTTAGCATTTTAGCGAAGATAGGGGAAATTGTCCTTACTAAATTCAAGGTCACCAAAAACTGTCCAATCTATGAGTTGGTTAATTTGAAAGTGCACTAAGTTCATGTCAATATTTGATTAATTTTTTTTAAAAGATTGCTCGAAAAAGGTACTTTGGTAACTGACTTGTTCCAGCACATCGCTTGAAATTCATAAGTTAAAAACATGATTCAACATATACTGAGTTCAGAAAATTTTGAAAAATAACTAATAAAAGCGTTTTTTACTGCATTTTGAACCCAGACCGATATGACTGAGCTTTAGGCCTTGAATTAAATTGACAATATTTTTGTCCCACAGGATATCTCAGCTACAATTCCAGCGTACGGCCGAGACTGGTTTTGATGGAGTTAGATGACAAGAAGATGCAATAACGTTTTTTATCAAGACTGAACGTTTGTAGGATTATCAGGAGTGCCGGAGCGAGCGCTGGCAGGATTGCAGGAGCGAGCGCTGGCAGGATTGCAAGAGAGACCGCTGGCAGGATTGCAGGAGCAAGCGTTGGCAGGATTGCAGGAGCGAGCACTGACAGGATTGCAGGAGCGAGCGCAGGCAGGATTGCAAGAGCAAGCGTTTGCAGGATTGCAAGAGCGACCGCTGGCAGGATTGCAGGAGCGAGCGTTGGCAGGATTGCAGGAGCGAGCACTGACAGGATTGCAGGAGCGAGCGCCGGCAGGATTGCAGGAGCGAGCGCTGGCAGGATTGCAGGAGCGAGCGCTGGCAGGATTGCAGGAACGAGCGCTGGCAGGATTGCAGGAGCGAGCGCTGGCAGGATTGCAGGAGCGAGCGCTGGCAGGATTGCAGGAGCGAGTGCTGGCAGGATTGCAGGAGCGATCATATGCAGAATTGCTGGAACGATCATTTGCAGAATTGCAGAAGTAAGTATTTGCAGGATTGCGAGACAAAACGTTTGCAGGCTCGGAGCTTCAGAAACACGCTAGGGTTATACAATATCTGTTAATATTATTATTACCTGATAATAACAGTAATTACTTAGAATTTTTTTTGTAACTTTGTGTGCGTTTTTTAGAGATTATTTAGTGGTCTACAATTTTTATCTATTCTTCACTGTAGAATCTACGCGTTGATTCTGAAAAGTCTCAAAGTATACCATGATGCTTATAAAAACTATTAATCGTTGTGCTTTATTCATGCGTGAATGAATAGTAAGAGCAAAATTACAAGCGCGCCAAATAATTATTTGTGGCATAAAATGAATGAAATCCTCCGAGTTTTCATTTTTGGCGTTTCTTTTGGTGTGTATTGTCTTCCCAAGATCGATGCTAGCCCGAGGGCGACAAAAGGAAGCCACACCATCGATTGTGAGCATGTATACGATGGGGCAGCCGGATTGGTAAAAACGTTCACAAAACTTGGCTTATGAGAAACATTACAGAAAATGATCAAATTTTTCGGTGATTTCTACATCATTATGGCGAGGCCATCACGCCATTGCATCAAGACGCGCAGACCCTTCCAAGGTTTTCTTCTTCGAATTGTTTTTTTGGGTTCAATTTCGGAGACACAAAGCTCGTTTTGTAGCTAAAATAGTAGCCTCGAGCATAGAGCATACTATTTTCGAGAAGAATATCACGTACATCTGCTTTTACGACCAATGCAAATGATAGAATATAAATTCCTACGAGCGATGAATGTCATGGAGCTCCTTCTTGCAGAATTTTTTGGTTTCCCATTGTTCATGAAGAGAAAAGAAAGCTTCAGGCTGCTTGAAAATATTGACTAATCGCGATGGTGTCGTGGCGAATAGAAAACAATGGTTTTGTTACGAACAGCTCACAGTTTGAAGTCAAGTATTATTGAAGTAATATACCCTGAGAACATGTATTGCTAATTGCACAAGAACAAAACTGCAGGTATTACTCTGAAATTAAAATTATAACTATTCAAATACAATACAGACGAAACACGAAAATATGCGGGGAATAAATAGAAAAGAATAGAATAAAACTCAGTTCCACAGAAATGAGTCAATTCACTGACTTTCAAGTAAAAATCCTTCGAAATTGCACCTACAGAAAAAGTTGCCAGTTTCTATCATCACAGTTTCTTACTGTCAAGCAAAGATATCCAAAGTCTGCTAAAATACTCTTCACTCTCGTTGTAAACAGTATCATCAGAGGTGTTATAATTCTGTATACTCCTCTACTACTGCGATGACTACAAATTACCAGTTTGTTTTAATGGATGTATACCAAATTCCTCTTGATATCGTACTCTTATTTTGCAAGAATCTTTAACAGTTCTAGAGGAAAGTTCTCTAATACTTTTGAACGCTCTATAAACCTTTTCGAAATTTCTTGGAATAAGAATCTTCTTAGTACATTTGCGTAAAGCCTTCTTTAGTCAATAAGTTAAAATAAATAGATTCTTTCTATTTTTGTGTAGCAATTACTTTCATTCGGGTCTCATACGAAATTTTCTAATTCTGCTTTGAAATTTTCTTTTGCTATTGATTTGTATGTGAGATAGAAATGCGGTCGTATGCGAGTCATAATACACATTAAAAGTCAATTGAAAATTGATTGCAATATTATTTTTTCCCTTGCCAAATATGAACTTAAATTGCTCTTAACGTGGTTATGTTTCTTCTACATGGACTTAAAAAATATAGATGAAGTGTATGTACTCATTCACTATTTTGAGTACATTACATAAATTTTGAATTCAATAATCTCAAAAGTAAGTTTAACCATCCGTACCATAACAAAAAGAACAAAATTATGAAAATATTCAGCTTCCAAGTTTCTGTCTTTCCACGTACAATGTGCGGCAAGATAACTTCCTTTTTTCAAAGCGCTTTGCTTTAAAAAATGGAAGTTATGTTGCCGTACCCTCTATTATGTTAGCCTGTATAAGATAATAAGCCAGCAGCTCTAGGGTTTCCAACCACTCTGTCTTGTCTGAAGTTTGAGCAGAACGCAAGAAAATCTTTGCTAATGGCCCCACTTGAGGATACGAGAGAGGTAACCAGAACGCTAAATATACTCAGGATATTGTTGCGTTGAGGTACACCTATTCATTTTGAACTCTCAACTTAGCATTTGGAATTTACTCTTGAATGCCATTAAGTCCATGCTGCTGTTGAGAAACGATGGATATTCGTCTGCTTGCAAAGCTGTTTAATGCGCAATTCATAGAGCTGAAACAAGCGTACTCTGAGGCCGAGGAAAGTTTTTTTCATCAGTTTGTGTTTTCATCTCCACAAGTGCTGACTCAGGCAACCTGGTTCGACCTTGATAAATTGGTTTCAGAAAATTTTGCTGAGTTGCTTCCGTTTATTTCACTTTAAGGAGTTTCTTCTCGTGTGATGATATTAAGTGTGCAGGCTTTCGATCACTTGCGCCACGCCAAAATTTTCATCCAACAGTGAGCATATTTTGCATCATGTGTTGCAAGAAAAATAATATGAAAAATTCCTTCCCCTGTATATTTGACTCAAATACGCCATGCTAATCGCATTTTTTAGATTTTCACAAGACTTTTATGGAATCTCCTGATCCTTTGTTTTGTTCAGGCGCACAGTCACAACATATATGTAAAAAATTCCCTCTGGAGCTTCTATCTAACACATGCCAACAATTCCACTTCACAATTTAATTTAATTTATTTTTTTATGCTAGAGAGCATCTTTCCCAAGAGTAATCTATTGAAAGTATTGAGTTTTCTATTTCCATTACTTTTGTTAGCAGAGTCAATTTCGATGTATTCTCCAGTCTACAAATCGGCTTTCAATAAAGTATTGCCTTCCCTTCAATATTTCAGTTTTAACAATACCATTATCTGGCGTAGAGTTCTTGCCCCACTGGGATATATAATTCTAGTAATATAATTTGCATGTTCATAAACACCCACACAACATTATAGTGCTTTAAATTTTTCAATAACCTAAGTTTTTTAAATTTCAGGTTCTTACCTTGAAGATCTTCATGTTTCCGCCATGAAGTTCGAATCAAAATCCATTTTTAAAGAAGAGCTTTTCTTCATGTTACTCTTTCTAGACCTTTCATGGTCGTTACCATCTTCTTCGGGCGGCGTCAAGTTTACCGAGAAGGTCACCCCAATTTCGACGGCGGCATCTCATCCAGAAGATCCGTCCGGTAAACTGATCGAATATGCATGGAAGCACGCCTCTCCAGATCCGGGGACCCAAAACGAAGTGAACTTCAAAAATTTACCTAAAATTAAATCCAAAAACGGACAGAGTGAGTGCAGTCCTGACGCTGCAACAGCGGGGGATGATTTACTTTTGTCTCCAGAAAATATGATGGGAAATGGTACGCATACGAAAGAACTGCTTGATTTGAGCGTGTCTAGAAACTTCACCATAGGTTACCTCACCGGCTCTGACCGGCTGCCAGATGACCAGGAGTACAAGAGGCCTGGGCTCCTCATCTCAGGGGCTCTTACCCTCGCCGTCGATGAGGTAAATATTGTTTAGTATATTTTATGCTGCTTAAAAAGTGATTTGGAAATTAGGTAACTGAAAAGTTAAAGAAAGTGGTATGCCACAAGTTTTATGTTTGGATCTTGACCGAATCATCAGTGCTTGCTAGATATTGAAATCCTTGGGATGATGTTTTCGAAAGGAGAACACAACAAATGTTAGTTACATTAAGGGCTGCACGTATACACTTAAGGAAAACCTAATATCAGATTTAATAATTTTGTTCGCTCTTCCAAACGCAAGGTCAATAGGATTGTGGGAAAAATTTTAATATTTTCCTGTTCAAAAAACCCAGGTTCAAGAATTTAATACCTTGTTTCACCTGTCTCTATTTTACATGCTAATATTACACGTACTGTGAGCTCACATTCTGGTGTCGTTATGTATATTTTTGGGTCTCAAGCGCGACTTGAACTACAGTCTTCGTTTATCCTTCTTAGGGTAATGACAGGTGATCAACCAAAGACTTTTGGTACTTCTTACCTCGTGAATAGATCAGTATAAATAGAGCTCACTTTTACCGTGTTTTCTTTGCAAATTTTGTCAGTACTGGCGCTGACATACGGCTGAAAATTTAGGCCATTAGTTTTTATATGGAATATTTATTGAATGTCTTTTAGCTGTTCTTACCCTATGCATACTTTCAACGGTTGAGCAAGTTCATAGCAGAGGTGAAGTGTTTGAATATTAGACAATAAGATTAAAGTAGCTTTTGAGAAAGATTTAGGCAACATTCTAGCTAATGTGACATTTCTTTCTCGAGTTATGAAAAAACTTGTTACCTTTCACTGAATGTTCCAGTTGAATAATAGTCGAAGTGAACTGCTAATCTAAGGAATGATTGAATTTTCGGAATGATAGCTTGAATCGTGAAAATGAAAGTCAAAATTAGGTACATGTCAAGTTGTAAAAAATATAAAACTCAAGATACAATACAAAAGAAGCATGGGATTTTTATTGTTTTTAGTTGTGAAGTCCAAAGTCCTCCGTACGTACGGCATTTTTTCTATTTTCCTCCATAATTTCCTTTAAATTCTAGCATTTTCAATGTCGTCATTGCATTTTTGGCAGTAATGCTAGAGCGTTCACGAAAAATATTCATTTCCTTCCTCTTGATTCACGCGGTTACTAACTGACACCTAAAATTGCCAGAGCTCAAAGTTCCAATTATCGCGAGCTGGAGAAAAAAATTGGTTTCCATACAACCTTTTCTAAATTTCGTAGTTTATCATGAAAGGCACAAAATTTGTTTCTTTTCTTTTGATCCGTATTTTATGCTGAAGTTTTGGCTCTGTTTGGACACTAATTGACCGGTGTTTGAATGGAGTTTCCTCATTTTACTTCGTACCGTTCCTAGTACAGTTGGAATTAAACACTTCCGGAGATATTAACGTAAAATTTCATTTTAAGGAGATCTGGATCTGCTTAACAAATGTTTTACAGAAAAAGGAAAGAAAAAGAAAACAAATCCTTTATTGCAATCACGTTTATACATGAAACATATATTAACATTGCAGTTTCAAATCCCTTATAATTGAGTCCTACGGTAATGGAAATTAGATAATTCAAAAATCTCATATTTTCATTGAACAATAGAATTATAAATATATAAAAGCAAGGATAATGCTATCGAAACAAATGACTTACCAGAAGTATTATGCGAATAATACAGGAGCTAAAATAAAACCAGAATAATATCTCCTATTTTCAGAATAACCTTCTCTAGCTCATAGGTACATTAGCCTTTAATGTCACATAGGTTCTATTTGTTTGGCTGTTAGAATTTTTGTGACATTTGATTTCATAAGCTTGCAAAAAAACTTTTCCCATTGAATATTTATTAATATAAAATGCTTCATCGTTAAGATCATTAAGTGGTAGGAATGCGTTTTTTGATAATACCCTAAACAGCGGTTGGTTCTCACATTTGAACCAAAACTTAAAAATTAAAGTTTGCAAAAATTGCATAGAGACGTTTACCATAAACGTCTCATACAATATAATTTGACTGTTTGAGTTTCCAATTGTGAGATTTAAATCATGTAATTAAATAAGCGAGGAAGAATGAAACTTTGAAATTGTGATTTCTACTTTAAAGATCGATCGCTTATAGCAGGAGTCACCAAACTACGGCCCGCGGGCCGAATCCGGCCCGCGACGTCAGTTCACCAGGCCCGTCGACGTTGAACTGACGTCGCTTCCTCGGCTCGTGTATTTCGTCTTTTTTCCCAGAGCTTTCGTTCTGGCTTGCAAGTATTGAACAGAATGATTATGCGGCCTGCGCTCGTCATTCTTTCAGTTATCCGGCCCACTGTGAAAAAAGTTTGGTGACCCCTGGCTTATAGTGATGTGTTGATAGTCTATGCCAGGGAAATTATCATGGTACATTATTTAACTTAGAACTTCATTGTGTTCAATAAAATCTATAGTTACATGCCAGATAAGGACAATAAATGGAAAAATAATTATTTTTGAATTGCCAGGGCTGAAGTACTGGTAAAGGTAAAGTCGTCTTTTTGTAAATCGAAAGTTTTCAGTGTCCAAATTTGCTTATTATTGCAAAACATTTAGTGACATTGGTACGTGAGCTTCATGATTATATCACAATTAAAACTGATTATAGGCAAAAAATGTTGCTAGCAGAACAGATGCCTGGCAAATATAGTTTACAGAAATGTATAAATGACATAAAATGACAAAAATAAAACGAGGATAACATCCTCTACTTGGAGAAAAAACAGCTAGCTCGTTGTGTAGACATAAAGTCACATAAGCTATACCGTGGGGAGCAAAATAATACAACAGATCACATTTATAGGCCATGTGCAATTACAAAAATTGGTCTATATATAAACAATAGTATACAAACGGTAATAATATATATATATATATATATATATATATATATATATATATATATATATATATATGTATATATATAAAACGAACAAATATTTAATAAAAAAATATATAGGAACATGTGTAATAAATATGTGAATAAAAGTTTACAATACCCGACTTTTTTTCTCGATATTATACATCAAATTATTGTAAGATTATTCCAGAATATTCTAATACATTCTACTATTAGGCAACTGAACTTTCGTCAGCATTCATCTCCAATAACGTGTCATTGGTACAGCAGCTCTAGTTCTGAAACGTTGTAAGCATGTGTAAGAATAAGGCCAAGATCTTCGCGAACATATTGTGGAGCTCCATAATGAAGGTTTGGTATATCGGAAGATAAGTGCACAACTGTGTGTTCCTATAGCCTCGGTTGGAATCATAATACGTATGTGGAAATATCAGAGTACGACTCTTAGCAAGCCTCGAACTGGCCGTTCTCGGAAGATTAACGACCGTGCTGGTCGGAAATTGGTCCGAACAATAGTGCAGAGGCCTCAAACTACTCGTGAAGAATTGAAGGATGATCTCAAGGCATCTTGGATCGAAGCCTGCAAACACACGATCAGCAGGGCACTACGCCGTCAAGGTCTTCGCTCCCGCACCCCGCATAGGACACTTCTTCTCCAGAAATGTCACGTCAAGGCCAGGCTGAAGTATGCTAACAACCACCTAAACAAGCCAGCAGCGTTTTGGAACTCAGTACTGTGGTCAAATGAAACCAAAATCGAACTATTTGGGAGAAACAGCACAAACCATGTTTGGAGGCAACAAAACGAAGAGTATTAACCAAAGTGCAACATACCCACTGTTAAGTTTAGAGGTGGCTCAATCATGGTGTGAGGATGTTTCAGCTCATCTGGGGTTGGTAAACCTCACATCAATGAAGGAACCATGAATGGCAGGAAATATTGTGAAATATTGAAAGAGCAACTCTTACCTTCAGCTCGTTTGTTAAAATTGAAACGTGAATGAAAATTCCAACAGGACATCGATCCAAAGCATACTTACAAACGAAACCAAGGCATGGTTGACGATGAATAAGATAAAAATTTTAGAATGGCCATGTCAATCCCCAGACATGAATCCGATGGAAAACTTGTAGAGGGAATTGAAATTGAAGATTCAAAAGAGAGGTCCCAATAACATCAATGAACTCAAAGAAATTTGCATTGAAGAATGGAATAAGATTACGTCCGAAACTTGTAAGAGGCTGGCAGTGAACTACTATAAACGTCTCGAAGCAATAATTAATAATAAAGGCTATGCAACGAAGTATTAATGTATGTATATCTTGAAATATGTTGTACATTTTTGTTTACGTATTTATTATATATGTTCATATACATTTTTCTATTAAATATTTGTGGGTTTTAGATATGTTATTAACCTTTTTATACTATTGTTTATTTATAGTCTAATTTTCGTAATTGTACGTTGTCTATAAACGTGCAATCTGGCTATTTAATCAACGTATTGTATTATTTTGCTTTCCACGGTACTTGTCTCACTGATTTAATTTTTTTCTGTTAAAAGCTTTTAAGCCAGTAAAAGGTTTTCAATACATGTATCAATATGTCGATACAATACATGTCTCGAGATGCCAATTTTTCTGTCAAATACTTTCACATGCTCGCAAAATATTTTTAAAGCAACTATTGAAATAAAAAACCGTATTGATCATTATTTCATTTTTTTTTAATCTTGAGTAGACAGCATGCTTAATTGTAATGTTAGAAAATATGCAATGATAGAAAAGAGAAACAGACATTTAAACAATTATTACCGAAATAGTAATATTTTTCATGGAAATTTGAAGTATTGCTGTAATTAATTGAAAACTTTATCACCTTATTCAGGTTAATTGAAAACTTTGCTGGGTTTGATAATTGTTTGACTCTCCTGGTAATAATTCATGTAGTCTAAAATATGTAAAATTCATAGAATTTTCATATAATAAACGTTATATACTGCGCAGCGGCCATAACGATTGCATACAAGTGAAAGATCATGAAATGAGAACGTTTGATGTAAATAGAAATAATTATTAGTTCCAAATTCAGCTTCCCGATTTTACAGAAGGAGAAATAATGTTGCGCAAGTAACAATCAGTTAGTTAACTAGAATTTTTTTCTCGTTGACATTATCTTCCGAAAAGTCCATACCCACAGTAGTAACGCATATGAAGGGTAAGGTGTGGGAAAGGGTAAAGTGTAGGAAAGGCTAAGGTTGTAAGGTGTGCGTTGATAGTAAGATGTGAGTTTAGGTGGGAACATGACTACCTATTATAATAGTGTGGGTATTTGTAGTAAAATCACTACCTAGAATAATAGGGTATGGGTCTGAGTAACAAAATCACTACCCACAATTGTAAAGCCTGGGTATGGGTATGAAAATCACTGCCCACAATAAAAAGCCATGCTTGTGTCTAGGGAGATCAGACATGAATAAAACAGACAAATACTGGTAATTACAATTCTTTTATGTGGTCAGATCAACATCAACAAGCCCCTGGTGGGCGGTCACCGGCTGAAGGTGAGGGTGGCGGAGACGTACGGGAGGGAGCGACACAGCATCCTGCAGACCGCGCGCTTGTGGATGACCAACATCTCCGTGTATGTGGGGCCTCAGGAAACGTGCGTTCATGAGGCCAGGATGGCGGCTGCCTTTGGTCTCCCCATGATATCTTACGTGAGTCACGCACTGCTGCAATCCTGAAGAAAAAGAAATTTCGTATATTTTGAATTCACTCAGGATTTCTGAAACGGACTCTTGATGCGTTTTTTTTCTCGGCTTGGTTTTGTGCTCGAATGTACATTTCGGAATGAGGCCATTGTGGGTTCTTCTTACGCGTAAAATTACAAACTTTTACACTGAATTTTATGATTTGGTGTTGCTTAGGTGACCATGTTGCCGGTATTAAACTGTCGTTATGCTTCAAAATCAGGTGATCTACGACGCTATAAAGAAACTGTCGATTAAATTAGTTTCCAAGTGATATGACATTCTTTCATTTGGAATTAAGTTTCAGCCAGCTCTTTTACAGGGAATATTTTTGTCTCTGAATAGTGCTTGTTTCACCAACTTCAATACTCACTAAGTTGTTAGCAGAAACCAACTAATTTTTAGTTCTTTAATTCTGTTGATTCGCTGCTATTACTGCGTAGGAGAAAATACCAAATTAGAAATACGCAACTTCGTTTTTCATGTACTAATGAAAGAAACATTGATTACAATTATGAATTTTTTCAATGGATGTATTATTAGGATGCTCTCACTTATGTATTGTTAGTTTTGCAGCAGATCGTGACGCTGCAGTAGATATTAAATTGAATGTCCTTGGATGATTGTGAAAATATTAGTTAGTTCTATCTCAACAAAGAAAATGAACAATTGAATTACCTTTCAAAATCGTCTAAACAGTGTTATAAATGTATTCACATAGTAAGCAATTGACTGGAATGTTCTTCGTGATTGCCGAAAAAATTTGCAATTTAGCGAGCGCGACTTCAATATTGTCCAGAAGCCGAGCCTCGGTCGGCCTATTGTTCCCTGCATTCTTGCTTGACAAGTAACGGGAATAAGATCTGTGAGGAGATCAGTGGGGCGGAGCTACGGGAGCTTGCAACATACGATCAATGTTCCTTCGGGGCTATAAAGGTCATTCCTGCAGCGCACTCGCATGCATCAAACACACGGCTGGTGTCTTCACACGTTTGCAGAAAGTTTTACACAAAAGTTATTTCTGTGAATCGATTGTTATTACTATTCTTAAATGCAAGTTATACTGTATGCGTAAATTAACTTTCTTAGATGCAAAATGTAAAATCTAGCGTTGTACTGAATATTAATACACTAGTAAACCCACACGTAAAAATTCACGTGTTGTTACTGATTTTTTTTGTTCGATTTGCCAGTGGACGCAGGCTTTGTGAAGAAGTTTCCACATTGAAGGAAGTGCCTTTGGTATCTACAATACAATACATACAATGCATGTATATCCTACCGAACTTTCTCCTATCTAAATCCTCAAGAGCGTGACAGAGAGAAACGAACCAAGCAAGCAAGCTAGCAAGAAACTGTGTATTATTATATAGTAAAATCCTTATGTTGACCAGTTAAAATTGAGCATACTTCTCGACGTTTATCAGATAATCGAATTTTTCAGGGAAAGCGATTGCTTTAATCACTGATAGTTTTAAAAGGCGATCAAACCAGATATTACACTGTAGTCTCGAAGGCTTATCTCGATTGTGCGTTTTGATTCGGTCGTTAATGAATTGTGGAACATTCAGACTGGCTCTTAACTTCAGTGATTTCGAATTATATAGGCAAACAACGATATGAATCTTTTTAAACGAATTTTCAGCTGTTTTTATTCTTCCTTTTTAAAACGTTTTGTGCGAACTAGTTAAGTGGAAACGAATCGTTCTTATCTCGTACATGAATAACTCTAAACAAAAAAACATATTCATGTGATAAAATGAGTCTTTGTCTTTCCCGTGAGTTCAAAATACACGTCCCGAAATTTGTTGCGTATACTATTGCAATATAAGTCTGTATGAGGGTAAAACTATTTATAATTTGACATCAACTTGTTATACAGACATCTTACTAATAAAACTCATTCATTAGACTGGAGGAATTTATTTTTTTTAGAATAAAGAAGCTTTGGTTGACAACGGGAAATATATGAAACAAATTATGAACTTGAAAAAAACATTTCAAATAACTGGTTTAGAACGAAGCTGTTCAATCTATAGGGGGGAGTTTCCTGGCAAGCTGAAATTCATCACATTTATTTACAAATTTTTATAAATTGAAACAGAAGTAAGTAAATTTAGGCCCAATAAATAGCTATCAAATGGAATAGGAATTGTAAACGTCTTTTTTCTCAAGTTTGTCGTAACGATATTCTCGGGAAAATCGCGGTAGCTGGTGTTGTACAATAGAATTCAGAGACACATTAGAACGGTACTCGGAAACAGTATTCGAACGTTTGATAAGTGTCAATGAGCTTTAGATGTTAATTAAGTATTAATAAACTTCAGAAATAAATTAAACATTAATGAACTTCAGAAATTAATAAAATATTAATAAACTTCAAAAATAAATTAAATATCAATAAACATCAGAAGTTAATTATACATCAATAAACTTCTAAAGCTAATTAAATGAAAAATTTCAGAATTTAATTAAATATCAATAAACTTCATTTCCTCGTTATGGAAAAATGTTTCTTCAAATCAAAAGAAAATGTATCATCGATTTTACTGAGATCTTTATTTGTTCTGTCTACTGAAAGACTTGCTATGGCTTGAAAAAACGAATTCTCGCAATACCCGTTCTCTGCTCCCTCATTCAGAGACCCAGAGATTGAAACGCTCCAATTCCATTCCCTGGGTCAAAAGTTTGCCTTCCTTAAGAACATTACCTCGCAAATATCTTACATTTTTCTCAATCAACAATGGCTCCACATCTAGTTCAGCATATACGTATATTAAGATTTGTATAAAATCATGGTAAAACTCAAGCAAGTTAATGAGTCTGCGAGGAAGATATTGCGATTGCTTCGGTATCGCAGTTCACAAATACAAAACTAGAGCTAGTACGGTGGAAATTTTTTAAATTGAACAGCACAAGACTTTAATCCTGATTACAGCATTATTAATAGTATGTTCAGCTCTTAATACGTTATTTTCAGTCAACCTAAAAGGAACTGGATTTTGTATAGCATTAATGTAATTTGTATGTATATGAAGTGTTGATATTAGATCTATGTTTTTGGGCCTTCCTCAGTTCACGTAGATGTGAGGACACCAAGGAGTACAACTTACAGTATAGTTGATACCTCCTGATGTTCATAAAAATTCTAACAGCTCATTATTTTTTTTTGGTTTTGCAGTTCTTAAGTCTCTAACAGCTTTTAAGTCTATGCTTCAAGGCTTTAAGATGCGCAGAAAGCTTGCGCCTATTTGAAACAACGTAATAGACAAATTTGAACAATTTAAATTCAACTGTACGTGTTAGTTTCGAGGGTACATTTTCTTCATATAGGATGTACCTCTCAAAATGGATTCCATTAGCACTGCTGGAAACCTCCAAATGGTCGTTAGGCAATTGTTGTGGTACAGAAAGGGTTCCGAAAAGATCTCTTGCAATATTTTCCAAGGGCTTTTTTAATCTCATTACAATTTTTATGAGGCTTAAAACAAACCTTGTACTCGATAGAAGCACGTGCACAAAAGTTTAAGGAATTAAAATCAGGCAAAGAAGAAAACTACCTCTCCTCGTTCAAGTTACGTGAGATTCTCCCTGATGTTGTATGAATAATATTCGTTGGATGGATAGCTTAATTTTGTTGGAAGATCCACGAGAGATTTAAAGCGTTTGTTCGTCTCTACAAACATCAACATAATAGTGCGACGATATAAAGTGCACATCATATCACTCGGTGCAACATAAATCAATTGAGTTTTCCTGGTGCTCCAAGCAGCACAGTCTTGTCTCACCTTACGGTGGCTCATAGTGACTTACCAAAAACTATTTTATTTCAGAGAAGATGCTTCAGTAGTGAACAATTTCTCATTCTTAAAGCAGATTCCATAAAATGTGGTGTGTTTTTGCTTTTCTTCAACTCATTGAGGATCAATCTGGCCGCTTTTTCCGTAGTTATCTGATTGAAACTGCTTCTGATCAATATGATATGATCGGGTTTTGGGGGGCCATTTTTCTATCTATGCAGCTGCCGTATTGGTTTTCTTCTCCAGTTTCTTTTTCATCCAGGGGAGTCGAAGGTTCTTCTTAATCTTCATAATGACAGGCTTTACATTAGGCTGTGTTCACGGAGTTAATAAACTGTGGTCTAGGACAATAATTGGCCTCTGCCCTGCCTTTCGATCTCTTGAAAACCTTGAATACAGCTTGTTTGGTAACAAAAATTATTTGCGAACGTGTTATTCAACTTCACCGTGAAGTTAAATGTTATCAGGGGTTCACATTGTCTGTAATTTTTCTAGTTCGGTCATCATACAGTTTATGAAATGCTTCACTACAGTTGGGAATGATATTGATTAGGCAATCATTTAGTGTCAAAAATTATCTGTTTGATTTTTTGCGAGAGAGCAGTTTTTCTCATTAACTATAATATTGCACTTTTTGACTGTATAATTAGTAAATTTTGAAATTTTGATTACTAAACTAAATATGGATGTATTAATCCTTGGATTTAAATCATTTCTGATTGCTGATGAAATTTGAGCTTATTTCGCCAAGTCGTTGAATTTGTTTCTCCTTGCTTTAGGTTAACAGGAAACAAGTTAAATGTTTTTAGCTTGAGATATTAGTTTTGGTGAAAACAATCATGTTCACCAAATGTTATTTTTCAAGCAACGTCATTCGTTGCGTACATCATTCGCTTTTAGAACTTGTCAGTTTGCTAAAATCGAACCATCATAAATTTTTATTCTTGTAATTTGCTACATTAAAACTTAATGGGGTGTTCAAGTGTAAACTTTTGCTTTTCGATGAAAATTACAATGTTAATGGAGAATTTTCATTTGATAAAAATATGGTAATTTCTTTATCGTATGTTCACCATTGATCAAAAGTTCAAAGTCACTTTTACGTGTTTCCAAATAACCCGTGTTTAACTTTCCACTCTAAAATGTATCATGAGTGATTGAATTTCGTAAGAAACAACGGTCTCTTTGCCATAATTTCCTACAAATAATTTTTGTTTAATATCCAAAATAAATTGTGCAGTGAATGGTTGACATTTCTAAATACTCCTATTCGACAAAGATTCGACGTGAAATATTTGACCTATCAAAAGCTGTTTCTCTCTTTTCACTTGCCGATATTAATTGCGCTTTGTGTTTTATTTGAGAGATATTTCTCTCTTTTCACTTAGTAGATTTAACTTTGAGTGCTATGTAAGAGTTATTTCATTCTTTTCATTTTGAAGACTCGACCTTAAGTTTAATTTGAAAGCTTCGTTTTTTCTCCATTTTCTGAATATTTCTCTTAGTTTTATATAGCTATAGAAACATTACAAACGTGCAATCAAACAAATCTGAAAAATCAGGGATCCTATTAAATAAGGCTTTCATTATTAATCTCGATGTTCAATAAAAAGTTTACGAACATCCTAACTGCTATACAAGTGATTCATGAAATGAAGCCTAGGTACATTACGTGTAATTGTAACGCTTTGTCGCACTAAATTCAATACGAATAATTGAAAAACTGGGGCATTATTCTGAGTTGGGTGAAGTTTGAGAATGAGAAACAAAAATGCAAGACAAGCTATAAAGTGGAAGTTTTAGTTCCGACATATTCACACACACACCTGTACACATGATCCTAAAGCTTAAATAATTGTCTTCCCAGCAATTTCAAAAGGCATAAAGTACATGGTTACCTAGAATATTATGAATTCCAACTTTCAATAGCGTAAATTCCTACTCCAGAATTACATATTTCAATCTCGTTATGAAATTACATTGTGTCTACCCTCACTGTAATTCGTTAAAAATTCGCCGTTATTTTCTCACCAGTTCTGCACTCATCCGCTGACGTCGGAATTCTAACTTTCAACAGCGTAAATTTCTACTCCATAATTACATATTTCACTCTCGTTATGAAATTACTTTGTGTTTACCCTCACTGTAATTCGTTAAAAATTCGCCGTTATTTTCTCTCCAGTTCTGCACTCATCCGCTGACGTCGGAAAAGTCGCAGTTCCCGACGTTCGCCAGGACAAGACCTCCTGACACTCAAATCAGTAAATCTGTGGCTGCGCTGCTCAAACGATTTCAGTGGAAAAAGGTGAGCTCGCGTCTAGAAAGCTCACATTTGTTCCTGGGATTTGTCAGAGATCAACGAACTTTGGGATAGAACATTTATATTCGTCGTCTCTCAATTCCTATTGATGTTGATTTTTGCGCTACTTGACTGGACAAAGAGGAGCTCTGTTTGCAGAAAACTCGAAAGGAATATGAAGGGAATTCATCGTTCTCTACGTGATTTTAGTCGTTTTATTGTAAAGTTTAATGACGAAGTGTACGGTTGATGTAAACCTTCATCAAAAATAATACACTATAATCAATGAATAACAAGTAAATATTTTCTACTGAAATTCAACTTCATAAATTTACTTCTAGTCATTCTTGACCCTGTACTTGTTAGGTCATCTAAAACTTTGATATTTAATTCTACAAGCAGTCTAATTTATTTGCATACTTTCGCCAAACCTCAAATCTAAATTTGGGTTGTAATGTATTATAACTATTATCCTTAATCTCAAGAAGTGGTTCAATCAGCTAAAATTGTACATAAAAGTCAATGTCACTCTCTGCATTTTGGATAGGTTAGATTGTACAAATTATGTATTATACAAGGTCACAGTGCTAAACTTTGATTGCGAATTTGAAGGTAAATTTTGTATTTCAGGAATGAACTAATGTGATATCATAGTGTGCAACATTTTGAATGCATTATCAGTTAACTTTTCAAGGTGTTAAATTTCCAGTAACTCGTGTATTCTGTTGCAAAAATTTCTCTACTCTGAGCAGTAAGTTAAAGCTTTAGTAAATGCATTATTTGCAGTGAAAATGGTTTTCTATTTGTAAAAAAATTAATAGAAAAATATTTCATACATGCACATTCATTTTCTTTTATTTACATATGTATTAATCATTTCATTTATTCCCATTTGAATCATATGCATTTTGTTACCATACTCTGTTGGGAGTCTACCATCTACAATAAAAATATTTATTGCAGACTAATTCCGTTGCTCTTAGATTGTGCAATGGCTCATAGAATAGGAAAATTCTCTTATCGCATCCTACTTCACTTTCGACTTGAAAGACCTTAGGAATTTTGAAATATTTCTTTCTTTGACGTTCATTTCCTATTTACAAGTTTATTGACTCAGCAAGCACTTTTACGCAGAAATTCTTCAAGTAATACAAAATAATACCTGAGTTTGGACTCGTGAAGTAGCTTTGTTTTTTCAAAAATGTGTATTCCGTAGTTGCAAAAATATTTGGAGCTAACACCTGGATCATTCGGAAAAGATGAAGTTCGCTGTAGTCAGCGATGTATTAATATTCTTATTACTTAAGAGTTCTTATCACACTAGACTATACGAAAACATTCGACAGTGATGCTATTGCACGTCAAAACTAGTTTCATGCTGTTTCAGCTTACGTACTAGATATATATGATATCTAAACTTATACTTTGTGATATTCAACTGGTATTCACTATCATGGACTAACAAAAATAGGCTCTTCATATGATTTTTGTTCATGCTTGTGGATTTCGTCGCTCCGAGGCATACTTAAAAATGTCTCTCACTTGATAAATATTGCCGAGATTGCGTTTAAAACTTCCACTAAATTCATGTAGCGCGTTCCCATTTATTATTGTTCTGGTTAGTTGTAAAATACATTACGACCGCGTAAACCGTAATGAGTTACTGGCTCTACAGGCGCTGGTTGAAACAAAAACTTGAGACCCTAGCTGCGACTCCTGTCTCACTCTACAGCTTGTAGGAGTTAGAACTAAGCCATAATTAGTTTCTGTGGACTAAGTACGTTGAATTAAGTTATATATTTGTAAATTAAGGTAATTTTTTCACCTTTATTCGGTAGTCTTTAACATTGTATATGTTCGTTTAATGATTAAAAGCTATTTAGCGCTACTTCATTTCTCTGCATGGGGCTTCAATCGAACAGTAAAAGTGTTAGTTACGAACCAATATATTGTGCATATCACCTTGAGTATAACGGTACTTGTTATCCGATTAAATGTACATCGTTTTCTTAATCAATCACTTCAACTAGATGATTGGAAAAAATGTACTTTCTAGAATTTGGTTTGAGGGTAAATCCTTGAAAAGAGAGTAACATTTTAAATGTTACTGTAGCATTTCATTCCAGTTCTGACCAGAGGAGGTCATTAATCAACAAACAGATTCTTTTGACATGAATAATTCGCAAGTTTTAGTCGTTTAGATTATGCTTGCATAGTTTTCTATTCTCATAATGCTTCTCATGAACACAAGATGTTTCGTGTTGCATTTGCTGAAGGTTTCTACTGAAAGTATTGACTTTGATGACACCTTAGACTCAATAACCTTACAGACTAATTAGACACACAGAAATGCTACTTAAACTGTACGGTGTATAAATATTTTAGGATGCCACGAGTAAATACAGGTATCTACAAATTGACATTCGTCGAGGCATTTATTATTTGATATAACTTAATGATACACCATCAAGTGTAGACGTTCATCTACAGAAATAGTTTCAACTGAGTTTTTTATCACTTCTGCGATTTCTTATACTGGCTCGTTTATCTAGTTAAGCGATTACCATCTATTATCACTTAAATCAAACATTCCTTCTTCATCTGTAAAATAATTCTTAGTCGGTTTCTCTACTATAATACAAATGAATGGAAACAATAAGCTCTAAATTTAGCGTAGTTAATCAACAAACCCATTTACTGATTAAATTAATCAATAATACAACTGAAAAATGAAGTGCTAAATTTTCCAATATGAATAAACTTTTCTCGAACCTTCATTATCGGCAAACAAACTTAGTCTCTATTCTGGACCGAGAAAATATTTTCCAGGAAAATGTGCTCCCGAGGAGCTCAAAGTCTCGACCCAAAGTGTTTTTCAATAGCAAACGATTGACATTATTTGAGCGAGAGATTCTAATGTCGTTGTCAGAATACTAAAGAGGCTCTTTGATTGTAGACTTACTGATTGTGTGAAAGATTCATGGGTAGTTGGCCTTTTGATTGCGCTGAAAATTTTCGGATTGGTCTTCTAATTGCGCTAACGATTCCTGGATAGTAAACCTTTTAATTGTGATAAACATTCCCGCGTATTAGTGTTTTCTGATCACGCTAAAGATTGTCGCGTTGTAGATCTTTTGATTGCGCTTAAGGTTCTCGAGTTGTAGTTCTTTTTCATTGTGCTTAAGGTTCTTGGGTAGCAGATCTTTTAATTGAGCTAATATTTTTAAAATAGAAGGCGTCTTTGTTCTTGCTCGTATTTCAGCGGCACAATTACTGAAATTACTCTTAGCCACTGTACGGCACCACAACCACCACAATAAAGAAGTTTCCTTCCAGTTTATGAGAGCTGCAAATGCATCGTAAGAAATTTTAAAGAATGAAGGTGTTTTTCATTCTCATTCGAAATGAAGTCTTGGTAACTCCTTTTTTTCGTTGTGCAATAAGGCTTTAATTTAGGTCCACTAAAAAGACTCAAAGTTTTGATCAAATTGTGATGCAAAATGCAAACTGGTACGTAATATCCTTCGAAAATAGTCTTTCATATGCTATTTAATTATATACACATATTCTGATTTTTTCTCCACAGTCATTCCCACTCATACATTTACTTACAAAATTCTGTTATTTGAGTCCACATTTCACTCGGCATTTGGGAAACATTCGAAATATAAATGAATATCATTCACTACAAATGTTCATTCACTACTGCCTGCTGGTGCGCTTTGGAAGAGACCCTTACTTTAATGGACATCCTGCACTTCTTGGCTGATATGTTTCTTGGCTGATATGTTCTTCTACAAAATAGCTCTATATTCTGCTGTGCGGTGATGCTCTTCCGCACCCACCTCGCTCCAATGCCTCCGTATTTTCAAGCCGATATTTTCCTATCCCACGCTTGGGCGCATCTTGTTATCGGGAAAGGAGTGTCGTATTTTCAAAGAACCACTCTATTTTTTTGCCTTGCTTTTTGTTTCCTTGATTCTCATAGAGGCAAAAATATGCATTTAGGGGCCCTACAGGAAGTTGATACTTTCTAGAAAACGTGATCACCTCATTCCGAGCTCCTTGCTGAAATGGCAACATTTCTTTGATTCCTGTGCGAAATGTTAGTGAAGTTTATCACGGTGAGATTATTTTATGTCATTTGATTATTTACTGTTCACTTTCGATAACGTAATTGCTTGATGACGTTCAGTTTGTTAGCATAAAACTAATTTTTTCTTAAAAACGGAAAGTCAATGACTGCTTCTGCGTGACGAGCTCCCAAGTTTCAAATTTTCATTTGAAAAATAAGGACACTAGTTCATCAACTAAAGCCATGTTAGCGTAGATCATTTAAACTAAAAATAATGAAGATGTTAACGTTACTCACCCAATTATGTTGTAAGTACACGGTCGTAGGTTATTTAATACGCATAATTCATATGTAATACATGAATTACCTGCTCACCATCCACGTGTTTCTTGCTATTTCTGAGGATATAGAGGTTTATTCTTGTTGTCTGCTGTGTTGTCTTACTTTATTTATTCCTGTGAACACTCACAAGGTGAGCTTCCTGTTCAACGCGTCGCCTGAAGAAGGGTTCGGGCGGGTCGCAGTCACCATCAAGCGTGTCCTGGCATCACACAACATAAGCGTTGTGGCGGAAGGAACTTGGCAAGAGACTTACCACCACGGCTACGGCGCCAACCCCTTCGAACAGCTGCTGCTCGACACGCAGCACCTCTGCCGCAGTCAGTCATGCCCTACTTCATTATTTAAGTTTTTTTTTAAATTGTTTCTTTAATGAATACCGAGGCATCTTTGTAGCAGTTGCGTGATGGTGACGAGTACGTAGAACCTCAAGAACTTGTTAAGCTCGAAACAGCTGTTTTTAAATTTAGCAGTAAACGCTTGATTTAGGAAAACCAGAAAGGTTCATAGAGAGCTTTCGAAATTCGGATACAAAATTTTCTGCTGGTAACATAGCTTTATAGTTGCTTCACAGCTGCTTTTAAACTTTCTACATTTGTTATATACGTTGTTTCTTGTAGAAATATCATGGATATGTTTGCGATTAGTGTCCATAACACTTCACTGAATCGTGAAGTGTAGAACCTTTTATAATTGGACCCTCAATTATGAAGGTTAAGGTACTATAGTATGCCCTTGATTGCATGAGAAAGGATGATGAATATTAGGACCACCCTAACATTCTTGCCCTCACGGCTTTACACAAGTTGAATAAAATTGAAGAGAAGCTACTTATCACTTCTACTTATTTCTTTCCCTCGACACCAGTGTTCTTACTGTGCGGATTTCAGAGCAGTAATGCAGACGTTCAAGTCCCTCGAAGCTTAGGCAAAATGTTGACTCCGCGCCATCGTTGCTCTATAACAGGGGTTCCAACTTTTCTCTGACCTTGTACCTCTTCAGTATTTCGACAGATGAGCATGTACTCCTGAATTTTAAGCTAATTGAAAAAAATATGTACTCAAATTCATAGATAAATATTTATTAATAAATAAAATACAAACATATATTTTATTTCTGTTACTAACATTAAATGTACCCCTCTAGATAAGTAAATGTACCCCTAGATGTACATTTACTTCAGGTTGGGAACCCTTGCTCTATATGGTGCATTTGAGGACATGTTGTTTTCAGTTCATTACACACTCGAATCATTTATGCTATTTTTTATTTCATATAATTTATTTAAATTACTAATGCATAGTCTTCTGAATTACCGTGCGGGATGCAAACCAAATTTGTGGCTATTGTGATGGTTTTAGGAGTTGTAAGTAGTGAAGGTCATGTTAATCCCTCTTACGTTTTTCCAAAGGGCCTTGACTAATGCTGTTGGATACATTAATGTTTTAAAAACGATTCTTAAGCCGTGGATAGATAAAGTATCCAATGGAAGGCCATATGTCTTTCAGCAAGACTCCGCACCTTCTCACGAAACCATTGTAACCCAAGATTGGTTATCAGAAAATGTTTACGATCATGTGATCCCAATTTATGCCCTTCAAACTTGCCAAATTTAAATCCTATGGACTATTACGTGTAGAGCGTTGTTGTAAGGAAGACTAATCGACATCCTCATAGTACCATAGCTTCACTGAAGGCGGCTGTTGTCCAGGTGATGCCCCAAATAAATAACGACCACTTAATTTCAGCTTATCCACGGTTTCGGACCCGCATAAAGCAGTCATTGACGACAAAGGGGCTTTCATAGAATAATTTGATATACATAGAAGTATTATCAAAGATATTTGTACAAATTTGATTCAAATGTACCCATTTTTGCTAAAATATTATAGTTTATTTAACATACTAAAAATGTCCTCAAACAGCTCTCTCGCCCTGTACTTAAATCTTGGCAGAGCTGCGTAGAAGGAGCATAAAACTAGAAATTGTCACGGGGGATAAAATTGATTATATAAAAGTATTACTTGTCACTAGCGAGCTTCAGGATGTACTGAATGAATGACAGGATATTCCCACACCCATTGGCACTTTAATATTTCAAAAATAAGTAATAAATGTACTATTACTTGAACACAATTGCAAAAGCTATATGAATATTCTGCATAAGTATATGTAAACTTGAACATGATGTAAATCATTGTTCAATTTAAATTGTATTAGGTTTATAATCAGAGTATATGGTAAGATCAAACGTTGAAATTTTAGTGTAGGTAAAGGTTTAGTTAAGCGTTCTTTGTGTCTGGGTAATAAAAATCGGTGAGCAAATTGAATTTCAGGTATTATAATTATACTTCTTATTAACAATTCTTCAACTTGATAAATTATCATTGTTTGATACTATTATTGTTATTTATAGTATTATCATTAGTATTAATATCTTAAATTCTTGTTATAATTATTGTTAATTGTTATTTCATTACTTTTTTGTCATTATTATTATTATCTTTATCATTATCATTTTATTAATTTTTTAATAATTACCCATTCCTCCATTACTTCACATATGTAAATACTAATAACCTTCAAATCTGCTACGATCGTTGGAATGGTGTCCACATTGTCTGAGTTCACTACAAAGTATTGTCTCAAATACTTGGTCGCACTCTCCTCGTCAGGTGTGGAAATAGCGAAGGAGTTCACAAAATTCAATGCAAGATCTTAATTGGCAACAAAAGCAATGACCACGCAGAGCAATTTTAGACGATTCATTTTACAAGAAAGGTAAAGTCATTTATTAATTATTTTCTTATTGAATCGTTCCGAGCACTGTTAAGAATAATTAAATTACCCTATATTTATATAATTCTATCTGTGTCGGTCAGACAGAGCATTTATTTTTCCTGCATTATTGGGTACGGACATACTCTCTTCTGAAATTAAAGCTATTTTTGTCGGATCGTTTATATACGCTCACACAAATGTGTAGGTTAATTAAAATTTGAAAAATTGAAGCATTAACAAAAAGCAACGAAAAAATGAGCTTGTTAGAGCACAATTTTCGCTTGAAGTAAATTTTTTCGAGGAATTGAGTCATTACTGGAAAAGGCTGTGATTCCAGATGTCGCTGGTTAGAGTAACTGATTGTCTTACTGGAAATCCAGAGTCACGACAGCCTATTATTTTGAGCCAAGTTTTCAGGGTGGGCTGGAAAGAAGAAGAAGAAACTTCAGGACATTGATCGAGTTGTAATAAAAGTATTTTTATTTTTGTTGGTGTCATTTTGCATTGGATATTATTGCCTAATCACATTTAACAGTAATCATTCAAACTACCAGAGACCTGTATAGATTACACGATTTCAATAAATAATTCACTTCCAAGCATATAAGGTTAAGTATGAAAGAAATGTATCTTATAGGCATTCTTTGATATGGAAAGATTCCCGAAATCGTTCAAGTAAACATCTCTTTCCTCTTGAGTCATGCGAGCTCTTCTTTCAGCTGCTCTATTCCTAGCTTCCATCAATTCATGCTTTCTATCCGTGACATTCATATTTTGTCTTCTTCATACCATAAAGTTCCTGTTCATATCTCGAATAGATTGCCTTTCTTCCGTTCTTAGTCTATCTCGAAATCTTCTTTGTCTCTCTTTGGCTAATTCTCTCCTCCGCTCCATTGTGAAGGGCGAACGCAGTGTGAGTAGCTTAATAAATAATGGGATGATAATATTTATTGGCACTTTTCACAATCTCGTTTACTGATTAGTTACTAATTATTCTTCTTGATCTCTCGCCACAAAGTCAAATAATCATTGTTCTTCTTGATCTCCAGCCACAAGGGCAAATACGACCCCTTATATATAGTATCTTCGTAGACACGATGTCGCCAGTCACGGCACCTTCATAATAATGAGGAACGTTACACACGAACTTAGTTTTAAATGTATTAATATATAGATGAGTATGTTCTGCTCACCGGCGTTTGACCAAAGCCTCGGTAGGTGATGCCACGCTGAAATTTCATTGATGATGCTTTTTTTAAAGAAAAAGAATCATGCAGTAAATTTTGGGTTCACTTGAAATGAATCTCAAAAATATTTAGAAAAATAAAATTGTTGTTCCTTGATGTCTATCACTATGATAGCACAGGGTGTGTCAAAAATGCATACATTCTTAAAAGCCTGTAGTTTGAATACAACTGGTGCTAGCCAGGCTGGGACAGGTTTCATTCGAAAGAGCAAGATCTAAAGTTCTATTTTGCATTCAGAATACGTTGTTGCCAACCTTACGAACGTTTTATGAATACCAGTAGTATTGAAACTACAGCCTTTACAAAATGTATGCATTTTTTAGGACACCCTGCACATCACTTGTTTCTTTCCAAGACATAGACACACACAACTTTGTGAGATTGCGCAATCTTTGACGATATCATTGCATTTTATCAATTTTCCCCACGAAGCTTCAGTGGCAGGCAATCTTTTTCGAGCGACAGAAATGATGCATTATGATTGATGCTGCCATCAAGCGGTGAAGATGGCGAGCCAACTCTCAAGAAGCGCAATTGGCACTTGCTGACGTCCGTTTCATTCCAGAATTGGCAGAAATGGGAGTGATTCACTGTAAAATCATTTTTAACTTTGTCATAAAAAGCAATATTGCATGCAATATGTTTCCTCTTGAAGTAGTTTGCTGGAAGAAGCCTGAAGCAATGCTTACTGTTTTTACAAACATGCTCGGACTCTAATAGCCCGCCATACCCGAGGTCAATCTTCTTGATATGGAACTGCTGCTTATGACAGTACCATTATTATGTCCAGGTAAAAATGATTTGTTTAAAGTTTTTTGTTGCAACTTCAGTTGCATACAATTCTTGAGTCCACGTCCTATAGTTTGAAAAAACAATGGGTTGTTAAAAAACTTGTTTGCCTTAGGACGTACGATAAAAAATCCAAAAGTAACTTGGTAGTCTTTGGATATTTCGTGGAACAGACTTGTAATTAAAAGGGAAGAACGTAGTGAATATTTAGTACTGTGGCTTTGTATGCTTTTCATGTTTACACGACACTAAAAGTTTTTTATTTTGGGCTTTTATTGTTTTTTCATTATATTATCATCTTTTTCGAACACTAGAATAATTTCACGACCTGAAAGAGGGCTTCTGTGAAGCTCTAGAATGTTTACTTAGGCGAGGTAGGTTTATTCTTCCATTGTGGTATGAATTTGCTTTTCACTTTGAGCACAGACTATTTTTGAAGCCATTTCAATTTTAGATTTACTTTCCTTACCCGCAAAACTATTTCCATAACAGATTTATTGTCTTAGGTATGAAGGAAATTAAATTGATTTCAATTAAAATAAACGTCTTAATCCATTTTGTGGTTCGGAGAACATGTGAAAGCTACTGTAGTATCCATATTCTACGCGTAAAGTGGGCGTAACGAACATTTTTCAAGCTCAAAATAAAATACTATTTGTTGAGTTTAGCTCATAGTAACGATACTCGTAAGTCATCCGTACAGTGAAAGTTTTAAAGCTGTGATTGAAACCTATAACCTGGGAATCATAATACAAACCCAAAATAATTATAGCCAGTTGAATAAATAAATAAATTAAATTGAGTTAATGAAATAATTTGAAATAAATAAATATATTTTGAATGTATGGATAAGAAGCATGAGATCATTTTCTCAGAAGAATGATGAATCGCTTTGTAAAATTTCTCGTGATATGTTGATACATCGGTTGAGGGGCTAAGGCTGCAAATAAAGATAACACAAGCTTGCACCATCTTTTTGTGTGAGGCAGTATTTCACTTTGGAAAGCACTTTTATGCATTAAAACAAAGTGCATATATATTCAAATGAAATGAAGTTTGGAAATTTTGTATCTCAGTCAAAATATTTATTCTTCTGGTGAACATTTAAAATAATTGTTTTCTTACTGTTGATCTCAACAATTGAATTCAAATTTTAAACATTACATTTATAATACAGGGGGTCTCTTGTTGCCTTTCAAAAAGTTAGGAAAAAGTTATATTGTCGCACCTTGTACTTAGTTTTAATAACACGGCATTCGTCTACCTTTAAGGGCAACAATGAGTAATTTTTGAGTTTTTGAAGTTTTATTCTTCAAGAAGCTGTCTCACATCTGCATTAGGTCAGAGGTGCACTCAATATGTGCGAGACGGAATTAGATTTTCTATGATTTTATATACATTAATTCAAAATACATTATCATGCTGCCCAGCGCCTCACTCTATTAGTTTCTGCAACACGTTCATCAAATATGATTCAATTTTTTGCTTAACTATTGAACTATGAAAATCTTGGGAAGACTTGTTTCATGATCGTTCTATTTTTACAAGGGGATATTCCTTGCTCTTTAGTTTCTTCACAACGTATAATTTCTAGCTAATGAAATTAATTGATAGATGTTTCTGATATAATCTCTTTTTCTACATATCAAACAGTTTATCTAACCTACCAATTTTCTTATTTGATTGTTTAAAAAAATCAAAGGAATACGATTCATCTCTACGTACTTAAATAACAGTGAATGAGCCTAAAAATGAAAGCAATTACTGATGTTTAAAATGGAATTTCGTTAGAACATAAGGAGTTCAAAGTTATAAACAATAAAGTGCAAAATTTCTTCTATGTTTTTAATTAGTTAGTGACCATCATGATGCTTCTAATATTCATGCTGCTGATATGTTATTGGATCGTATTCATTTTTTTGAGATTATGAACCCGAACTAGTTTTAATTCATTATTATAAATTGCTTATTCGTTTTGTATATATGGCAATTTTTTTATAAATTTTATCCACAGCTCAAAGTTTGCCCAAATTTCATCGGTGACTGCAAGATTTTGTTGTGTTAAAAGCTCATCCTTAAACATCATGGCTTATTGAAATCATGAAGAAAAAATGAATTTATGTTCACTCTTTCCTACATGCAGGGTAAAATACTATCAACGTCCTTGGAGGCTTTATTAGATGCTGTAATTTACTTGTGAGAAAATATGTGTTTTCTTATCGACTTACTTATTGAGAAGATTTTTATACAATACTAATTAAACTCAGCATTGGATTAAAGTAACGAGAATAATTTGCTTCAAGTACACGTATTGACTTTGGGCACTAATTCATGATGTTAAAACTGATATACTGAGTTCTACTGTGTAATTTATAGGACAAAAGTTTAACACAAGATGTGTTTGTTACAGTTTACCTAGTGCTGGGCCACTACTATGAGTTTATTGGTCTCATGACTCAAATGGAAAAGTGGCGCCTCTTCGAAAACGGTGAGTATCTACTGTCAGTGCTGCTTCTGTTCAGCTTACTCTACTCGTGTTTACTTAGTTTTTTTTTGTTATAAGCTTAAACAATTATAATTGTTAGCTGTTTTTCTCTGACTACTCAGACTGTTGCACATGGCAGATATGTGTTCCTTCGATTATTAGCTCTCTGAAGCATAGTGGTATAAAATGAGGAGCACAATTAACAGTCGTTTTCACACCGTACCACATTAACTTGCATGAAGTGAATATGACGGTAGTGAGTGTTACAGTCGGGTTGCAAATGCAAACAAATGCAAACAACAGATCTCAGTAGCCCGGAGTTCCATGAACATGTTCCTTGAAGCGTTTACAAGAATCATTTGATGGTGTTGTTGTATATTCTCATCTTATCTCTGAGTGGTGAACTTTGCATAACATTGAACAAATTGTTAAATAATAGATCTCAGTAGCCCGGAGTTCCATGAACATGTTCCTTGAAGCGTTTACAAGAATCATTTGATGGTGTTGTTGTATATTCTCATCTTATCTCTGAGTGGTGAACTTTGCATAACATTGAACAAATTGTTAAATAATAGATCTCAGTAGCCTGGAGTTCCATGAACATGTTCCTTGAAGCGTTTACAAGAATCATTTGATGGTGTTGTTGTATATTCTCATCTTATCTCTGAGTGGTGAACTTTGCATAACATTGAACAAATTGTTAAATAATAGATCTCAGTAGCCTGGAGTTTTATGAACATGTTCCTTGAAGCGTTTACAAGAATCGTTTGATGGCGTATTTGTTTATTATCTTCCTATCTTTGAGTGGTGAACTTTGCATAACATTGAACAATATATGATATCTGTGATGCCAAGTGCATGTGCTTAGCTTTAGAAATTTGTCATTCGATAGTTTTGACTAGTTTCTCAGTACGCTCTATATCGTGGCTTCATTTTTCCTTCAAAATTGTTGGTTCTATGACTAGAGATTTGGTTTGTATTCAAAGTTATCCACTGAAAGTAAAAATCTTCAAGACTTAGAACTTTGTTGCACGATGAAACTGCGTTGGAATTTTGTTGCATAATGAATGTACGTTACAAGATCAACTGCCCGTTACGAGTAACTACACTTTTGAAAACAAAACTATTTATTTTCAAGGACAACTGAATATTTTATTGTTACTTGGTGATCTTTAACCAGTTTTTGCCCTGATTTTGTTACGTCATTGAATTCAACTGAAGTCTAGTGTTTGCCTTTATTCCTGATGAATAGTTTTTCTAGTATAGTTATATTATTTAAAAAATATATTTTGAATGAAAATTTATAAATCCACCATTCTGGTCTTTTGACTCTGCTTTCAATTGCGAAACAAACAAGTGCAATTGTAGTGGAACTATTTTATTGCATGGACATACGCGTCATCTGTTGGAGTTACACAATCAATGAATGCAGCTTCCAATATTTCCCTTTTGATCGCCAGAAGCCCATTGCGCAAACACTGTTGTGTTTGAATATTAATGAATGTGGTGGACATTCAAATGTAAATTGTATGGATTCTGTTGCTTATATATTTAAAGAAAAGTTTGTGTTTTTATACAGTCCTACTCTAACATGTCAGTATAAACAGTGTTTTTGATAGGTACAATGTCTTTTGAAAGGCAGCGGAACTTTTCTCTAAAAAGTTTTAAGCCCATTAAATCGTGCAATTAGTCTAAATTGCATGAATATTGACACTGAAATAAATACACTAAGAAAAAAATATTTTACGAAGATTTTGTAAGTTGCGAATGAAAAATGCTCAGGTATTCTTCAGAATTTTCAGCGAAGTATGATGAAGTCATTCCATGAATAGAAAAGGAAAAGAGCAATTAAATCGGCTTTATACGTATAAAGCAGATTGAATTTGTTGTACCGCTTGGTATAATAAGAAAATTACTCACTACCTTAGGCTCATTTGAAGAAACTTTCGAGAAAAACCTGTACGTGTATTTGAGAATTTTTTAATGCACGATTTCCTGAAGTACGTCCTTTGTATTGGAACGTTAGCATACGGAGATGTTAGTGGTCGGATGAAGGTGTCTGTGTGAAATTACGCCAATTTTCATTCAGAAACATTATGCATATATACAGTATATTATACATATTACATTATACGTTGTACGTTATACATTGCTCAATAAACATTGTACATTGTACATTGTGCATTATGCATTCTACATTCTACATTGCATTCATGACGTAATGTATGTATTGTATTCAATAAAGGCCTGTCATATTTTTTTGGCTAGCACTCGGTAATATTAGAGGAACTGAGCTGGAGTAAATTATATTACAAGCTGAGTACTTGTTGCTCGTTGCCTTGTTTAATCGATCACGGCAACTTGAGCCCTCACATGACACGCTTATCTAAAAGGCATTAAAATGTCGCTGCATTGGAATTTTCACATATTTTACTGTACTGTTTTCGATAATTTCCCGAATTCTTAACAGATCTTTCAAAAATCACGTGTATAGGAATGATACCTTTAAAATGGATAAAAATGATATACATAATCGGTGTGTATTAGAGCATAGCAAGTTATTTATGTATAGCATAATTAAAATATTGTTTCTCCTTTGTGAACTTCGAGTTCACAAGAGAGAGGCTATCTACGCCACCCAGTCACATGGTAGCGTTCATTTATTGGCTTCCTGGGTATTAAAAGTAATTTTTAGACTTCAAAACGGAGAGAGAACGGGAACCGTTGATAACGCTGTGTCGTCATCGGAATATCGCCTGGCAACAAGAGCTCTGACCTTCGGTGGAGAAAAGCTGCGTCAAGGCCACTTTTCATGCGTTGTAGAACTTGAATTGTGGTCCGATACTGACCACTGGAACACAAGTGTTTCCACCTAAGCGCTCCGCTCGGAAGCTTACATATCGGATATATTAAATAGAAAACTAGAACGCAAGTGTTTCCAACAAGATGCTTCGCTAGGAAGTTTACATGTCAGATATATTAAATAAAAAACTAGAACACTAGTGTTTCCAACAAGATGCTTCGCTAGGAAGCTTACACGTCAGAAATATTAAATAGAAAACTAGAACACTGACGACAAGGTTTTACTTGACGTTCTACCAAAAAGCCGACATTACGGATATGTAAGTGATTACAATGAACGACCGATAATAGCATACCTTCATTTTAATGTGCATTTTTTTCGTTCCTATTAGCTCATATGTCCATATACGCACATTTATTTCTCGCATCGTAATAGTTTGCCAGTAATTTAAGTTCAATTTGCTTCAAATAATAAAATCAAAGAGACAGCAATTGCTTGCCTAACTTTCTGCAAAACAAGCAAGCGATCGCTGGGAAGAAGTTTTGACATTGATGTATTTTGGACTATTCTTCGAAAATAATTAGACTCCTTTTATTACTTAGCAACTTTCCAAATGCAAACGTTTTCAAGGTAGACGGGCATTCTGACTTTGATCAGGTCGTTGCAAGGCGGGATCGAACTAATTTTAAACGGCTATTATTTTTTCCTTCTCAACGACACTCACCAGCTGAGAGTATTCCGAGAACTTTTTCTTCATCTCATACATGTAAGATTTTTTGTCTCTCTACACAGATAAATGACTTTATAGTTTGCATTTAGTTGACATGAATTTGTAACCATCAATAGCTTCTGTGTGAAAGTTTCCTCTGAAACTTTGTGGTCTGGACAAGTATGATCCCTGCACACCAGTTATTTCATGAAACCCTCACTGCACGTCTTCTGCTTTACATTGGCTTGTCGGCCCCGAACAGGCAATTGAAACTACCTATCTTGATGCAGCTGTGACTTTTGGTTCAGTGTTGGAACAAAATGTTTAAATATGCAACACAACACCAATGAAACCACTTAATATGGAACGTCTGTCTCAGCGACGGGCATTTGTTTGGCGTATCTTCTCTTATTTAATTTTGATTCTGTGATTGCAAGGTTTTTTGACTTTATCCACAGTCCAAGCTAGCACAGATGCTAAAACGAGAGACTGAATAATTGTAATTTTCTCGTGTGCCAGCTAAACAAAGTATGAATTTCTGAATAGAATACTTGTATGCATGTTTTGTGTCATTGTACGTACGTGGATGAATACTCAATAACCCATTGTATTGTTTAAATTCACATGATATTTCAAAATTTTGGCCTTTTAATGATCATTTTGTTTAGGTTCAGTTTTGAGCATTACAGCCCGGGCTTCCGCAACTACGCACTCTATTTTCGTAGTCCTAGTTTCTAAAATTGTCATTCGAGAAATCATTTTTACTAGACAATTTCTATCAATTAGCATATATTTGCAGCCAGGGATGCAGCCCATATTGGGCTGCTTGCATCTTATATTATTTTTTTGGTGACGGAAATTTAAGGAAATGTGTGTTCATATTAGCAAGTTATTGTTTTTCTCCAACCATCCATATTTTAACGGCCGGTTAATTGCTCATAAATATCGACGCAAATGGTTTAGCAAGTACATACACCTCTGATGAAAATGTGTTTACTCATGATTACTGTTTGAAGAGCTCGAAGTGAAGCTGTTGCATTTTGTGAGAATTTCTTGTTTCTTTTAAACCTTCATCCACGATATTTTTTGGCATAATTACAGCCCCAAAAAACAGTTAATTTTCCTACACCGCAGTTCATTAGAAAAGTGATGAAGAGGCTGTTTTCCTAATATATTCTGCTTAAATGGGGATATAGATCCAATATTTCTACTTCTTTTATGATCTGTGGCAACGAGTATTGAAAATTAAATAAGAATTCATCAATTTCTTCGTGGTCTCACGATTTTAGTTAAGAATCAGTACACTCTTTATTATATCAATAGTATACTCATCATTTATTAGGACCTTCGTACTGTGACTCTATACGTACTAAAAAATGGTTACTATCAGAAATAAAATCTCTGTCACTGTGTTATGGTTGCATCTCTAACTTTTTTTAACGTGGTATCTCTTACTGCAGGTTTTTATTTCAAAGTTTGGTTCATACATGAATGCAAAAGCTGTCCGTCTCCCAGTCACGTCATTTTGACAAATGAACGGCAGGACGAGGCGCCAAACAGAGATACCCTGCATCGAGCATTTCAGACTGAACTACCAAAAAAAATGGTGTGTGACAGCGGGCTTGTGTACAATGCCGTCGAATGTCTCCTTTTAGGATTAATGACTGTAATTATTGGGGTTCATTCATGTACGCCGAAGTCTGTTTGAATAAACTTTATGCCATAATATTGGATGCTAAGCTGGACGTATTGGCAAACTCCCGTGCAGTGTTACTTCAGGAAAATTCAGAGAATTGGAAATCAATTGATACAGATGAAGTTATCCCAAATTTTTATCCGCCTCACGCTTCAGTGTTCTTCTGGGATTCGTTTAATATCTTGAACTGTAATTCTATTGCATATCAATTACGTTATATTTTATTCTTTGCTGAGCATGGAAAAGGAATAGTATTATTATTTGAAATTGGAGGTAAAATATTTGGCATTCTTAGAGAGTTTGATCACTTTCACCTCGACATTGATTTTTACATTACCGATTTTAAATAATATTATTATTTTACTTTAAAAAAATAATACGATTCCTTTTCTTTGAGACTTTAGTGCCTCAAGACGTTAATAAAATTTTTTCTTCTGCAAGAAGAATCATCACTTTAGGGAGAATAGTTCAAGCATTAAATTTATATCTACATTTCATCAGTAGATTTGAACTCATCATGAGAACTTCGCTAAATTCTGTACTTTCAATTCTTAACTCTCAGGAAGATATGCTAGTGCACACAGAAACTGCAAATTACAGCCTACAATGCACAGTGCTAAGGCCTGTATGGCCCCTTGTCCTGAGCTTGTTACATCCAATTTCAGGATGCGCTGGAGGTAGACCAGCTTGTACCAATATTAGGCGTCCCAATTGTTGGGCCCTAGGATGCAATAGTGGCCTCGGCTTCAATTACGACAGGGCTACGAAACAAGACAACACCATTTGTGCTTCTTATCGCACGCTTTTGCTGCATTTCCCCACGCCCAATGAAGGTCATTGTTTCCTGAGGGAAGAACAGATGTTTGTTCTTTTATTGAAGACAGCAAACTACAATATTTAATATTAACTAGGGGTTGAAATATTTGAAAAATCCGTTAGATGACTGAATACAGCTGAATTAACTTAAGATTGCGGGAGTACCAAAATATTAAGATGCGCAACTTACACTAGAAATGTTAAACATTAGGGAAAATCTTGTGCTGCTATCGGAAGGACACATTTAAAATAGAATAAGAAATCTTTTTTCGTTAACCAAGCAATTATTGATAAATAATGCAGAAAAAGTTTTGTAGGAAAGATATTCGAATTGATTATTATTATAACTCCAATATTTTTGCGTGAGACATTGCTGGACTTGGTGTTTATTCACTTGTCCGTAAAATTATTTGGTCGCTTACTTGACTTATGTTTTGGATAGTTGTCTCGTTAAAATACCGACGTCTTCCGATCTTAAACCATATTGCTCAGTAAAAATGAAAATTTTACTTTGTAATATTTTGATGGTACCATTTTTTTGTGATATTGAGATATCTTAGATCAACCAATGAGACGTAACATCAAATATGATAGTAATGATGTTTTGCCATTCTTCCTCGTTAGTATGATATTCACCTGGTTTAGGTCAAAGAGAATTTGCACTCAGCAATACGATTGCAACTTTTACCAAATAAGTCAATTTTTATTTCACTCATAGTAAGACTTCTGTCGAAACAACTGTCTTTCTTTGTGTAACATGCATGTAGCAAAATTTCTATGACCTATGCGGGGTATTTTTTCAACAAAACCACTTTCTACATCGGACACATGGAATCGATCTCTTTGCTGTGAATTGGTCATCGTCTGATGAGCTGATAATGATTTCAACTGACATTGTTTCTTCTAAAAGTTATTCCCTTCAAATTTTACAATTCTTGGCTCTAGTATTTTAAGTTTTTTGTAGACAGAAAATATTATGCTCCCTGAAGCACACAACGTTGGTCTGCTATTGGCTCTGCATTACTCTTTCTCCTTGTATAACTAACGTGCTTTAAGTTAATCTTGTATCATCAGGCTGCTTTGTGTTCCTGATACAATAAAAATGATACATTTGTCTTAGAAAGAACGTACATTTATTGCCTCACATTGTCTCGGGTAAAAGCTCAGATAACAAAAGAGGCCGGTAAAAAATAATATTAATCACAAAGCGCATGGAATAACTGAACATTCCATCAGTCTTTCATTGAAAAAATATATAGTATTACTTCATTTTTACAAATACTGCTGAAGGCTTATGCCATGTTTTTCTTTAGTTTTTTAAATTGATTGTTAGCAGACGACTTGACATATAACTTGGATTAGTTAACTGAATACTCTAATTTAAATGATAAATAAAATGTCATGAGGCTACTGTGGATAAAAAGGTTTTAATTGGATTTTCATTCCTGTAGTGTATATTTTTGATTTTAATGGTCGTTCAGTTTTTGCAGAATTAGTCCAGATTAATGATACCGGATCAATTAGTGTTGATCCAACTCATTTTTATGGGTGGAAACCAGTCTCGAAAACTAAAAATAACAAACCACAAAAGTCATTTAATAATGAAAACTACAAAAAGAAAGATCGCGTAATGTTAGACAATTTTCTCTTCTTCCTGTATTTGAATCAGGTGGGGAACAAGCTGCGTTGAAAAACACCTTAAAAATTTCAGCAGAACTTATTACCTGTAAGTATCAGTCAAGAGACAAATAAAAGCCAACATTATAGCAACTACGCAACACTTGAAACACTTATTATTCCGTAGCGTAAATTGAACAATAGTAGCAAAATATTATAATGGAGAAAAGTAGTGACATGCGAAAAAAATTTCATTTCGTTTATTGTCAAAATGTAAGTTGTTTTTATATGGGATTACTTTAATGATTCTGTCAGTTTGCAGCGAGGTAAAGTTTTAGCTGGTATGAAATCTGAAATCAAAGTGACAGAAGTCATTGCTTCATAAAGGTGGAATTCTGTCGCTAAAACACGAAATTATTATTTAATTTTCAGTTGTCAGTAATGGTTATAAATTCTAGCAGCTTTTATTTGTTCTTCAACAAACGCTTAGTATTTCCTACATGGCGTAGTCAGAGAGTGTTTTATGTTCAAAAACTCAAAAGCATTCCTTAAAGTTGAAGTTTTGAGTTTGCGTACTAGAGAGACCGAACATATGTAATATTGAAGCATCTAAATTTTATCCACATATTCGAATGAATGTTTAACACCTACAAATTTTGAATCTTCGATGACCTCGTTTGTCTTCTTGGTCGTGTTGTTCGCTGGATTGAAGCTCGCAAGACCATCGAACAGATAAATTTTTTCTAGAATTTTGCTTGGGCGAAGAGCGGTCGTGACTCCAGAAGCTGGGGCAGGATTTGTTGCCTATCTTTCTGATGGCCCCAAAGAAAGACCTACTGAGCTTGTTGGTACTCTTCAGAAGTAACAAAGCTTTTTGTCTTTTTCCGTCGTATTTCCTTTCAAAAACATTTTGTGGCCTTCAAAATTTTTCGTTTCTCTTTGACGACACAAAGAGGATTAGTACTTGAGACTGATCAAAACTTTGTCCACCGTTGTAGTCTTGTCTTTTTAGCAACACGTAAAACTATGAAAGAGTCTGGTGGATCATGCCTCGCTAAGTTTTGGTGTGATGAGCTTCAGTTCACCGTTTGTGATTTTTTAGGAGTAACACGAGCATCCAAATGAGTTTTAATGGTAGAACGTCACAGCTACATCACAATTTTGCTTTTTCAATGACTGTCTTTTAATCATTTTATAATGATTGCTCAGTGCTTGCTCAGTCTGTCAACTAGTCGATAGGACAATTAGAAAAATGGTATCAGTAGGCCAACTGTTTTTTGTTAATTATCTTTATTCGATCTGTTAAACATTAACTGCGACCTTTCTCTAGAGTTTGTCGATGTTGCTCCTACCAGCCTACTTTACTCTTCAATATTTTTTGTATAATCAACAAATTCTATATGAGGGGAAAGCCTGGGCTCCTTCATGTGTAGCATAGCATTTGCTGGGTTCAAAACACCCTTTTGGAACATTTAAAAAAAATTTTAAACGAAATATATTTCTGAAGTGAATCCGGAAATAGTTTTTTACAATAGTAATTCATAAATTGAGGAGTGATATTCTTGTGACACTCTAAAATAATTACTTTTAGTAGTTGCCAGGCCATTTGAAACGGAGTAATTTTTTAGAATTTGTCACTGGATCCATGATCAGAAACAATATTGATTTCAGAGTACATAGTGTAAAATAATTTTTCTCGAACTTCGTTAGGCTACTTCACACATTTTCGAATAATTCGTATTATAGAAATTATTTTCACCCGCTTTGAACGTTTTTGAGACATGCCTAGACAAAATCGCTGGAGATAGAGACTTGAAGAGCCTTGTATAAAGTAGCAATCTGTTAGCGTAAACATGTGCTACAACTTAGGTAAACTGTTTCATTTTATATTGTAGAATTAATGAGCAGTGACTGTTCAAATGTGCACACGACTGAAATATTTGTTTCGAAACACAGAGAACGTATGCAGTCATTGGTATGCACCACCAGTTTGGTCGACTCGTGAGCGAATCTGCTTGCGAGCGGAAAGACCCGGGTTCGAATCCCGCTGCAGACATGGTTGACGCGGCTAGAAATACGGCATAGAACTTGGGTAAACAACCGAATAATAATCGAAGTAATTATCCAACCCAAGAATGGGACAAAAGGTTCGTTCCTACAGCCTCATTCTATTCATTGACGCACCTAAGGGGATAAGCGTATCGAACGTTTGCATATGTTAGGAATTTGCACGGTGCCAGTAACCGTGGTATAGAATTAGTGAATTAGTCTTCTATCTCCGTGTTCAAGATTTCTCTTGAGCTGCATCTGCTCTTGCTGTTCTCATAGCTTCATCACTCTGCAAGTACTAGACAAACAGTCATGATAACTAATGAATCTAGGCAGCTAATGACACTCATGCGTCCTCCACTGATGATAACACATTCGCACCGAGGCAGGTGAGGCACAACTAGAGTGCTATCGTCTTCGCTACATCATGGTTGCTTCATTTACGTTCTCTTGCGCCAGCGAAATGCCATGCACTTAAAATGACCGACAGCAAGTCAAGTCCATGGCAAGATTACCAGCAATGTTCGAATGTTAAGGCGGAATAAAGATGTCAATGGCCAAAATTAAAGTGAGTTTAGTAACAAAAGTCAGGTTGGAAAGTCAATAAATTCTGAGCTACAAGTAAAAGTAAGAAATAACTCAGTGCTGTATCCTAAAATAGATTGATTCCAGTTCAATGCAGAATTAAAATTGTATTTGTGCAAAAAAGTAACATTGCAGGACAAAAAATCAAAATTAGTTTTCCTCCTTTCAGATCTTCTGATGGAGCTAATATTGAATATGTGTTTTTGAATTCTAAATTCATCTATTATATTTGTATGCTGATAGCAAAAATCAAAGCTGAATCTTATATGATCAATTTGTTGTTCTCATGCAAACGTTTTCTTATGATTTTCATCAAAGTGAGAGAATATCGAAAATGAATTTTTATTTTTCCACAAATTTACAAACTATTTGTAGGCATTGAAAGCTTCAATTTAATTTTATAAGAGCCCTTTAATGTTGAAAGAAAAAGAGTAATTTCTCCCTCGAACAGTCAGCATTCTATCACGTTCTGTTCCGCTTCAAAAGTACTTCGAGCCGATTATCAACGAAAATTCGAAAGATAAATGAATCGCCTCATGAAGAAACCATTTAGTTTCCTTTCATTATATTAAATCATTTCTTTTGTGACCTGAATTTCTCTTCTGAAATTCTTGAAACTTCAAAAAGTACGTATTCTTTGCTCGAAGTTTGACAGCAGGATAGTAGGCTGGTAAAAGTTTTGGAAGGACGCTCAGATGACCTGCAAGTTGTGAAAAATCTGGGCTATGCGACTGAGTTAAGAGTGTTCTTCGGTAAATTATCTCCTTGTTGTAAGAAGTGAGGTGTAGTGTTATCAACCTTGTGAATAAATATGCATGCATTGACAGTATAATTTTTATCGGAGTAATGTTTTTTATGTGAATGAACTCGACGTTATATTTCTGCATGTTGATGCCTCCAGTTTTGTCATAAAACTGCCAAAAAGATTCCCAGTCCTGCTGATGTGTGGCTGTAACATATTCTATGCCACAGTTTTGAAACAGTTTCCCAAAAGATAACCTTTACAGTTAAAATTATATTTTGTTGTGATATCCTTCATCCTTGAAAATAGACTGAAATACGTTATACGCAGTAATGAATTTTTTTTCTGATACTGCTATTTCTACATGAATCTTATGTGCTCAAAACCGTTGTCTGTACAATTTGTGTATAGTGTTTCCTGCATAATTAACCTGCATTGCAAGGACTTACCAAAATTTATAAATTTGAACCACTACACCTGTAGGTGCCGATGGGCTTAATGAGTGTTATTATTCTAAAGATTTACACGTTTAAGTTTCAACTCTTCAGATATTACCCTCGCCGTGGAGGCTGCCTAGGGTGCAGACTCAGGGTCAGTAAAGTAGAGCTGCGAGTCCTGCAGAAAACAATGCAGTTTCCTGCTGATGCTACACCATGTAACATTCGGCAATGGAGGGGGAAAAGTTTTGAGGAAGCTGAGAATTTTTGCTAACCGAATTTCCTAAATGGGCTACCTTGCTGAAAGTTTTGGGTGAACGTATAAGATGGCAACGCTCACTGTGTTTGTGTTTATCTATCAGTTGCAGTTAAAATACTTTCACTTTATTGATCAAACTGAGTATGCACTGAGTTTAAGATTTACTTAGGTGTCAAAATTTGTTCCTAAGTATTTTTGCCTATGTACATGTTACTTTAAACTGTATATACTCTACTCAGCATTTTTAAAACGAATGGGATTATTAATGAAATTTGAAAATATTTATAGCTGTCTATTTTAACTTAGCTGAATGAAATTTTGTAATAAATAACGACATTTTATCGAAAATAAATATTTTTCTCGACAGTCTGCTAAATTTTGTTTAGACTAAGATTTTCAATAACTAATTAAGTGGTCACTACACTTCATTCAAAGTTGAACTTACAAAGGATGGTGTGCTAGAAGTATAGATCAACAGATGGATGGAGTGAGAAGAGTAGCTGATCAGAAAAATTTAGCTAGAGAATTTTCTAATTTAGGTAGAGTGTTCTCTAGTTCAGGGAGAGTATTTGCTAATTCAGGTAGAGTGTATTTTAATTTAGGTAGAGTAATCTTTAATTGAGGGAGAATATTCTCTAATTCAGGGGGAGTATTTTCTAGTTTAAAGAGTGTATTCTCTAATTCAGGGAGAGCATTCTCATTTAGGGAGAGTAGTCTCTCATTTAGGCAGAGTATTCTGTAATTCAGGGAGAGTATTCTCTCATTTAGGTAGAGTATTCTATAATTCAGGGAAAGTATTTCCTAATTCAGGGAGAGTATTCTCTCTTTAAGGGAGAGTATTCTCCAATTAAGGGATAGTATTTTCTAACTCATGGAGAGTATTCTCTAATTAAGTGAGAGTATTTTCTAACTCAGGGAGAGTATTCTCTCTTTAAGGGAGAGTATTCTCTCATTAAGGGATAGTATTTTCTAACTCAGGGAGAATATTCTATCTTTTAGGGAGAGTATTCTCTAATAAAGGGCGTGTATTTTCTAACTCAGGGAGAGTATTCTCTAATTAAGTGAGAGTATTTTCTAACTCAGGGAGAGTATTCTCTCTTTAAGGGAGAGTATTCTCTCATTAAGGGATAGTATTTTCTAACTCAGGGAGAGTATTCTATCTTTTAGGGAGAGTATTCTCTAATGAAGGGCGTGTATTTTCTAACTCAGGGAGAGTATTCTCTAATTAAGTGAGAGTATTTTCTAACTCAGGGAGAGTATTCTCTAATGACACAGCATGTGAGACTGCAATCTTACACTCTCAGGTCTTGTAGCGAAAATTAATTGGCTGTCACCTGACCCAAGATGGAGAAGGTGTCTGAGTTTCGACTTAGTGCTTCAGCGCTTTAGTAAATTCTTGGCTTATTTTAGGTCACCGGTGCCATGTAGAAAAATAGTGCCATGGTATAATATTATATTACTTTGTTCTATCGCAACTGCAAATGTTAGTCGCAAATCATATCCCGGAATCAACGTTAAAATGCATTACGAGAAGCGGCACTCCGGCACAGTTCAGTTCAACTGGCTGCCACAAACTTCCCAGCGCCTCGTAAATCTATCTTCCACTTCTCAAACCTGGCATCTAATATCCTCTTCGACACAACTCTTCTCAAGCCATTTAAATGGGATTAGTTTCTCGGATTTCAATTCTGTCTAGATGGAATAGTTGTCTGGCAACTCGTTGAAGTTCTTTTACTTCTTCTTCGAATAGGAATAGGAATAGGATTTTCTTCTGATGATACTTGCTGAACTTTTAATGTTTGAAACTGAACCCTGTAATTCATTTAGTTATGTTCTTCATTTTCGATTTTTTGTAACCGAGTACATCTGAACACGGATTCCAAGAACCTATACTGATTTCTTAGGCCCAGTTTTTCAACACACGAACAATACTCTTCTTTATTGGAGACAGAACGAGCTAGTCGGTTGATGAGGCGCAAAAACGGGAACTTTTAAAATTTTCCAGGCAAGAAGGTTTTTTAGAGAGGTGAATGACCGGGGCAGATTGGATCATGAATGCTAATGTGTCCGCTGTGACGTCGCTGCTCAGGTCGTCAGGAATAGCAAGTGTTGAAGCTGCACTGGCGGCCAATGAGATTTCAGTGACGAATATGAATTACTTACTTCAACCTTCCACTGACCAACAGGATGTTGTTATATACAGCAACTACCACTGATACCATGCTGGGCTTAGGTTGATGCACTCTGATATTGCTATAAAGCTGCCAATATAGCTGAGTAACTTCTGTTTACTACTTTGTAACTACTGCTGCTGTGTCTACTACTACTACTACCACTTCTACTACTTCTACCACTATATAACTACTTCTATTATATAACAATTACTACCATACAACTACTACTAGATATAACTCGCACTGTCGTATAACTACTACCACCATATAACTACTACTGCTATACAACTATAGTAGATAATTACTACTATGTAACGATTACTTTAAAATAAACAGTATGTAACCAGGCTATATGATTGCTGATATCGTTAGTTAACCACTACTGAGACCAAACTCTGCCTATGATGATTTATTCTGTTCTCACTTCGCCAATGCTGCTATTAATGTCAATAAGTATTACTTTGGAGAAAAGATGTCGTATCCTAAAATATAATTACAAATAATATGTTTTACATGCCAACTAAGTATCCCTAAACGTAGGAAGAACTACATTTGAAATTTCTTTATTTAATTCTGTTGAATATAAATTAACTCTTTAACGACCAAGTTGTTTCTCGACTGAGCAAAATACTGCTTAAATAACCATTAATGCACTTCAGGAAACCAGTGGTCCTTACAGGGTTAAGTCTAGCTTCCACTCTGTACATACAGTCACTACAGTGATAATTAGGCGAGAATAGTCTACGCAGTTTACTACCAGTATTTAAGTAACTTTAGTTGTGTCAGAAAATAATAGTCCACGGAGTTTATTCCCAGTATTTAAGTAACTTTGAATCGTTTAAAACAGAGTAATATTTAACCCAGTATTTAAGTAACTTTAGTTCAGTTGGAAAATTACCGAGTGGTTTACCTAGTGTACTCCCAGAATTTAAGTAACTTTAGTTAAGCTGAAAAATTATCCAGTAGTTCATCAGAGTACTCCAAGTATTTAACTAACTTTAGTTCAGGTGGAAAATTACCCAGTAGTTTACCTAGTGAACTCTCAGTATTTAAGTAACTTTTATTCAGTTCATTCCAGTCGAGAAAATTCTTGAAAGGCGAGTTAGTGATTGTAACGGTTTGTAAATTGTGTAAAATAATTTCTGAAAGCTGGAATTTATTACCTGAAGGTGAACGTTCAAACACAACGATGTAAAATGAAAGTGAAAAGCATATTTGATTCATAATTTATTCACAGTGTGAGATTATTTCTTAATTGGAACAGGTATACATTTTATATCAGTGAGATTGCCACTGCATAAACCGGAAAATTCTCGTTTTCTACTCATGAGTCCATTAATTTTTTGTGTTGAACGAACAGGAGATGCATGTCATAGCTGTATTTTAGATTCACGCTGTCTATTTGAGGTCGCTTTAAAAACTCTATGAAAATCATCATCTTACCTGCAAGTTAAGCTACCATAAATTACCAAAGCTTGTCGTAATTGAGGCTTATTATATGCAAGTGCCTCTTGAGTGTATGTAGAGCATCATCTTTAATTTTTGTCAGCCTCTGCCAATTATATTTGTTCACAAATTGAAACTAAATTTTTTTTGGCATGTAACAAAAGCCTTTTTTACACAAATGATGATAAACTGTTCTGTGTATACTTAAGCCCATGCCCAACTATTTATAACACTTACTGTAGAAATGATGCGTTGTTCCTGCTTGGCAAGTCCTATAAAGGTGAAATAAGTTTTCAAAATTTCTATTGAATTTCATATCCTGGAGGTCATTACAATGGTTTATAAATTCCCATATACGTATTTTTATTAAATCCACCTATTGCTTCATTATTCTTTTTAAAAAGCAGAATACTTTCATTCCTTTTGCAATTTGAACGCCGATGGAAATTTATACTCTGCTAAGATAGGCTAAAAATGTTAGTTTTTGTGTCGTGCGGCCTTGCTTTTAGAATAGAATAGAATAGAATGAGGCTATAGGAACGAACCTTCTGGCCCATTCTTGGGTCGGATAATTACTTCGATAATTATTCGGTTATTTACCCAAGTCCCATGCCGTATTTCTAGCCGCGTCAACCATGTCGGCAGCGGGATTCGAACCCGGGTCTTTCCGCTCGCGAGCAGGTTCGCTCACCAGTGAACCAAGCTGGTGATGACAGCCGAGTGGCTAGAGTGTTTACTGTCATCAGTAAATGAAGATCCTAACATTATCTTGAATGTGGTTCACCCATTCTCCTAATTTGTATTAGTTTCATGTAGTTAATGCTTCAAAATTTTAACTTAGGTTTAATTTCAGTTAAATTCAAGGATAAAAACAGATTGCTGTTTGTTCCGGGTGAGAGATACTCATATTGCTTCCTTTATAAATATACTAATAATCTCATTGAAATAAAGTGTAAATTGTTGCCAAGTTAATGAAATACCTCGTCGCTTGTCTCAAATTATAAATGAACTTAGTTAAATTCTCACCAACGTATAGTTTCTTTGTTGAGAAAATTTCAGCACTCTAAGAATCCTCGCGATTCATCATTAAATTCAAAATGTAATTTCTTTATACAAATTAATTACTCTGATTGTCTTTTCCAGGAACATGAATAGGTCCCGAACTAGGAATCCTGATGTACAGGCAATGTTACACATTAGATATTCCCTGCCTACACTACGGGGTCAATACTTTAACATCTGTTCTGAAGATTTATTTCTTCATCTGCTAGAGTTTCCACAAGAACAGTCATATTTAGTTCGTATAACACCTGTCCCGTTTGCTCATTCTTGAACTGAAACATTTTGCTAACCCCTCACAGTTAAAACTATGAGAGTGACGAGGCTTCTGCCTCATACCAGAAAAAAGAGTTCAAAACACAAAGTGCTATGAAGGAAATTTCTTGCAAAATTTACTTCCTGAAGGAATGCATGGTAATTATGAACAAGTTTTGCTTCCTAGCTACTTTTCTTTCAGTGATGATATCGAAATTTTTCCTCATATCATATATGACGAAGTCGGTCAGTTTTCTGAGTAATTTTTGACTCTTTTGTTACCTTATAAGCACTCAAATATGGGCACGAAGTTTCCTCCCAGAGAAAGCACTCAGGGTTGTCAGGTAATATTTTGCACCCTCTGTTCAGAGTGCATCCCATCTCTCAGTGATCGCTCATGAAGATTTATATGAGTCACTGATGTGTAGTAATATGCAAAAGGAAAATATTTCCAGCCACTTTTTTGTGAGCAAATAAGATTTGGTCAGTGCTGGGCGAAAAATTAGAATATGTCCTAGCACGACTGCTAACACATCAACGTACAGGTTACTGAACAGCACTTTTAGATCAAACTGCGTTTTCATTTGCTTAAAGAAATGCTGCACAGAACATCAAAATAGAAAAACCAAGGTGCTAAAATTTAGTTCCTAGTATTTGCTACAATGGAATTTCCTTTTCGGAACGCCGCTGTGAGTCAGAGAGATAGGCTCTTGCTAAGCAATATTTATTTCATTCAGCACAACCAATAAACCAACGTTCGTTTCGGACAACGCCGATGCGTAAAAATTATTTATGTCTCAAAATGATGCTGAGATATATCCTTGTTTATTCATCGTTCATATTGAGGTTTAAATAATCATCGAAATAACTTGTATTGAGTTTAGCACCAAGATGCCCAAATTTTATTCTTCAGTATATAAAATGTTCACTTCATCAAAACTCATTTTTTGATAGGATTTTAAGCTAGGATCGAGGTCAGTCTTCGAGAAGCTATGCCATAATTAATGTGATACAAATTGGGCTAGACGAAAACAATGTATAATAGTTAATGCCAGAAGTGTGCAAAGTAACGAAATCAGTTATTCATGTCAACAACTCAAGTTTTGCTAAAGCCTCAACCAACTTTTACGATACGTGCTTCGAAACTAAATATTTTTCCCCTTCCTTTCGATCTACGAAATATGTTTTATTTCAGCGCTTCCATTTGAAGTCTTGCTTATAGTTTTTACTTTTTGTTGTCGTGCGCGACCAAGGCTTTGCACAAAAAGGTCATTGTTCTATTATTCCTGGCAATAAAGTCTTGCACAAGCGGCACTTAGTCAGCTTCTGTCTTATTGAAGCGATCGTTATTTCCAGTGTGATCTTCCTTTTGAAGCGGAGTTTCGAAATTTGTAAGCTGCATGAATAGTAACAAGCGCAAGTTGAGTTGAAAAATTGAGATGCCTGTGTAGGAATATTTTCGTTTTCATCATAGTCTAGGGTAAAATGTTAATACTACACCCGCTGCGTTATAGGCACTGATCAATTTAGATTGAAGTTTCGTTCTGAAAAATTACATAACACAATATACTGTAACTTTCCTCGTGTCTTTTCTTATTTATTAATATCGCTTGTGAGTCAAACCCAGCCACACATTTTAATTTTCTTCATCACTGTCAAATACAACTTTGTGCAACTGCGTCGTCAGAAAATAATTCGGAAATTTTGTCACATGAGCTATGAGAAAGAAATTGAAGGTATGTCTAGTAGTCTTATAAGAAAAATATATTCCAGCTATTGAGTAAAATGAAGCTCATGCAAAAAATGAAATGAACTACCATTTTATGTATGAATTTATTCATCTCTTCTTCATTATATCAATATCTTTGATTCTCTTCAAAACAAATTCATAAAGAATAACATTTAAACAAATTTTTCATAGTAATTTCTTCATCCACTAAAGCAATACTGTCTTCATTGTTTCAGGGGAATACTTTGTTGTGGGAGTGTCGTTGCAGCAATACAAGCCGGAGAAGCCCGGCCTGTATCTCAGGGACTTCCTCAAAGAGAAGACAGACGAGATCACACAGCGGGCATACAGACACTTTATTGGTGAGTGCAAGACTTGGTTTGTGCGCCGTCTCTTTAAGAAGCGCTCGTTTCGTAACGTTTTGGTAACAAAACGTTAGGGACACTGAAGACAATGTTTAAGAAGCGCTCGTTCCGTTACGTTTGAGTAACAAAACTTTAGACACTGAAGATAATGCTTTGGATCTTCATGCTTCCTACAGGCACTTTATTGGTGAGTGTAAGACTTGGTTTTTGCGCCGTGTCTTTAAGAAGCGCTCGTTCTGTTCCGTTTCAGTAACAAAACTTTAGAGACACTGAAGATAATGCTTTGGATCTTCATGCTTCCTACAGACACTTTATTGGTGAGTGTAAGACTTGGTTTGTGTGCCGTGTCTTTAAGAAGCGCTCGTTTCGTAACGTTTTGGTAACAAAACGTTAGGGACACTGAAGACAATGTTTGCATCTTCATGTCTTCTACAAAAGTGAATGAACTGAGAACAGCCAAGCTGTTCGTACATTTATCATCCATCTATTGCAAAAATTCAAATATGAATTTCTAAAAATTCAAATGTCTAACTTTAAAAATGTTTATTACAGAATTCTGAGAATGAATGGTTTATGGTGTTCGTAATACTTGGGTTTGTATTGAGTGTTTGTGTGAAACTTTATTTAATTGAAAAGATGTGAGCCCTAAAAAAAAGCTTCGTGTTTTCATTCATCCTAGAAGCTCATTATTTTTGGAGGCGAGACAAGGTCATGCATTGTGACGCTTGTGTGAAGCTTCATCAGGACGAGCTATGTGTCTCAACTAACGTATGCCACCCATCAGGACTTATGTCTACAACAGTTCTGCCAGCAGAATAAATAAGCATAAAGTTCTCTCAGTCGGAACAACAAACTAGGAATCTGCTTACCGAACAAATGAGACATGTACGATGGCACTACTATTTTGCTAGCTCGTGTATTCTCAACAAGTAAATGATATATTTTTCATTTTTTCTTGTAGCATCACCAACATCATGATCAATATTAAAGTTATTATTATTATTACTACAGGGTGGCCCATAAGTAAGGTACCTTTTTAGAATTATTTTACCTATAAAACTAAAAATGGCAAAGAGATTTGGTTAATTCAGAATCAAAGAAGAAATTTCAAAGTTCAATATAAATTTATAAATGAAACAATTAAATACGTTTAACTATGGAATACGATATCTTTAAAATGACCTCCATTATTAGTCAAACAATGGCGTGCTCTTTCAACGGTGCTGTTCATTACTTTCCTTAATGTCTCTGGTGAAAAGTCGTTGATCTCTTGAATGATGTTTAGTTTCAATTGCTGTAAAATATAAGGCATTTCAATGTAAACATTTTCCTTTAAGTATACACAGAGAAAGAAATCAGGAACACTTAGATCTGGAGATCGAGGTGGCCACGGTATATCACCAAAACGAGAAATTATTCTGTTTGGAAAATTGCTTTTAACATTTGCATTGTTTCTTTCGTTGTGTGCGCTGTAGCTCCATCTTGTTGGAAAAAGGTAACCTCAGTGTTATTATCTCCAATTTCAGTTATCATCTGTCGATACAGGTTTCCATTAACACAAATTACATCACCATTAGCATTTTCAAAAAAATATGGTCCAATGATCCTCAAAGACGCGATGACACACCATACTGTTACTTTAGCTGAGTGAAGTGGACGTTCATGAATTTCTTTTGAATTTTCTGAAGCCCAGAAATTGCAATTTTGCTTAGTAACAAAACCATTGAGGGGAAAATGTGGCTCATCAGTCATTATTGAATTCTTTACAAAGTTTGCATTTTCTGCAAGCTGCAGAAATCTATTCGCAAAATTTAATCGCTTTTAGTAGTCCATAGTATGGAGTTCTTCAGTTAATTTAATTTTAGATGGATGATACTTTAGATCTTTTACCAAAATATGTTGCAGTGAGGTGCGTGACATTGTCAGTTGAATTGAACGTCTCCATAGTTGACGATTTGGGCCGATCAGCAACACTCGTTGTAACAAGCTGAATTGAAGCACCAGTTCGTATTGTCAGTGGCCTGCCACAACGTTGTCTGTCTGCTGTTGTCCCAGTTTCTCTAAATTTCAATACCAGTTTTTTAGGCACTTTTTCGAAGGACTTCTTTCGATACCATCAATATTCCTGTAATTACTTTGAACTGCAGTAACCGAACAATTACATCGGAAGTAAAGTTCTACTATTTTTGCTCGTTGTTCCATTGTGTAACGATTCCTTTTGGGGGGTATATTTTATGAATTTTTTGGGCAATACGTCGTGATTGTCGGTAGACTTGATACGCTGGTAGAAAACTTTGAAATCTTCTCATTCATTTTCAATCAACCAAATCTCTTTACCATTTGTAGTTTTATAGGTATAATAGTTATAAAAAGGTACTTTACTTATGGGCCACCCTGTATTACTAATTATTATTATCGCATTTGTCAGTATGGTTGTAATTGTTTGGGAAAGATCGACCATTGCAAGGGAAAAAAATATTTGAACCCTTTGATAACAAAAAACTCCTATGTTCGTGTAGATATACTTTGATGTATTTATGTTCATTTTTTAAGCCATAGACATATATGACAATTAGGGTGCCAATATATAGTTTTTCCAGTAGAGTTGAGGTACTTGTTAAATAAATTGGGGTCTTGACAAAATATTTGACAGAGTGTGTTACTTTAATTATCCTTAAATAAAATTTGATTCAGCTGATTTCGCTGAATAATGGATGCATAATATTTTCTCTTCCACTTCTATAGAAAATCAATACAAATCTAAATAAATATAAGAAGTAAGAACGTATTAAATGGGTATTATTGAGGATGATTTAAAAAGAACATTTTCAATGCCAATAAAGGACTAAACATCATCATTGTTCCTAACAGAACACACTCCTGGAGTTCCTGCATGAACTCACATCATGACTGCTCCTGAATGGTTGTAATTCATGATTATCTCTGAATCAACTTACATCAAGACTTCAATGAATATACTCCATTAAGTTGTTGCCCAAGATGCTATTTACGACAAAATATGAACAAAATTTATCATTATTGAGACAAGATGTTCATAAACTTCTAACAGTAACAATTCTTGAAATTCTGTATTAATATTTTTGACGTAAGACTCCAAATTAATATTTGAATTTTAGCAAAAGATGGATGATAAAGGTTCATACTGCTAGTGGTTGTCAATTCACGTTTGAATACTTGGATACTTTTTTTAACTCTTATGCAACAATTATCTCATTAAGTTATTGTAATTCTTTCTACCGTTTCATTTTATTACTAATTTTATTTTGTGAGCCATTTTACAGCTGTGATGATTAATTGAAAGCAGGAATAGAACCCCAACACAAAGGCAGTGGGGCAATTTTGTAAAACAGCTCTAATGCAATTCCTCCTCTGTTTCTACCCACTTCCCTGCATCTTCGAGCTCGAAGCTACAGCTACTTGAGCTACAAAATTTTCGTTTAAAATATATTCCACTTCGGAGCACATTTTGCGTTTCGCATTTCCAGACGTGAGAAGCATAGTTCCGCCTGTTGGCGATATACTGTAATGCGCTCGTAAATATAAAAGCCACAGCTCCTAAAAGATACAAATTGAGCCGACCTTCTCTGACTGAACAGGCCACTAATGCAGCCTTCTTAAAAATGGGGTCAGCGGGTGCTTGTGTGAATGGGCAGAGTTATACAAGGAAAGATTTTTAAGCATTAAGCTGAATTTTTGCTGCTCACTTTATGTTATGGTTATTATAAAATGGATTATAACGGTGGACTGGTTTGGCTTGTTTCCAAATTCATCTTCTTGTATAACTTGTATTTTTTACTGTTTTATTATAAGGTAACAGATATTTATGCTAGGATAACGATAATACTCCATCAAATACTGACATGTGTGAATAAATACAACTGAGCATCTCCTACACGTTTAGGCGAACTACCTGCCTTTGAACATTTGATGCTGGATAGGATAAATTCAGTGTTCACTGTTGAAGTGTTTCTGATTTCAATTTTTAGACTGATACACTAATCGGTGAAATGTTAAAAAAATTACAGTTCTCCAAAATTATTTTGGTTCTTCATAAGTATTTACATATGAATTTAAATTTTAATACAAAAGCAAGGCAGTAATATATGATACTAAAATAAATCTTCTCCTGCGTCAAATTTTAATTTTTTACTTTTGTCTGAAAATTTAAATCTTGAATGAACCAAGGTAACAACATGCATGTGACGGAGAACTCGTGGGTTATACATGACTAAAATATGCATATACATGTAGTAACAAGTAGTTATATCAAATAATTTAGTTTAAATTCTTTGGTACGTAACTGTTTACCTGTTTTCAACCTAATTCCCAGTGTTGATCGAATTAATCATTGTTTTCTTAAAAAAAAATTATTTCAACATTTTCTTTTGAAGAGAAGTTTTCACGGGCAGAATTTGTCATATCGCTAAAGATGGTTCACTTTTAGGTGATTCAATCTCTCAAAACTAGGTATTAGTCAACAGTTATTAATATTATATATAATCATATTTCCTTGTTTTTAGGAGTATTGCCATCGGCGCCCCTAGGTATGGACATGTTTGCTGAGAAAGTGAACGACTACCTGGAGAAGGAGCCTTTCTGCCATCCTAACGCCCTGGGGCTTATGGGTGGCCTCAAGCGGGTGTGTGCACAGCTGATGGGTGTTGTGTGGAGGAGTCGTGTTGAGCAGGTCATGGGTGAACAAGCGGGTGTGTGAACAACTGACGGGTGTTGTGTGGAGGAGTCGTGTTGAGCAGGTCATGGGTGAACAAGCGGGTGTGTGCACAACTGGTGGGTGCTGAGTGGGAGAGTCATGGTGGGCAGGTCATGGGTGAACAAGTGGGTGTGTACACAACTGGTGGGTGCTGAGTGGGAGAGTCATGGTGGGCAGGTCATGGGTGGACAAACGGGTGCTGTGTGGGGGAGTCAGGCTCGATAGGTAGATTCCCTGGATTCATAACTTCAATGTTTTTCGATGCCTGATTGTATTTTTCTAAATTAATGCCACAGAAACACGCAGTTTTTATACTGAACATAGAAGTTCAAATTATTACTTAATATCCCTTATACTCAAAATATTTCGTAATAGTTTGGAACTTAATTTCCTTACTCGTTCTCTTTAACTCTGGCTTTTAATTTGCTTTAGCGTAATTCTGATGATACTGGAATTTATCAAAATCTATTTGACCACGAGTCTTGTCGTGAAGAAAGTAAGTTAAGTAACGTAAATTTAAGGAAATGGAATACAAAAAACATGATTTCTTTGATGATCAGAAGCTGTGGATGAAATTGCATGGAATGATCAAATTTTCCTGTAACAGAAACGGTAATCGGATATGGATATTGTAGTAATATTCATTGAAGCTCAAAATCATGAGCGATGTTGCTGTTGCTTAAAAGTTTGTGAACTTAGGAATTTCCATAAAGTTTTCCTCTGTGAATATCACTAAATACATGAGAGAATGTACAAATTTCCTGTCTTTGTGATGTTCAGTAAGTGCGTCAGTGGTCTTGAAATTAGAAGTGAAGGTAATTAGCGCGCATAAATTCATTCAAAATAAGACTAAAGGCAAGGGAAAATGTAACAGCGTTATTCACAAATTTTTTGTGTATGCTGGAGCCATTTTTTGGAGATCGGACAAACCTGTGGTGACTGATGTTGCGCTGCATTATACGTCTTTTATTTTATAGAATAGCTGTCGTACACCGCATGTATACAATTCCTACGAGCCAAAAAATGATTTGTCAAATTTAACTTCAAGTGTACTATGGAAATTTATTACATTCAGAGTGCGTGTATTTGATATTTATTCAAGATATGTACTGTAAATTTCAATAACTACGCAACAAATTTTTCGGAATTTAATTTTTTAAGCTAATAATTTACTGACACGCTCATCACTTATTTATGAGGCTGGTTCTAGTTGTGTTCAATGTGATTTGTTTAGTATTCCACTTTAATTCTTCCTCCCAGTGATGTCAACTTCAGTTCATTTTTCACGAAAGATTTAAAACGAGTCTTTTTTAATTAGGACATTCAGTTCGACTTCAGTCCTACTTCGGTGATTTGGATTTTTGAAACAATTCTTTGCATCAGAGGAACATTTGCTTCTGAAAAACAAAGCTCTCAATATTAACGACCAGATTAAAATATATTTTCCCCGTTATCCTGCAGAATGTTTTGTGAATTCTGTGCTTTCATATTCGTTAATGTGAATGTCATGCAAAGTAAAAATCTTCAATAACATCTCGGCCACGCGGACTATTATGAGTGCGTTCCCAAGCTTCTTTCAGTCTTCATCAAGCAGAAAAGAGTTCTCGATTTCCAGTGGGATTGCAGCGCCGTTGAAATTAAGCTCATATGCACTAGTGCAAAAGTCTTTCTAGATTTTGAATAGATTTTCCTTAGAACTGTATCACGCTGGTCCATTTTATTCGACACTGTAAAAACGAACTTGAATATAACGCGTGTTTCATATCCGAGTTTTATAAATTCTTGCGTGGATTCAAGTTTCTATGGTGGAACTTTTTATTGTAAAGGTGTGTTAATATTAATCAACTCTCAGATTCGATACTAGTCATAAAAATCAGTATAAGTGGAAGTTAAGGTACAATTTGAATTACAACTATAAGACAAGCAGGGGTGTGAAGGTAAAGAAAGCAGGAAGTTGACGTTTTTTCTATTTTCTCAGTCTTTGTGCTTTGTGCGATGCTGGAAGACTTTGCAGTTGAATAAAAATTCGTTCAATTGAACAAATTAAAGCTTTTAAAATGCAGAACAATCAACCGTGTGCCGAAAAAAACACGTTTTGAGAAATACGAGATGTAGTCCAAATGTCAACCTGTGCGTTTTAGTCGATGCTCTTGTTTTATTCATGTTCGAAGCGAGGTATTCAGTGTGGGATTTTGGCGTAACAACATCAGTTAGTATTAATGTTAGTGTACTGAGGTACTATCTCATACAAGCTGCTGTACGCTGGTAGGGATTGCTAATAATGAAAACACTAAAAATGGGAATAAGAAAATAAAATTGAAGACAGAAGTAAGAAAAATTCTTAGATATCATGCTAGGTTATCAGGTAGTGGCAACACCAAACAGAAATTATACAAAAAGAAGCGCATGTTGCTACGATGAAGTCTTTTTTCAAGCACACATAAGGTTATCGTTCATTTTAAAATATACTTCATTTATCACCGATTGGTGCCCACATCCTTGTTGAATTCTACTAAAATCCGCCGAACGACACAGTTGAGATGATTGGGCTCTAAACATGCGATCATAATAGATTTGCAATAAAAATTTCTTCATTTTACCCTCCGTGGGGATTTTCAAGTAAGTTGTTAAGGATTATTATGGCTTTTCAAAAAAGAAGGGAATCTTTATAGCAGTAGCAAAAACGTCAACTTCAGATGGCGAATTATATCTACTTCCATAACATCAATATTTATTTTTGTCTTCAGAAATTAAAATAACGCTGGAGCTTAAATGCAAAATATTCAGCAAGTTCGTGAAAATTATGAACGTGGAACTCTACTGGCAACGAAAGAGATTGTTCACCTCTTATTTTATGAAGATTTCATTATGAATACATTAAAGCAATGATATGCAATACTATAAGCATTTTTCTGAACGTTGTTATTGCAGATGCATAAATCAGTGTTACTGCTAAGTTTCAAATATGATGCTAATTCTTTAGCGTTATTTCGAAAATAACGTGCATATACTCATGTGTTTACTTTTCTCTCTGTACCTACACGCCTGACTGTACCTACACGCTCCACTATACAAACACGCTCCACTGGACCTACACGTCCCACTGTACCTACACGCCTCTTTGCATCAAAATACTCCGCTTAACTAAACATTATTATTTCGTAGCTTAGTACTGGTTCATGTTGGATTTGACGCCAGATCCGAGCTGAGGCAGCGTACTTGTACGACGCAGTGTACCTGTACGCATGGGCGCTCAACACCACCCTCAAAGCAGGTCACGATCCTCACGACGGCCAGCGTATCATATCAGAGATCCTCGGCAAGACCTACAAGTCTGCAATGGGGTGAGTTTCAGCCGACTTTCTCTTATTGGATTTGTAGCATTTCTTGTTGGGTGACAATGGCTCCGGGCAGTCAGTTTCGAGGAATAGGATCCATATCAGAAGTGGACAAAAGTGATAATATGTCATAAGATTTTCATTGTAATTTATTTCTTCAATTGTTTAGTAAGGAGTCAATAAATCATTGCAACTATCAAAGGCATTGATGAATGAAGAAAAGAATTAATGATGGGAAATAAGGTGTTCGAAGTAGAGAAGTCGTGACTAGAAAATTAACGGAGATTGAGTTTCAAAGTATTTGGAAGGTTAGGGAATATATGTATATTAAATAAGCAGCGTCATATGGGGTGTCGAAAAGAAAAAATATATTAGGCCGACCTATGAATGCGTGAACAAACGAATTGATTAAGAGAAGCTTTGGAAAAAATAGACGCCTGTAGAAGGTACAATAGTGCTTGCCAGACACATATGAACAGAGGATGCACGTGAGCGTGCTTATGACTTCAAGATTGTTACTTCCACTAAACAGTGCAAGGGAACATTGGCCTGTCTCGGCCGGGCTATTGTTATGTCGTTTGTGTGAATGATCCAACTGATCAGCGATCACTCCAACAATGTGCCAGGAGAGTGAAGAAGTATACAATTATTTCGATATTGTATCATCTAAGAGAACATTACAGGAGTAAATTACAATTACACTGACCATATGTTATTGTTATCCTTTGTACAGCATCAATATTTAGTTATACGGTGGATAAATGTAACACTGATTTCAATTTTTTTAGCCCAAATTATGCAGTTGTGCTGGTTTGTGTATCGTCAACACGGCAAGTGCCTGGTTGTGCTGGTTTGTGTATCGTCAACACGGCAAGTGCCTGGTTGTGCTGGTTTGTGTATCGTCAACACGGCAAGTGCCTGGTTGTGCTGTTTGTGTATCGTCAACACGGCAAGTGCCTGGTTGTGCTGGTTTGTGTATCGTCAACACAGCAAGTGCCTGGTTGTGCTGGTTTGTGTACCGTCAACACGGCAAGTGCCTGGTTGTGCTGATGTGTTTATCGTCAACACGGCAGATGACAAACAATTTTCCAAGTCCGTTCCTTGTGTTTACTCTAAGGCATTGCATGCTGGCATTTGGGTATCCTAATGTTCCCTCGGCATCGTTCTCAGGATGCATCAAGTCAGAGAAATAAAACTGGGGCAAGAGTATTTTGTCTGAGGATCGTAATGTACAGGACGCTGTAACTATTAGTTACCTCTGGAAAAGTATTATCAAATGTTCATAAATTGAGGTGAAATGACTGTTAAGCTAAAAATTATTATTCATCTGCTGATTATTGCTGATTTTTTGACTTTCAGTTGTAAATGACGTTGTAAAAGAATAAAAATAGAGAACGGATATCCTTGGGTTCTCCACTAGGCGTCTAATTCCTTCTTTAATAAATGAACGTGTTAAGCTTCACTGCACATCCTTTCAGCCAGCAAGAAATAAGTCTAGAGTTTTAACCACGAGCGTACGTTGTCTGGACAGCTCTCATTGTGTAGTGTTTTAAAGCCAACTCGCCTTGTTCTTGATATAAACAGGCCAGTATTTCAACGCTGATGAGAAATAAAGCTAATCTACCGTCCCTGGGTACTCAGCAGTTCTCCCCTGTTGTTTATTTCCCTAATTTAGTGTTTCTTTTTAAATAAACTGAGCTACAAAGGAAGAAATGAATAGGGACTCTGCAGGATATACGAGTAGAAGTAAACTGTTTTTTATCGTATTATACTAGATATAGATGTTACAATACAGATACATGTGTTCAAAAGAGAACATTACCCCGTTCAGATATATCATAAATGGTATTTTATTACCATTGTTGTAGGTTTGTAAAACACTTTGTAACTGATCTAAGTTTGTGCAGCAAATGCAATATGCAATTAAAAACAAATTATCTCAGTGGAAGCAAGTATTACATGAATGCCTCAGACCCATTAACTTTTTCAGTATTCCCTTGAGGCACCTTCAACAGAGGTTCCGAAGATTTTCATCTGAAACTGCTTTCACGTGTTTTAAAGAAGCTATAGGGAATTTCTGAATCTGCTCGTACCATTTCTCAACGACTCAAAATTTAATTAAAATTTATTACGTAAAGATATGCATTCATCGCTGTTCATGTGTTGTTCCTATTATCTCTGTAAGAGGAAACTCTGCAAGTTTAGTGCTTAAGTTGAATTTTTATCTATCTACAGTCTCCCTCCATCTCTGTTCACTCACTTTTACTCCTTTACTCACTCAGTAATTCACTCTATTGAGTCTCTCAATTGCCAGTTCTAAAGTAAGTCTGTTAGCAATCAGTGAAGCAGGATTTCATCTCTCAATGTGACATAGTCTTGAAGCTACGAAGATCTACGATGAATCAGATTTGAGATCAGTTGGTCTCTTGGTTCAGATGATGGCAGGTATGATATGGAGGCTGTTAATACTGCATTTACTTTGTGGTCGGTATTGCTAATGGCATGGAAAATGTACTCAGCCAACCAAAATGTTCAAGGCACTGTGCCGCACTAAAACATCCACATTAGATAAGCTAAACTTAATGAACGTTATATGCCAAAATATAAAATTTGAACCAGTCTCTTCATAAACTGTAATTTGGAATATTCTCCTGTAGAACTGGTGAGGCAGTAAAAATAGTTCAAACTATTGGTCATGACTCTCATTCTGCGACTGAGTGAGACCACCAAATTTTAAGAACAGAAATTAGCTCGGAAAATGCGTGCAAGGAAATGTGTCAGAACTCTCATGTAAAGAGTTAGTCCGAAACACGTGTAAAGAGGACATGTAGAAAATTAGTCTGAAACACGTGTAAAGATGACACGTAGAGAGGTAGTTCTAGGAACGTGTAGAGATGACACGTAGAGAAGTAGTTCTAAGAACGCAGGCAGAGTTTTTCCAGAGCGTGCTTGGGAAATCAAAAACTGTCGAGACAGAAAAGTTCGTCCTCGCCTCAGTCATTCCTGAAGACTTCTTTCAGACTGAAAAAATTATTACGAAAATGACTTACTTGAGTCATTACCAGTGGAAACCCATAGAGAGTACGTATGTTGTAAATATAGTATCGTAACACCGAAATACAATCAAGTTTCACTGAGTAAACGCTCATTGTATTCCTTTTCCAAAATAATAGTGTTACTTAAGACTAATACACCTATCGTACAGAGTACATGTCGTCGAAACTCTCCTTGGGAAGAATTTTTCGAAAAACTTACAATTAATAGTTTGGAGCTTTTCTTTCGAAATGGAAGAGGTAATTTTTTTAATCCGTCGTAGAAATGTGATCGTTCAAATGGAACTCTAATTTCATAATTTCCGACGTGTCACACCAAATTTTTTGGGACTTTAACACGGAGTTGAATCTTAATTTCATCGAAACTACACCAAACGAGAAAATGAATTAAAAATTGTGTCAGTTGCTCAAGTTGTGAACGACTTAGAGCTACGAGGTGACAACTTTTAGATCTTTAATGTGTTTAGCACTAACATGTGTTGTTGAAAGTATAAATTTAAAGAAAAAATGTAACAGTTTGATTAACTTAAAAACAAGTACCGTCTCAAAACGAACTTAAGAATTCTCGGCAGAAGAACCTTCATTATGGGGAATATATTAAGCGACGAAATAAGGCTTTTTGCTTCTGATAAAATAGTGGTTGGTTGCTTCTGTTACCAACTGAACTTGTGAGCAAACTTAAAATGTCATCACCATTTCATCCAATTATATTTTATTCCTGTGGGAATGGACGATCCACAAGAGCGGCGTGTGAGTTGAGGAGCATCTCATAACGCATTTAAAATACGTTAAGTAAAACACAAAACCACTCTCCTTCAAAATCTTTATTTCTGTTTTAGTTTCTTACACCGAACTCATCTAAAACTTTTCCAGTCAAGATTTGCTAGAAATAAGTAAAAGGAAAGTTATGTTTAATGACTTTTTCATAAATTGGCAAAACTTTTCTTCCTCGGCGACAGAAATGAGTACGGTTATCTTTAGGAATGCCAGTGCATTGGCAAGCTTCTATTGCTAGTTTCATAAATTCGTTTTCTCGAAACTTAAATTATTCTGCGCCAAATGACTCCTCCATTTGCAAAGCGTGCGGAGGTGGCTGAAAGTTTTTTTATCAATTTGATGATTTTCTTTGAATGAAATTAATTGATTTCGACTGCAATACTATTTCCTCGAATGTTCATTTCTTTTGTTTAAAATTTGATCTAGGCTCGTGCCGGCTTGCTATTAATAATATCAAACATCCTATATTTTACAGTGGTGTATTATCGTCATATAAAGTCAAGTCTGATATCTCTAGCAGTCTCATGTTACCTACAAAAAAAATTGCAATAAAATTTTTATTTAAGGTGGCTCGCAGACATGGATATCATTATATACTTTTGGCGGAAGTATTTGTTCTTTATTGCATAGCCTTTTATTTGCATTTACTACAAAATTTCAGAGGCTAGACTTGCTTTGAATTGTACCCGGTCTGCCTTGTCGCTGCTAGAAAGGCGTGTGTTTTGTTCATGCAATTCTTTTGACTCAGCACATAATTTAAAATGAGGAAAATAGTCCGTATTCTTATCTATTTATCAGAATTTCTACTATCAATTTTGTTTCAACGATATTTAAACTAGCCTGTGTTGTTGGAGATAGAATTTTTGATGAAACATATGATATGTTAATTTTATTAACTTGAAAACAAGTGCGAGTTTTGGTTTTGTTAATCGCATTCTGTGCCTAAATTCTTTTGCCATTCATCCTACGGCTCCGATAAAACGCTCCTACTACGCCTTTACATATTAAACCCAAAACCATTTACAACAATTAAGCATATGAGTCTACCTGTTTTCGCTCAACCGGAATCAAGACCTTAAACTAATATCAATCAGTAAAAATACTCATTTTCAACCTTCGCGTGCTAATAAACCGAGACATACATTCCAAGAAATACAAAACATTCTATAGTAAATCTTCATGCCCGAATCACCAACTCTCCGCCGCGTTTTTTTCTGTGAGCCATGTCATTGACTGAAAAATATAATACTACGTACACTTCAACAACGCTGATAGATGACAGCAATATTCCCCCTTAGTGTGCAACAGAAATAAAAATATCTAATAGCATGTTCCATGGCCGAAAATCCAAAATCGGCCCTACTGTAGCCGAACTCTGTTCCTGGATCACCTGACATCCCACAATGGGTCACTCTAGTGTTTATTATACTGACGGGTCTCGAAACAAACATGGAACGGGTTTTCTGTCGCACAGGGAGATGACATCGTCGTACAGCTTCATGCTGCTATACAGCAGAGATCTAAATCATACCGATAGCTCTTGAAAGTAGCCAACGTTTAATACTTTTTTGTTTGTGTTAGCCATTGGATTACGAATTAATGTTATGTATTAAAATATTTTTTTTTGGTAACAAATTTAAAAACTTATTGTATGTTCACTTCTCCGTGTGGTTCACATCTTTGGGGATTCGCCTTGTATTGGCCATCGGTCTGCCCTTACAGAGTCCGCCACCATTGTGTCTGAATGTCGAAGTGCATTGCAGAGTATCTTTAATTATAGCCCACATCACCCCTTATGTTTAGCCATCCAACTGTCGGTGACTCAAAGGGCAAAATTATATTTTATTGGGTGCCCAAGCCTGTTGGAGTGAGACCACTACAACAGGCACTCCAACAGGTGGACTATATTTCTCCACTCTTTTTATTATCATTGTACAAAAAGGCAGATGAAGTAGCCGTATGAGCTACACACTTAGAATAGAATAGAATGAGGCTATAGGAACGAACCTTCTGGCCCATTCTTGGGTCGGATAATTACTTCGATAATTATTCGGTTGTTTACCCAAGTCCCATGCCGTATTTCTAGCCGCGTCAACCATGTCGGCAGCGGGATTCGAACCCGGATCTTTCCGCTCGCAAGCAGATTCGCTCACCAGTCGACCAAGCTGGTGGTGATTCGCTCACCAGTCGACCAAGCTGGTGGTGTCGACCAAGCTGGTGGTAGTCGACCAAGCTGGTGGTGAAAGGGAAGGACTTGCAAGAGACCACTCTGAAACTAATTCCTCGTCCAGATTATAAAGATATATTCTACATATATAGAAACAAGTCCTACTAAAATATAAGTGCATAGTAATTTTCTGACAACTATTTCAAAGCACAAAACATTTGCCTCACAGGTACATGGTGCACATGGACGACAGCGGTGATGCCGAGGGTAACTACACGCTGATTGGGCGGCAGGTCAACCCAGACCGGCCTGGGGAGTTTGGGCTCTACCCCGTGGGTGTGTTCCTCTACAGCGGTGAAAATCTTGGATTGCCAGTAAGTAAACTTGATCAATTTTAGATTTGATTAATTATTATCTTTAAAAATTATATCGTTCCGTAAAAATTCAAGGAAGGAGTTCGTGCTGCCGAGGATCTTAAGAAGTATGATCTCATCAGAGGACAGCATTGCTGGACACCACTGGGAGGGGTACGGAGAGAGTACCTGTCTTCAATGTACCTTGGAACATTAACGTTTTTCGGGGGACTTATGTTACATACGGCAGAATTAGTAAAACTTATTTTAAGAGTTTATTGCTCGTTAAGGCTACCGAAAATTATCTATCACGCTTCGTCTTTGTTTTATGTCCCTATCTTTATTTCTCAATAAGAAGGCCAGCCTAACATGCAACGCACCTCCAACGTGAATGTCTGCGTTTGTGTTTTTCTTCTTTTCAATTCTCTCTTCCGCCCCTTCAATATACTCACGCTACGATTTTTGCTCCTCGTAAAGAACTGTGACAAACGAGACACTAAAACATAGCACCTGTGTAGTGCCACTGAATTTATATCTCTACAGAATTGGGTTCCGATATGTGGAAACAGGATTTAGCCCTGAAGGAAATGGTAATAATAACAATATTATTAATTTTAATGTACACAACTATTTGACATAAAGTTGAGGGAAACAAGCGGTTGTGCATCTGCTAGTTTTTCGTTCGATTTTTTTATTACAAAACATGACCCAGAAATTATTTTTATCGTAAGAGTGCAAAAATACTGATCTGCAAGGGCTCTTTGAACTTAAATTTGACTGAACAATACTATTAAACTTTCTGAAAAGCCAAGTTAGTTCATTTTTGTTCCCAGAAAAGTTCAATTGTGGAGTATGAGAAAAAAGATGATTGTTTGATGCACTGAAATAACTTTGATAATTCTGCTATTTGAGATAGAAATCTAATGAACATTTTTTATTTTCTAGACTAAATTTTTATTCGCCTTCATTCGAACAAGTGTAGCTCACGTCCTGATGTTAGGGTATGAAGTGCAAACTTTCCTCTAATACAGTTTTTCAGAGCATATTCTATTCTGTGTTGAGTTTTGATGCCTGAATATTTTCAGTGCGCAATATAATAACATGTTTGATGAATTTAACACCGCACTGAACCAAAAAATTAAACAGCGAGAGTGGTTCAGATATGTGAGGAACAAAAATACGAGTAAAATATGCGTAGGAATCACGGTATTGAGGACAAATGAGGGAGTGAAACAGAGAAAAAGAGGGGAAAAAAGGAACAGAACGTGTCAGTTGGGAAGAACATGTGGCAAATAGGTCAAAATAGTTCACATAAATCAATATACTAAGGAGAAAGCATGATTTTGGATTGAAATTTAAGCCGAGGATTATTTCAAGCAAGCAACTGACGTTAGGAGTTCACGTCATATGTCTATGTCATGAGAAGACCTCGCTCAGATCAGTCCTCAAGCGAGTGAATATGGAAAGCAAAGGAAAAAATAAATTTCAGAGAACTCAAAATTGCAGTTGGATATTAAATGTCCAATGGCAGGTGGGCATTCATTGATAGGTGTACTCAAATTTATTATGTGTTTGAAAACACAGTGTAAAACTGTATAATATTTTACTCTTAATGAACGAAAATTTCGTGATACAACACACTGAAACTAACTTTGTTTTTTATTTTTTGGGTTGAGAGTGTCTCCTGGCCACCGATGGTGCGCAGGACGACACTGGAAGATTTATCCCAATATTTTTACCAGTTCGCGCTTTAAAACTTTGCTCCCCTTCGATGAGATCGTCTTGATCCTCGGCTTCAACATGAACTATATTTCCGGTCCATGTTGAAAAAAATCTGGTTTCTTCTTTCCGCTCCTCGACAGCTACTCAGTTACGCCTGATTTTCGTTAGATATTTAACTTTCATCTCAGATTTTTAGTTTGCAAAGAATTAACAAATTTTGATTCGTATCTTGGAAGAATTTAAGCAAAATACTGAGATGTTAATAAGCCATTGTATTCTGAGAAGAGTGTAAGTCTCGCAGGTAAATAATAGCAGCAATAAAGCCACTATTCGTGCTGGGAGAGAGCCTGCTGATACTAGGCACTATAAAGGCTTGTTGTAAAGAAAAACTAACTTGTGTTCTAGATTGTCTTAAAAAATATATCTGCATCTTAGTACGACGAAAATATTTAACATACTGATGAGCTTTTTGTTTCACTGATAACAATGCAAAATACTTGCTAAAAAGAATTGAAGAGGTGTTATAATACTATGTTGGGCTGCAGGTCTACTCATATGGCAAGATAACTGATTTACTTGACCAAGTTTTTTTAATGATTTCGATTTCATCGACGTAACTAGAGTTTGATCCCAGTCTTTTAAATACGAACTTATTTCTATTTGTCTTGTGTAGAGTAGCGTGTATGTTCTGCATGATTTTTATCTATCTTCTACGATCAATGAGATGATGCCTGATACACTTCTCATGCATATTTTATGTGAAATCTTACACTCGAATGAACTATAAGCGACCAGCACTAACTATGATCTTGCCATCTATTGTCAATATTGTGCCATATTTTGGTGATATTGTTCACTATTAGCATTCTCACTTGCTAAGGGCATAATTATCTTTTAATTGTGACATTGTTCACTTCTAGGAATGTTGCTTAATAATACGATGTTGTCTAACAATCTGATGTTGTTAATGCTATGTTATTTCAAGGATGATTACTGATGATGAGCTGCGTGTAAGATACAGTGATGAGACACGGTTTAATCCCGACGGTTTGTGATGCTTTAGATCAGAGGTAACCATTGAAGTGAGCTTCTTGTAAATATTGAACTTCTGAACACTAGAACGTAGAGACGCTCGATTGAACTTCTCAAGAGAATGTTACTGCAGTTGTGCGGAGTAACATGAACAGCTAGTTAGCGTAGCATTGAAAAGGCGAACATATGTACATCAGTATTTTGAAGAGATGAAAGGGAATATGTGTGTTAAACTGGATTATTTTTTCAGAACTATTGGACCTCAATGTGAAAATTCTAATTTTCACTGGAACGGCGTTATAGCTTGATTTTCAGTCGAAAAAGAAAGAAACCTGTTATTTTTTCGCATTATTTGTGAAACTTTGTCTTTCAAGACTTTTATAGTTCGACTGCCAAGTTTTCTTACCTCTTTACGTAATGTATTTTTTAAAAGAGCTCATTTCATAATCCGAACTTAAAACAACTCTTAAGAGGCTTGTTCTAAGTGGCTAACGTACATTCTATTAGTGAATCTTTTCTTTTAGCCCAAGGAACTAATTTTGCTGACAGGAAGTGTACCAAAATTAATCTCCTTAAAACACCCCCTTTCTTGACCCTCCAAAACGTTTGCTAAAAGAAAATAGCATGATTTCAGAGCGAAATAAAAGGTTGCATTTGTGGAGGAAAGATATATTTTTAAGAAGAGTTCTTGTCGGACGAGAAGAATAAGGTTGGGATTGCTTTAAATTGGATGTTAGTCACAGTTAGGGTGCACCAGGGGAGCAACCTCGACTTTCAATAATTGGTAAATTGATAAATGGCTTTTGCTTGATGTTTTACGAACTCACTCCTCCAATGTAACAGGAGTTTGACTTAGTTTTTTATTTTCTCTCAACAGAAACCTTGCTATGATTCACGCTTGGTACTCATATTTAAATATGCTCTTTATACCCGGCTTTGTACTAACCACGAGAGTGGATCTTAAATTTCCTCATCCTCCTCATAGAGATGTAAATTTGAAAACTTAGTTCATTTGTAAATATTTTCTAGTGTAGAAACCACTGCACCTGTACGAAATTTCTTACAGTCGAGTTCAGTTTTTTTTCAAGGCACGTTAATGTATGTAACGCACAGTTAAGTACTGCTGAACGTACGATAGGCATTTGAAGCTTTCAATCAAAATATTGTGAACAAATGTAGAGACTCATTTAACCCTTTCGGTACCATGATGCAAATATCAGAACTTTTTCAACATAGTTAACATCAAATTTAAAAAAAGATGCTTTGTGATGTTTTACGGTCACTGCATTGTCCTGATCAAACTGTAGCTTGCACTGCCCTACCAGCGTTTGCACAGACACACGTGTTGCTCTGCATCTTAATAGGCGAAAAATGACTGCGGCTACCAGAGATGCCGTCGGGACCGAAAGGGTTAAACGTTTTCGCACCCAGAGGCTGTTTCTTCCATTTTGTTGAATTTTTCTAAACGGCTTGAAAGTGTACTTCAACTTTTTATTTGTGTTTTCTTGAGTTCATGAAGACCTTTTTAAATTATATATGCCATTAATATTTATTTTCTTGGGTTCAAAGGACCTATTTATATTATAGCTTTCCATTAGTATGCATTTCCTTGAGTTAAAAAAGAGTTCTTTTAAATTACAGTGTTTTATAAATATGTATTTTCCTGAACTAACAAAACACTATTAAACTACAGCGTTCTATGAATTTGTATTTTCTTGAATTAAAAAAGCCCTATTAAACTACGTCATTTTTTTGAATTTAAGAGGAGCCCTATAGAGTCCACTGAACTGACGGCTGACGAACCTCTGTTCGACACATCTCAAATTTTGACTCACATTGAGCTACAGCGGCGCGTGCTCTATTTTTACTCGTCTCTTCGTGCTTTCATGTCTGCATTGCGGTTCGAAAATAGAAATCTGTCATGAGGCCGATATATCAAAAACTGTGTCCTGCCAAGCTTGATTTCCAATGACACTAAGCTTTCATGTGGATCCCAAGCTTGTGTTTAGCCCCAATAGTCCTATAAACTTTGAATATAGCCATATTTTGTTATTCAATGCAATTCGCTTCCGGATGCTACTTTGAATATTTTTTCAAAGACTTTAGTAGCAGGAAGCAGATTTTTCAATGAATAATGATAAATTATTCATCAAAATTCAGTTAGTTCAGACAGAGTTACACTAGATGCAGGTTTGACAGAACAGAAGCAGAAGGATCCTGCATGTATCCAGTCACGCATCAGAGCCTGATGGATTCCTCTCATTTTCTGAAAAGTTATTATGTCAAAGGGCCTTCATAAAGGTTTAGAATAAGGTACTCTCTGTCAGCGATTCACAAAAAGTCTTGCTTGGTTTAAATGAACGTTAACTGAAAATCATATATTAAACTGCTGTTGCTTCAGCACGTTTGCTTTCACGATACTGACTACAACTTTGCTTTGCCCCAAAGAAAAATGTAAAATTTGGCAGACATTTCCTCGTCATATATTTTATTTTAACGGTCATTTTCGGAATGGATTAAAAATTGAGTACATACCATTATTGATAATTTTCTTAGCAGCGCCAACTTTATTTTTACTAAAAACTCGAATACATGTTTAAAAGGATTACTTAAATTTGGCAGGTGTTAAATTCGCAAGTGTCTGTCTGTCTAGAATATTTCTTCTCAGGCGGTTATTTATGAATGCCAGAGAGACGTGAATGTGCATCATGGGTTTGAATTTGACGTTTCTTTTTAAGAAATGCGGTGTGACTTCGTCACTCCCTGGGGAAGAAAAATGAGAGGCTTGCTCTTTGAGTGCCAGGAACATGACAAGTTCTGGAAAAAAAAGCGCGAGTCTAGCCTTTCGACACGTTCTTTAAGTAAAATTACAGGCTTGTTGCGAGATAAATTATTTAAAAACTCATGCACGTTTATCCATTGGCTTAATAATGATATGAATATTTCCTATGTTCAAAGATAAACGTTAAAACTGAAATTGAATATTCATCTCTGGAAGGATTCTTAAAACTTTACTAGCAGCCTGATTTCAAATGAATGTTTTATCGGGTTGACACGACTTCACTCAAGCCTGCCATTCATTGACATTCTACCTCATTTTTAGTCTTTCATCGTCTACCAGTCGTGGTGCTCTTTACCTGAGACTGTGCTTTTTACTAACTTTGCTATTCATTTATGGCTGGCTCGTTTATTTTATGATTTATAAGAGAATGGTTGCACAATAACAGAGCCAGGCAATTGTAATAGAAAGGTATCTCCACTACGCAGGACGGTGTTTATGAGATTAAGGTATCATCGCTATGCAGCTGGGCATTTAAAAGAGAAAGCTATCACTGCCACGCAGACGAGCGTTCATAAGAGAATTATAGAATTGCTTAGAAAATAATTTCTTTTTGTTCACTTGTAATTGGTTTCATGGACATCATGGGAACGGAAGCTCAAAAGGCGATATAAATAATTTTGTAGTATTACCAAGGAAGAATTTCAAAGATGGGGAACGTTCCTTAAGGTAGACGGCATTTCCAAGTGATATTACGAATGTGCTTTGTTCTCGTGAGGCTTTCACACCTTATGTTTTGAGTCGAATATTATGCTCACGCCTTATTCTTTGATATAAGACGAAAATGATCATGAACTTAAAATATTTTGGAACTACTTCCCTTGGTTCTTACTAATAACTTAGATTTTCTTTCATGCACAAGTACAATTTCTTGGTACCGATTTTTTCTACATCTTGTTTCCTATTTTTATTCGATTCATTATTGTGTTTGAATTTCATTCGCATTTCATAATTCCCTACTTTACACGTATGTAACTTTTGCCAAAATCGTTCACTTCTTCAAGTTCTTTCACACAATTTCTTTTATTATTGTGGCCTTAACTCTGTTTCTAAAGTTTTTGTTGATTTGAAAAGATTGTTCAATTTAAGATTTTTTTAGTTCATATGTATTACAATAGTTATTCTCATTTCAGGTTTTAACCACAATGTAACATTTCTATTATTTCAACAATTAAATTTTCCAAGATGTATAACCAAACAGTTTTACGTTCTCGAAAAAATTACCATTTATTTTGATTTAGTTAGACATCCATTTGTTTATTTCTTACTCTATTTTTCATATGTAGCAACATACAAAGTATTTAAACTGTGTTGTTTAGTGTAGAAAAAATTATCAGCAATAAATAATGCATTAGATTTCTCTAGCATTGTTTTCCTACACAGGAAGCATGTCGTACTGACTAGCCTTTTCTATACTGAGGAAAATGTAAACTGCGTATCTTATCTCTTGAATTACTTCCCTAGATTTGACGGATAGCCACTTTTTGAAAGGACTCACACTTTCCACAATAAAGCGAAGTAAGAGACATGTAAATTATAAAAAGTTTAAAGTGAACCAAATGCTGAGTTTAATTGACTCAGTGCACTAACTTCTCAATATTAGGCTGAACAAAATACATGGTTTAATGCCCCTACAATAAAAATTTCGCAACATATAACCCTCAACTTCTGGGAGGACGAGACAAAAGACGCTGTCCATAAAAGCTAAACTGGATAGCGAGGACTTCACCCCAGGGCGCTTCACTACCCATCTCCTGAGTCTTATCCTTCCAGCAAACAATATTTCACTCCAAGGCTGCGAAGTTTGATTCCGAAACGAAGAGTTGGAGTAGGAGGTAAATTACTGTGACAGAATCGAAGTTGGAGTTGGGCATTTTAAAAATTTAGGAGTCGGAATCGAAGTCAAACGATTGAACTTCTAACTTTGCAACTCCGTTTCAATGAAGGCGATGTGCCTGCGTACGCTGCACGTGGATCTCCATCAAGGGAAGCTGTTGCTTTGCTCCTGCACCAGCTAACTTTAATGACTTTCCTAATGCGTGCCGACGAGTCGAACACATCGCAATGTGACTGCATTCGTTGAAATTCTGGTCTCACCCATGCAGTGCTCCTGTCCTCCCTTTATTATTATAATTGCTGTTCCTTCTCGTAATGGAAAGAGTATCAAAACGTGAATTCGAGAATATTATGGCTTGTTGTCGTGTTTTTTTTAGTTTCTACATAGATGTACATAGCGTATGTAGTGTATTTTCTATATATTCTATTATGTGCATATATGTTCAAAATGTAATAGGTTTTTAAATATTTGTTCAAAATGAAAACATTTTATTTGACAGCACACTAGAACATCATGATAAATGTACTCTGATGTATGCTAAATCATTAATGTACAGCGGGGCAAGTTAAGCCATCAAAGTACAGTGTGCAAGTCAAACCATCGATGTACAGTGGGCAAGTTAAACAATGGATGTACAGTGGGGCAAGTTAAACCACGGATGTACAGTGGGGCAAGTCAAACCATGGATGTACAGTGGGGCGAGTTTAATCTTGCGTCCTTTCCACACAATGGAAACGTCAACACTTGACCAATTCAAGAAACCTGACCTGTTTTCATAGATTTTTTCTCCATTGAGTTTTAATACAGAAAATAAATGACCGTTAAATTTCATGTCTCAGTGCTGGGGAAGTTGATTCTTAAAAAAAATTAGGAAAGCTTTTTCATCATTTCGTGCAGAAAAAATAAAGGGATTATTAGTAGCATCGTTAATGTCATAGTTCGTTCTTTAGATAATCTATAGTTATCCATGTATTTTACTAGCATAGAGAAAGCATTGATAGCAATTATTTAATTTCTGTCACAATTATATTTATTTGCAGACAGCTTATAAGTGCCTGAAACAAGTCTGTAAATTCTTGGTAAACTTTACGCTGATGGTTGAACATTTGTTTTATGTGCATACAAAATTGGCGCAATTTTCCATGTAAACAGTTGTAATAACACAATCAACATTTCTGCGGATTCTATTCCTTCCTGTTGCCTTCTTTGACGTCATAATCGGGAACTAAGCTCTGCTGAAAAGTCTGAAATGAGTCGCATTAATTGACAGAACACGTCGTAAAACACTATGAAGTACGTCGTTATCCTTTTTGAAATCTACCGTTAAAATTGACAAAAGGAGTCAACATTTGTGACGTTCGGTGAACTGATTGCAATAAAATGAAAGGTAATAAATTCCAAAGCATTTAAGGGAACTTTGCTACATAAAATATGTTCATCATGTAGCACTGGACGTGCATGTGATGGCCACTGCAAAACAAACTTGTAGATATTAAACTATTTAATGAGTTTTATTCCTAGATTTTAGGATCCTTACCATTTTAAATTGCTGGAAACAAATCCACTAATTGACACATTGATTGATTGACATCGATTCACAAATTCCCTCAAATTGCTAGTTGAAAAAGAAATTCAATTGTTGTAGTGCTGTTTTCTGAGCTGAGGAAGGTTGATATGATTTGAGTTCATGGAATTCTCTGCAATTCTGTAGTGTCAAACGGCTTCCCATTTTCATGCGTCATCAATTTTATTGAACGCGCGGACATTCTCTCATGAAAATAATTCTCTGTGATATGTGTATTTGTATTCGTGTTATAGGATTTATATTGAAAATTTTAATAAAATGATCATGATTTCTAGCTACTGTTGAGTGTACTCGGGGTAGAAACTGAAAGTACATCTGCAACGCTAACGTGATCATAATTACAAACCAGTTTTCAAGTTAACATCTTTTAATTGCCTCAATATTCGTCACTGTCATCTAACTTTTTATTTCTGTTTCAAATGAAATGGAGATGTTTTTTGTTTACTGTTACTCATCTTTCGGTGAGTTCAATTTTTGTTTTGTGTACTTTGATTAAATTATAAGGTTAATTTTAAATATTGTTTATTGCTCTTACATCCAAATGTGGCGTACCTTCATCTCAGCTCCTCGTCTCTTGGCTTTCAGATTGTCTAGTTTAAACTTGCATGCAGTGCTTCGATATGTAGCCTGTGCGACTATTTTCTATACTTTCACAGCAGTAGCAACTTTTAGTCATGATTTATTATGGAATTCTTCAATTCGAATTCTTCATCAGTTCTATGAATTCAAATGCTATTTTATCTAAAAGTTCAATAACTTGTCAGAATAGAAACAATAGCTACTTCAGATTGAATCCTATTCATGATGTGGAGTTGTCATTATTGTTAGTGCAGTCACTTCCATTACGTAACTCCGCAACATGCGTTCGCTGTAAAACGTGTCGAAATTCCGTAAGTCGCTGAGCTATTTACGGTCAAGCTCTTTCGCTACCACCGACTCAATTCCTATTGGATTATCACAAGTTTCAAATTGTTTATTAATTGAGTATTTCATCGATAAAAGCAGATTCGTTTAAAGCGCCAGCTTTTTATGTTTTCGAGGTCACTGCAGTACCGACGTAAATCAGTTGTCGGGTGGCAGCTCAGCTGCTCTTGTATTCATCAGGGCTGTTTGCACCCGAATTTCAACGACGGAATGTCACTCAGACGCGTTACCTCTTCTATGCTTGCAGACTTGTACAAATTGTACAATATCGAGAAGGCTGGTGATTCGTATCTAGCTTGAACTGGATATACAGTGACGTGTTAACCGTGCAGTTTTATAGGAATAGCAAAGTGGAATTTTCCAATAATATTGAATGAAAAAGCTTGTATTTACCTATTTTGATGCACTTAATTGTTCTGATGCTACTCAAAGCATTTGCATCAGCACAACCTTAGGAAGATTAACCCTTTCCGTTGTTAGAACATTACAATAAGTGTAATATCTTTTAGGAGTGTCCTTATGGAATAACAAAGAGCTGGCCTATCACTATGTTACTCCACACACATTACTTTATTGGCCTGTTTTATAAAATATGATTGGACGTACAGCACATTTGTCTTGATTGCAGGAACTGCACCTCACAGGCGCCATCGACTGGCGTCAGGGCAAACCTCCCATCGACGAACCTCCATGCCAAGGAGCCCGCTGTCGCTGTGAGTGCTGGTCTGCGGTGTCCGGTGCTTGATGCGTCTGTTGAAGTAGACTTGGCAGTCATGCCTAAGTCCAAGTCTAGCCAGGGCTTAACAACAATATCTAAGCCTGTTGTAAATTAGACTGTACAGTCGTGTCTAAGTCTATTGTAAATTAAACTCAGCTGTCGTGGTTAAATCTGGGCTGATTGTGAATTAGACTTGGCAGTCACACCTAAGTCTATTATGAATTGGATATTGCTGTTATGTTTAAGTCTATTGCAAGTCAGGCTTGCCAGTCGTGTCTAAGTCTATTGTGAAGTAGACTTGGCAGCCATGTCTAAGTGTATTGTGAATAGAACTGGGCAGTCATGTTTAGGTTTTTTGTAAGTTAGACTCAACAGTTATGTCTAAATCTATTGTGGAGTAAATTTAGCAGTCATGTATTTCATTTTTGTGACCATCTTATAACAACTTAATTAGTGTTAATACTTCTAACTTTTAGGCTCTTTTTAAAATTCATAAATTCACGAAAATCCAATATTACTGTGGTCCAACTCTCTCACAACGAGGCCAATTTCTGAGGCAAGTACTGCGACAATCGTTCTAATTTTCAACCTATATTATTTCACGCAAACTTACAGTACATCAGTGACTACTGTACACTATACAAGCAGTAATTTTTTATCAAACAGCTACGTGCAACGTAGCTGTGTTTTATAAGGAGTCCGACTCAACTTCCACTTGTGAACGAAATTTCTTTGTCCTGATTTATGCTAACGACGGCGCCGGAAACGCTGACATTGCAAAGTAGTTCCCACTTGCATCGCCATTTGACAATGTCCAAGCTGGAATTCAGAACGCAAAAACATCATGTTTTGAATCTGTTTCCACTCGTTCTATCTTTCCATCAGTTACAGCGTTTTGTTTCAGAAAAATAGCATTTTGCTATTCATGCGCTGTAATTTGCAAAAGTGTATCCAAAACTATTTTAGAAAATAACAATCTTTTGTAATTATATTTCTCAGAGATGCGAATTTCATGTTTTTGAGTACACACATAAATGAATTCCGACGATAAAAGAAAATATTTATGCTGACTTTAACTTAACATTGTTAGGAAGCAACAGTACGAGTACACTAATACATTTCATTTACTTATCGACTTGAATAATAAAATCTAACTTTTCTTTATCATCAGTAAATTTTTTGATAACTCTTGTCAAGAATTTGACACAACTCGCTTATTTTTAATAAAACAGTTCCGAATTGTTCGTTCATATTGATCGTGTCCTTTATCCAAAAAAAATGTTTTTTGTTCATGTTTATTATCATTGCTCTTCTCACTCAACATTTTCTCTATTTCTTAATGTTGCTACCAAATTGTGACTTCAAAGAACGCTTCAGGTCTCACTTTATTTGAATAAATTTGAATACCATTTTTTAGCTTTTGGGTGCTTGAATTCAAAATTCAAATTAATTTAGGGTCAAATTTGCTGCGAACTTCAAAATTTTTTTACAAATTTTATCCAAATTCGAGAAATACATTCCTACTCGAAATTTTGCACACTAGAATATCTATAGTTCTCGGTACATCGTGACTTTCGCAAGACAAACTGAGAATTTAGTCATTTAATCAATCTCGCTTTAAATAAAGGTCCTTTCATGCCCTCTTGTGTTGTTACAGTGAAGTGTCCAAGATTTTCAAAGAGGGATAATTCCTTGATGAAGGGTGCGTTGAATAAGTGCTGTGAACTGAGGTTTTTTAAGTGTCTATTTCCATTGAGAGATCCTATTCTCGTAGTTTTATATATGAGTTTTGCATTCGATCTTACACTTCACATCGCCATTTGACATCACCGGTTCACTCATCAGTTGACTCATCAGTTAACTCATCAGTTGACTTATCAGTTGACTCATCACTTGAATCATCAGTTTACTCATCAGTTGACTAATCAGTTTACTCATCAGTTGACTCATCAGTTGACTCAACAGTTTACTCATCAATTGACTCATCAGTTAGGTGTTGAGTCCAAGTTGGGTGTGCATAAAAGATTCACTCACATTGAAAATAAGAAGATATTCACGAATATATGTAAATACTGTAAACATAAGTACTGCTTGACACCTCAATTTTCAAAACTTCAAATTATAGTAATAAAAAAATTGGGACCCCTGTCACTCATCATCAGAATCAATATCATGATCATTATATCATTAAGTAAACAACATCAGAATCAATATCATGATCATTATATCATTAAGTAAACAACATCAGAATCAATATCATGATCATTATATCATTAAGTAAACAACATCAGAATCAATATCATGATCATTAAATCATTAAGTAAACAACATCAGAATCAATATCATGATCATTATATCATTAAGTAAACAACATCAGAATCAATATCATGATCATTAAATCATTAAACAAATAACATCAGAATCAATACTTTAATGATCGCAGCTTGTTCTCTTTCAGCCATTGCGATGGAGATCGCAGCGAGCGTGGTTGGAGCGCTACTGGTGCTCGTGTTGGTGGTTGCCTACATCGTCTACAAGTAAGTGCATTTCTCGTATCATGTTTACGCTCGTTGAATAGCTTGCTTTTGAATTAGCTGTTCATACTGGCACACTTAAGTTTACTTCTAGATTCTGCATTAACTGCTACAGTTATGTCTACATCTACTTTTTACATTAACTGGCACACTTGAGTTTACTTCTAGATTCTGCATTAACAGGTACAGTTATGTCTACATCAACCTTTTACATTAACTGGCACACTTGAGTTTACTTCTAGATTCTGCATTAACAGGCACAGTTATGTTTACATCTAGCGTTTACATTAACTGGTACTCTTGAGTTTACATCTAGCTTCTGCATTAACTGGTACAGTTAAGTTTACTTCTAACTTCACCATTAACTGGCATACTTACATTTAAATCTTTCTTCTCAATTAGCAGTTCATACTGGCACTCAAATTTACCGTTTAATGCAAACCAAACTCGAGTTAACCAGCATTTCATTTACTTCGGCTCACCAAGCTAGGAGGGGGCTTAATTTAATGACAATAATTAATTTAGTTGCACGTAGTACGCTAGCAGCCTGGAGCTAAAGTTAAATTTATTTGCAGTCTCATCTTGACAACTTCTTTTACTCTGAAAATTTTTTTTTGATTCCTGTCAGTCTCACTTTAATTTCGAATTCATTCGTGAAATGAGATTTTACTCACTAGCATTTTACCTACACATAACTCATGTCTATAATTTTAGTTTTTAGAGCTCAAAAATTAATCATAATTAGCTTGGACTCTGTCCAGTTCCAAGAAGTGTTGTAATCTGATGATGCATTTGTATTTTGTCATTGTATTTTTTCTCATATACTCGATGGGCTTTTCATAATTAAGAACCAGTTCAAAAATGAAAGTCTGACGTAGAAAATAACTCGTCATTGAACATCAGTTCAAGTTTTAAAAAAATAGTCAATTATGGGCTAATTGCTTGATAGTGAACAATTGGAAGTCATCCCCAGTTTCCAAGTAATGGTCTATTGTTCATTAATTAAAATTTAACACTGGATCCCAACATTTTACTCCGGTCTTTAGACGGAAACCGTTGCACGAGAAAAGTATATTATTCACAAATATAGCAGCTGTTCAGCTCTCTCGCTCTCATGGTTTTATTCTTGTTATGTTGAAACTCAAAACTCATGCACTTTTATCCTCGTCTGTCAGTAGTAAATTATAAGCTTTTAAAAATTAATATTCGAACCCTATTCTCACGCTAGTGGCTGCTCAGCAATCCGGCTGGGCTTTAAGACGCTAAGACCACCTGACTCTGGTGTACTGTGTTTAAATTAAACAGTGTCGTAAAATGTCTACAGAGGTTTTGCAGTCTACATTGGAGTAGGTCTGCATAGTGTCAAATCATACAGGTAATCAGATTGGTTGTGATCTTGTATATCAGTTTTAGAATAATATATAATTGAATGTTGGCGAGAACCTAATTTTACCTTGTTGGGGTTGCACTACTTGGAAATATGCGTTACTATTGGATACCCCAATTTACTACCATTTCAAAAGACTCTGAGGCTTGTTATGTAACACACTGTATGTACTCAATCTAAAATTAAAATAAGACACCAGTGTCTGATCTAACTTACTCTAAATTACACTATCATGAAATGAGAAGCAAGGAATTTCTGGAAAAAGCAAAAATAAATTAGAAGTTTTTGTTGAACTGTCTTTTTTTAAAATTAGAACTGTTCTTATTAATTTAATTAGAACTGTAATTAAGCGCAAAATTTTTCTTCACTCCATTTTTCTGTTGCTTCTAAGCCTCATATTTTAGACCTTTCATTTAAACGCACCTCCATTTTAAAAGCCTTTTATAATGTAGGGTTCAAAACACGGTCAGTTCATTATGACAGAATTATGAAACTCCGCTGTTATTCAGAGGCCTTAGTACTGAGTTTCTGAAGCTGAAAACTTTACTTTCTATGCAAATATTCTTAGTGCTTTTTACAGCTGACTCAATTTGAAAATAAAACCTTTAATCTAAACAAAGAAATGAAACTGAAATCTTCAGTACTGGAATGCAATTAACTTTGCCTTTAATTCCACTAGAAACTATTAGATCGGAAATTATTTATTTTTATTGTTTATACTTCTCATACTATCATACATCATGATAAATATCATTTAATGGCAATAATGAACTGTCTGCTGCGATCACGGTTACATCATACTATGTCTCATTTAATACTATTAATGAACGATCTACGTGCACACAAAATACATGCAGTATGTGTGAAAGGAGACTTAGTTCATGGTTTACTTCTGCACAATGTCTTCCTCTCATCGGAAAAAATTGATTGAATTTTCTTTTTTCTTTCATGTATATTAAAATTCATGAAATACTTTAACACAATTCTATTTGTTAACATGAATTAGTGTAGAAAGTTGGACTTTTCAAATTTATTGTTTTTCATTATTCTAAGAACCCGGGTGTTCTTTTTATCTTTCGGTATGTGTACCTACTTGAGAGCCTATCTGTATTTTATGATCGGACATTGATAACTACTCGATAACTCAACGAAAAATATAATGATAATAAATGATATAAGTCCTGTTTTTTATCATAAATGCTTTCTTTCAGGATTCAGAGCTTAATTTCATCTTTTTCCCAACAGAAGATACAACCAGCTTAATAGTATTCCAAATGTTATTCCTACTGTACTTGAATGTTATTTTTTGAGGATTCAAAATCCTTCTAATTGGTTAAGAATTGCTGCCAGTGCATCAACTTGTTGCTTACCTTTAACCTGACCTTATTTTGTGACACTGGGTGCTACAGATGCTGTTCCTGCTCCTGGTCAGATGGTCGCTTCCTGCGCTGGTAAAGCTTTCTGTTGTTACTATGCAGAGTTCCCCTTCAACTTTACCCCCATTCCCCCGCTCGCTGCTCAACGAAACCGAGCTCACTTGCGTAAATGCAAGCATCGTTTCAAGCTCATGTATAGTGTCGTTAAAGCGCACACTAAAGGGCGAGGAATGTTTGTTAGGCGTGTTCATGAGGCTTAAAAATGCTATGAAACTAATATTTTCACGCCGGGTAAGAATGGGAGTTCTTTGAGTGTGCTCTTTAATATCACATGCACGCTTGCGGTGCGCGCAATCAACTAGGTCGACCATGAGAGTTGCGCACAGTTTGTTCATCTCACACTCAAAAATACCATTTACCTCAGAGTTTATAACGTCTTTATTAATACTTTAAGCCGCAGAGGGTGCGTACAAATGAGATAATTACACCGCTACAGCATCTTTGCAGATGAGAGACCTGTCACACTATCATATTATTATCCCTATAGAGTCCTTCTCAAGTTCCTCTTTTAGAATTCATTGCGTCTTTGAATTCCAAGAAATTGAGAAAATGAAAGGCAAGTTCTAAACAGAACTATTTACTTAATCCGTTGGATTTCCTGCCCACTGAGAAAACTACTGAGGAAGCACAGGATGCTAGCCGTTCTAAAGGTTTTTTTCTGTCGATTAAGAGGGAAAATCTACGGTTTTAATTTAAGTATCTAGAGGGTATTTTGTTAAAACGCTCTTGACAGAACTGTGTCTGCAAAAAACCCTGAAGCGTAACAAGACAGTTTTTGTATTGATGAAGTAACTCTTATTCGGAAGTCCAAATGGGATTTTAAATAAATTTATTGACAGCTTTTTTCACTCTAATATGAAACGAATTATTGATGGTGCTCTGCATGCTAGAAAGAAGGTATGGAGGTGACATTTTTATTGCGTTTAAAATGAAGCTAACATAAATATGACTTGATGAGCTTGAACTTTAAGGGATCAAAGATGCTGCAAATATCTGCTCCCGTGTAAATACCTCATAGTAAATATTTTCGTTAGATAATTTTAGCAAACCGGCTATAAATATCATTGTTCAGGAAGTTAATATAAAATTCACCGAATTACATGCGAAGCATGGCTATTTTCACCGTCCAACTAATCTTCATTTGTGACTCACTCAATACCTAGAGAAAATGCGAGTACCATATATCCTGCAATGTACCTGGCTTTTTACACTAAACAGTCTGTAAAAAATACAAATATCCTCTCTGTAGCTCAGAAGTGTCTAGGATTAGTTTAATTAACGAGGGATTATTTTGAATTCTGAGAAAAATTGGCGCAAAATTATACAGTATTTGTTTTACTGAATAAAAGTAGGAGCTCGTCAACGCTCATGGTCGAGATTGCTGTTGTATTTAACTTCACAGTGCACAAGTGGGAGTCAATTCTGTTCTCTCCCGCCTGAAAGTCTTGTGCTCACCGTAATTTTACATTACTGTGTACATCCTAACAGCGTATATTTTGTATCATACTGTAGCTTACAATTCACCCTAAATTTTGCATGGGTACACACTAAGGTGAATAAATAGCGTACAGTGCAATGTAGTTCGATGAACAGTACACTGAAGCTCGGTTTCCAGTTCATTGCAATCTGATGTGTTGTGCAGGTTTATGAATAACACAACGGAGCGCATAAGCACTGGAACTTTAAATACTGCGCCTTGATTCATTGCACGTCGTGTACAGCAAATTGCAGCTCACAATTTGCTGTGCTGTAACTTGCGTGCAGTGTACTGGGACTTACAGTATAGCGCTCTGTAACTTGCAACACAGAGCTTTGTAACTTGCATTGCGGTACTTTTTAAATGACAACACTAAGCACTGTAAATTGCAATATGTAGCTCTGTAACTTGTAACACATAACTCGGTAACATGTAACACAAAACTCTGTAGCATGTAACACAAAGCTCTGTATCCTGCAACACAGAGTTTCGTAACTAACAATACAGTGCTTAGTAAGTTGTTTTCCTCAGCGTTACAATGTAGTGGTAAATGTAGGACTTGCCTGGCTTTCAGTGCACAGTAAATTTGACTATAATTAAGTAATCTTTGGATACCATCCCGTAATATGTCTTATTTTGGTCACCTGAGCTTTATAACCAAGCGCACAGTTTACTGTAACTTGGAGTACTGTAGAAAACATTTTATGTTGTTTACAGTGCATTAGCAGTTGTATCAGCATCGTATATTACAAATAATTCTCCAAGTAAGGCTTCTTTTTTGTAAATAAATTAAAACCATATAGTACCTACTACACAACATATAATTTTGGAGACCTAATTTTTCATAACGCTTAAAGTTAATTCTTTAAAACGATATTAAAAGATCAATGTACTGGCATGATGCTTTTAACATCCCCGTGTAACTAAAACCCATCTAATCGGGAGTCAATTTACCTTCATAGAATCTAAAATATTATACTATGGTTCAAATATTTTCAGCATAGATAATATAAATGTTTAAACTAAACTGGTTTATAAATGTAAATAGTACATTACATAATGATTGAAATGTTATACCCACTTGACTCATGTTGCTTCTGATTTTAAGCCTTGCAGAAGCAATTAAAATTACCTTATATATTAATTTATTTTCAACCATAATGGAATAACGCGTTAGATCTATTACTTTCCAGCATTGTTTATATTGTCAATTCATTTGGATTCCAATAAATGAATTCTCAACGAACCCTAGAAATTTTTAATGTAGTTTTGATTACATCAACAATGAATTGGTTAAAATCCATGTTTAGCAATATTTTTACACACGTGAATTCACTGCTGAAACAAAGAATGTAATATAGCAGGACTGAACTGTGTAATTGGTGCAGAAATATCCCAGGACTGAAGTTTGAGATGTTCTGAAGTCTCTAAAGTCTCAACTTGAAGCATGCCATGAACTTTTAATAAATCCACGGACAATGCTACCAGTATTTAAATTACTTCCCTGTCCCCACAGAGGCTTTTCCTATACAGGTCAACATGGAACTTCATTGAGGACTGCAATATGCCGTGAATCTTAGAGATGTGTTATATGTTGTATGATATCAATGTTACCGATATGTTAACAACATTATTTTGATGAGTGGAGTTTTGAGGTACGTGATATAAGGTAGGGTTCATGAATACAGGAATCGTATTGGGATTATTCTCTCTTTGCTAGCTTTTACCGTTTATTGCTCTATGTGTATTGAGAGTCAAGAGAGCAAAACTAGGCTAAAAATGGACTGGATAGTTATTGTTTTGATGGAATTTCAAAATTTTCAGCTAGATAATTGTAAAAACTTCATACAGTTTTACTAAACAAGTCGGTTGAGGGAATAAAAAAGTGAATACGTAAACAAAGATATAAAGAAATGGAGCAGGTGTGTAGATTTATGTTTCTTCCATCTCTAAAAAAACACAATTTAAAATTAATAAATCGCATACACAGTATAATCATCCTTGAATTATTAACCTGTTAAACGTCATTGATGTCATGTCATCGGCCATTTAACCTTTTTATACATTTAACCTTTTGGTATATGTAAAACAATTGGAAATAATAACAAATGAAAAAGAAATACCTTTAAGTGCTAAAGAAATTCAGTTTTAAAATTTAATGAATTGTGCTCAAAAAAGGTGACTATTTTTGAGATGGATCGGCCCCGACGGGTGACGCTCAACAGGCTAAAAAGCATGTACATGCGCATAAATTGATTTTTTGATTCCGATTCGTGCGATCAATCTGACCGTACGATTTGCACGATCAATCTGACCGTACGATTCGCACGATCAATCTGACCGTACGATTCGCACGATCAATCAGACCGTACAATTCGTACGATCAATCTGAATCGTTACTGATCAGCTGTGCAACTTTCTCCTCAAATAAGGATTGCCGCCTCGCATAAGTCCCTTAGGAAAAACATGTTTGTGACGGTGTTATCTGCGCCAGGAGTTGGCGCTACGAGCAGGAGCTCGATAACGTGCTTTGGAAGATCGACTACCGTGACATATGCGCCAAGGAATGGGCAGCAAGTCATCTAGTACTCAAGATGGCTAAGGTGGGTTCATTAGGTGTGTTCTTGTGTCCAAACTTTAATGTGCTTACTATACGTTTACTTAAAGATTCTGTTCGATACACAAAATTTTTTCCTTGAACCCATTCATTCCAATTTCTGTTAAAACTTTGAATGTTTTTGTTTTATCACCGTGCAGCATACATCAACAGTTGAAAGTAAATATACTGTCCATCCTTCTTCATGAAATTGTAATAATTGTTCCCTGAATGATAAATTGTCATTGAACAAATTTAGTAACGAACCATGAACGTTTATCGTAAAAAATCAAGCAGAAACTGTGTGTGAATTTTGTAATCTTGTATACACTTCTTATCTGAGAGGGTTTTTTTGGCACAAAATTTGCAACCTTGTCTATTTGATAACTATTCATCGGTGAAAGTTTCAGTCTATCACCCTTTTTTCTCATATGAATAAAAATTGTCTGTATAGTCCCAGCACAATTTTGCACGTTAATGTTGTAGGCTACTGAATGGGAAATTCGAAATTTATTTCGAGGGTAACTTGTTGTTTGTGAACCGAGCTCTTAACATTCTTTATTAGTATTAGTGCATTGTGTTCGAATTATCATTGTATTCAGAGTTTCCTTTGCCTGCCATACCCATATAAGATTATTGATAATACAATATTGTATTATTGAAACCCATTTGATAAAATTCTCAGTAATGTAACATTGAAAACCATTTGATAAAATTCTCAGTTTAAAAATAGTAAACCCACTATTTCTAAATTCCGTATTTTTTTCACTAACCCTTCTGGTCATGGTATAAAAAGAAATCCTCTGTCGATCAGAGCGGGCTGTATTCAAGCGCCCGCTGCAGCCAGATCTCACTGGGAAGCGCCGCAGACGGCAGCACGGCTAGCGGCAGCTGCAGAGGAGGTGCTGGGATGCAGGTTGCCACCTACAAGGGCAGGGTGGTTGCGGTCAAAACTGTGTCCACTCGTCACGTCGATATCACCAGGAGCCTCAAAAAGGAGCTTAAACGGGTGAGTGCTTCTGCATAGACTGAGTAGGAAGTTGAGTTGGTGGGTGGCCAGTAGTGCTGTTCTCTAGAATTTAAAATGCCTGTAGTATCGCTTTCGAGGGGTTTGAATCATTTCTAAATGTCCAATGTATTTGACGCATAATATCCAGGTCGAGGAAAAACTCATTCAATATAATACTAGGCGGGTTTAACCATTTATCATTTTGGTTTTGGGTCCTGGTATATTATGATAGGCACCTTAACTAAAAAGACGAATATGTAGATACTTAGTTGGGCTTTTCGAATTCATTTAATAAGCGTGATAACACGATAATCACCAGATAGCTAATAATCTCATTAAACATAAGAAATTTGAGATGATAAACTAGTGAAAGTTTAATTAAACTTCCTATGTTAGAAGTCTTCCTTACTCTCATATATGTCCTGTTCTTTCTTAATATGTAAACAAAGGCAAAAATCCTGAATGTCACTGAAACATGATACACGGATGATTTATAAGTACAAGACTCATAAAATAAATTTTCTACTCAAATGATTCAATTTCTTGTTGTCGTTTGTATGAAGCAGAATATGTATTAAATTTTAATGTTTTTTTACAAATTTCAGTTAGTATGATGTCTTTTATGATTGAGTTATTGGCAATCATTTGTTTATGAGATGACGAATAACTGTTTGGTTTACACAAGTTCATAACGCCAAAAAAAATTGAAACATTGAATTTTAGGTATCCATTTTTACATCAATCAGAAGTTTCTTAAACACGCTTCTCCCCTCATTTTATTTGGCTACCATTTTGCAAACTAAACTTCATTACATTGTTAAAATAATTCTACGAAATTAAAGTAAATTTTGTGTCCTGACTCATATTGTCAATCATAGTTTTAAAAATTAAAAATGAGTGAGATAGATTAGGGTAATCTGGTTGAAGTGATGTGTGATTGTGTATAAATTGTAGAAAATGTTCTTATGTCGGAGGAACCTCTGTTTGCACCAGTACTTAACACTCTGTATGTCATTACTTAACTAAACTATGCATTGATTCTAGGTCTCAAATTATTACTAGAACAAAAAAGATTCGCAGTAGTTACATTTTAGTTCCAGGAACTAAAAAACATTTGGCCACTCAAAAGAGGCCTCTCTTTCTTGAAGTTTCCTCTGATCTCGTAATGAGCTTCGAAGCAGTGAAATTACGTACCTTCATTTTACAAAGGAAGAGTCGTTCACTTGATTTAAAATAGGAATAAGTTTGTGTTCTAGGTAAAAAACTCATTAAATATAAAATTGAAAATAAATTCCCCATTTTAATAGGCACGAAGCTCGAATACACATGACTGTTTTACTCAGATATGAAAACTTGTCATAAAAGTCTATTTATGAATCACCCAATACTTTTAAACATGAGAGAACTACTTCTGTTTTCCCCTTTTGCAGACCTAAATTAATTTCAGATGAATGAAAAACTCTTCTTATTTTTTACCTGAAGTTAAAGTTTGATATGAAATATTCTTTATTTGCATTCTATGAATCACTATCCTTTATTTGAATTGTCTATGAAGCATCTACCATAAATATTACGACTATAGAATAAATTTCAAGATCAGAAGGAGCTTAGAACGTTCTAGTTTGCATGAAAACATACATTACTTCTAAAAGTAAGACAATTTGAGTTGATTCAGTAGTCCAGAGAATGTTGACAACACAACATACATTGAAGTATGGATTCAACGGATGTTATCACGGGGAGCATAGAATACAAGTAATGCATATTTTACGGGATGATTGAGCATTTTTGAAACGAGCATGATTTGTTCGTAGAAATATAAGAGAAACATCAGCCATGACTTGTGTCCAATTAACTCTACGAATTAATTATGCAAACTTGTGTGTTTTTTTCCATTTTTCTATAATAAAAATGGTATGGAATTATGAATACGATTATTGTAGAGATTTGTATATACCTACCTGTTAAATAGGTGTCGTCAGTAAAATAGGTCAAATATATGTATACATAAATATAAACAAATATCGTTGACTAACTTGTATTTTAGGTCTGGTTAGTATATGTTGCTAATTTATAATTAAAATTATGTATTGGAAATCGCTAATATTAACACTTGGGCTAGAAAAATGTGCACTCGGGGGAAATTGATCATCTGCTACAAAATGAAAAACTCTAAATTAATTTACCTGCGTGCTTTGTGATTGTTTTTTTTTGTGCTCTGCTACAAAGATTGGTTTGCCCAATTTGGGGCCTGCGATCAGTGGTCGCTTAGGCAAATACAGCGATGTCCAATTTACTGTTTACGTTCTTCTGTTGTGGACCGCATTTGCTGCAGCGGCGACATAGAGGCTGAGCTTGATCTTGATAATACCTGAGCAACGAAAGACAGAACAGAACTGGGGAGTGTTCTTCTTTTACTTATTTTAATTTTCTTATTATATTAAGATTTGCTAGCTTCTCTCAGCACCCTGACTATAACTGCCATTTAAAGCTAAGCACGAAATCTTTTAGAAAAATCATGTTATTGTGTTGTAGATCTTTCTGATATTATAATACTTTTCCATTTTTCATGATGTATTTTATGACCTTTAGTGTCAGATGTTGTTTATAACTTTTCCTTTCTAAAAAAATTTCGACCATTGGCTTTAGGGCTTGAATATTCCTATGCAAAAGTTGTTGCAAAATTAGTCGTGCTTAATATTCTTCTTGTGGCTTGTGCGAAATAAAATTTTTATCGCAAAGAAGATACTTCCTTTATTCATTTTAACGCGAAGCCTCCATTAGTCCGTTTTAAAAAAGAAAACGACTTCGAAAAGATTTTGAAAAAATAACATAATGAAAAGACGAGCGTTTCAAACAAAATAACTTTTGGCAATCTGTTTTGAATAAGTTTGCGGGAAGCACAGAAAAACGATCGTTTCAAAGCTAAAATTATCGCTTCTGCAGAACCAGTAAGTTTTACTCCACCACCACGAAGGCTTTGAGTTTGTTTAACATGTGCTTCAGAGCTCACTTCATTTCCCTTGGTTGAAATACTAAGAAAAGTTTCTCAACAAGTGGCCAACTTTTGCAAGAACTTTTGAGCATGAGATCCGCCCAAGTGCGCTACTGAATAACCAACTCGAAATTATCTGTTTACATTACCGAAAATTATTATTTACCTGCAGGTTTGATCACTATGAACAGACGTTCATAAAACTTCTGAAATTTATCAGGTGCTCCTGAGTGTTGCTTTAATCAACGGTAATTCCATGAGTGCTCACCGTTGAATAAGTGAAGCTTCTGCTCTTAGACCCAAGCTTTCCGAAATGAATAAAAGCTAAAGTAGAAGCTTCCTTGCTATTTAAAAAAACCTCAAAAGAGAAAGTTTATTTCATTCGTATTACAGTATAGAGATAGGCATGTGTGTGTGATGTATGTGAATTAGTTCTAATGTTTAAAAACTAGAATAGAATAGAATAAAATAGAATAGAATGAGGCTATAGGAACGAACCTTCTGGCCCATTCTTGGGTCGGATAATTACTTCGATAATTATTCGGTTGTTTACCCAAGTCCCATGCCGTATTTCTAGCCGCGTCAACCATGTCGGCAGCGGGATTCGAACCCGGGTCTTCCCGCTCGCAAGCAGATTCGCTCACCAGTCGACCAAGCTGGTGATAGTTATGGATGCATTTTATGGATCTGTTATGGATGCATTTTCTCGACTGAAATTACTACTTTGGAGTAGTGGATAGAAGCGAATGCAATATGACGCGAAGCCAAAAGTGGGAACATCTTGTTGCAAAATTTCAAAACGTAGCCCAACGTGATCGAACCTTTTCATTTCATCCTTGACCTTAACTTTAGCTGGAACTTCAGCCTTAACTTCGACTGAAAGGTTTATTCTCATCATATTTCGATGTAAATCCGAATCTTAACTGAAAAAATCTGAATTATTTCAGGGTCTGGAGTATACACACTTTTCTCCAAAATTTAAATTTGTAATGCACTATGATTCAATTTAAATGCTTTTATGCATGCCCTTGCCATAAAGAGCAGAATATTTTCACTGAAACTTTTGAGCAGTGCTTGTACTCCGAGAATACCACCGTCAAAAATAATTTTTAAAAAGCAGGACTGCTAATCTTTTTGGCTCATACCTGGAAGCCAGATTTTTCACGAAATATAACATCGTCTGGAACTTTTTTAAGGCAGGTTTCTAACAGCAAGAAAGAAACAACCAAGCTCGTAAAAGTCACATGTGTGTTAAAACGAACATAGTAACAAAATATTCACGCTTTTAAAAGACATGTGTTGCCTTCAACGAACACAGCACCTTTCTGATGTAAAAATTTGCAATGACTATCATTATGAAAATATAGTAGTACCTGTTACAGTTACGTAGAGATTCATTGTATAGAGTTAGAGATTTTTAGTTACATAGAGATTTGCCGAATAGAGTTAGGGTTTCTAAGTTACATAGAGATTTGAGGTGAAGATTCTGGTTGTCAGATGCGCGACCTGCACCACGACAACGTGGCTGAATTCGTGGGTGCCTGCGTGGAGGCCCCTCATGTGTGCATCGTCACCGAGTACTGCACCAGGGGCTCTCTTAAGGTGGGATTTCTGCTGAATCTTCTGTCTACTACCGGCAAATTCTGTCAACTGACGGCAACTTCTGTCTACTGGCCGTTTTTTCTGTCTACTGACGGTTACTTCTGCCTACTGACAGTAACTTCTGTCTAATGATGGCAAATCCTGTCTACTGACGGTAACTTCTGTCTACTGATACTAACTTCTGTCTACTGGCGGTAAATACTGTCTACTGACCGCAACTACTGTCTACTGACGGCAACTTCTGTCTAATAACGGCAATTTCTGTCTACTGATGGCAACTTCTGTCTATTGAAGGCAACTAATGTCTATTTACAGCAACTTTTGTTTACTGACAGCAATTCTTGAGGCCGCTACTAACCGTTGTGTTCACAGCAAAAGAAGTTAACTTTGCGTGCTGTGAGTGGGTTGATATCGAGATGCATCGTTGGTAGACAAAGGCTTAAGGTTTTGGTGTTCATATGTTTGTCTCATTTTCTCAAGTTAATGGAACAGACATTGCATTCAAAGTCTTAGTGGTTATATATTACTAAAATGGAGTTTGACTAAGAATTTCAGAGTATTTCGTCATGATGAGTAACATGAAAAGTTATGTGTTCTTAAACGTATCATGTCAAGTAGGAATTTCCCTAATTATTTTACAGTGGATGCACTCAACGTCGTCATTGAATGAATTTCGAAGTTAATCATGAAATTTTAACATTCTTTCCCTACTTTTTGCAGAAAAATAAAAAACATGATTTCTCTGACGGGGGTGCGATCATAATCTATTATTTTCACTCAACTTATTTATTAATTTTTCATGACTAGTTACATGAATTGCTCGTCAATCCTTTCTTCTGTTTTCTTCCATTGGACAAAGATTTTACATTAGATTAAATTTTGCAAGTATATTATGTTTAAATCTTGGTGGTTTGTCCTGCAAAATCTCATGGTTCAAATATGATTTCAACCCTGGCACGCTAATGCATTGAGTCACTTAATTGCAAGGTGTTGCCTAAACACAAGGTGTTGCCTAAACACAAGGTGTTGCCTAAACACAAGGTGTTGCCTAAACACAAGGTGTTGCCTAAACACAAGGTGTTGCCTAAACACAAGGTGTTGCCTAAACATTACGTGTCACATTAACACTACGTGTCACATTAACACTACGTGTCACATTAACACTACGTGTCACATTAACACTACGTGTCACATTAACACTACGCGTCATCTTGTTAAATATCAGTATTTTTACCTTGTGCTTTGGGTTCACCGACACACAAGATGACATTTAGATTCAGTGTGTCACCAAATTTAAAGCTGTCTCTTAAACACAGCTTATCCCCTAGACAGGAGCCATCCATTAAGTAAAAGAGGCCTCACAAACAAAAGTTATCACCAAAGTATAAGGGACGTCATAAACAAAATTTATTACCTGTAGATATAAGGTGTTTCATAAACGCCAGTTATTCACTAGGTACTAAGTGTTTCATTAAGGTAAGTTGTCTCACAGACGTAGTGTATTGCAGGTAAATAAGACTGCGCTTCAAAATGAACTCAGTTAAATGAGTCCTCGTGAACACTAATAAAAATATTAACAATGAACAATGCGTTTATATTATTTTTTATTGCATTTTTCGTGCCTCAAAGTCAGTAGGCCTAAGAGTAGGAGGCGCAGCACACAATTACACCAAAAAACCTTCAAACTATCTTGAAATTATCCATATTATAATGGGCCTCAAAATTGGACTCCACTTTTTAGCTACTGATTAGATTTATGCAATAAAGGAAATTTTTAACACTAGGGAAAATTGTACGGGTTCTAAAATTAGAAACGCGTTCTTAGAAACACGACTTCTATATAAGTTTTCACATTGTGGTTTTCTACTGGATGGAAATAAGTTGAGGTTATGAAGAGGGAGAGAGAGGCCCGTGTTAGTTACCTCTGCACTCAGCATTTAATAAAAATTAGGCCTCTACTTTTAACGATTTTTGTTATCTAATATGAACAACATCCCTATCTAAGAATTAAACCAACCAGCCAAAAATATACATCAATAGATTGTGGTAATACGGAACCAGTGAAAATTCTTTAAGAAAAGTATCAGGACATCAATCAAGCAACAGTGCTTCCAATTAAAATCCCAATAGAGAGAAGTAATTGAAGACGGCCCTCTCAATAGCCCCCATTAAAGCCTAGGCTACAAGCAGGAACCAGAGTTGCGGAGGGTCGGTTCATGTTTACAACACTTGAGCGACAGACTGGGGATCCGGTATAACTCCACCAAACTGACCAGGCTCCGCTACTGATGCGCTATCAGTACGTATGAGTCGCTCCAAGTATCTGAACTGGCTTGACATCCCCTAACCTCAATGTCATTAAAATGCTGGTAGCGAGAATTGTACCAATAAACTTAGAAAAGTGAGTATGTCATCAGTAACCTTCTTAGAGAGTACGTATTACCTCAGTAATTTTGGTAGAGCAAATTCTACAGCTGAAATAGATTGAATGTTATTTTATTAGGAGACCTCATCGTATACAGAACAAAAGAAGCTATTTAGTAATAAATAGTGACAGTTTAATAAATTAATAGTTGATTTAAAATTTAGAGGGATGTATAGTATCGTAACCATCATAGAATGCACCAAACAGCACCTTGGTGAGTAAAACTTTCATTCAGGGATGCATAGGTGATTAAAAAATGTAATAATTCCAGTTAAACACCTAATTCCAACTTACCTTGAGTAACAAACCAAATAATTCTAAACATAAAAATATGGTGAAGGTAACACCATATTTTTAACATTACAAAAACACAATATTTAAGTTTCCGTGACATAGTCCAGCATGCTTGCTATTTGGATCAAAAATGGAAGAAGCAAGCGTGTTCCTAGAAGTTGGAGATCATTCCACAACATTTTTCTACAATGTAATTACCTGAGCCCTGCTGGCATTTAACTGGTAAAAAATAATATTCAAGGGTGAACTAAGGCACCAGAACTTGCAAGTTCTGGAGAGTAATTCAGCCATGGAATGGAAACCACAGCCTGAATGAAGAGCAGTCAAGTCTGCCGATCGACGTTTATCTACCACGGTCAGCCTCATCCAATTTAGAGGCCGCAATTGTATTGAACAATGAAATGGAACTCGAATCAAGCAATTGATCTTGCATCAAGGCCGAACGGCTCCTGCTATTCAGTGAGCCAATTTACCGATTAGGTCAAGATGGCGCTCTTACAGTATGAAAATAGTTTAAACTAACAAAATGTTCCACCGAATTTTATAATCGAAATGATCAAAATAAAATAATCTTGTGAAACTAGTACGTATAATCTAACCTATTCATTTTTTTATTGGCTGACACTATTTCAATTCAATTCTACGAAAGAAAGAGGGCCCCAGACAAATATTTCTCTAAAGATCTTCGCATGGACAATCGTCTTTTTTGTCGAAGTTTTAAAATGAAACGACAATAATTAACGTCAGTCTGCCGGACCATTTTCAAAGGCAATTTCCTTCTCATGTTTTTTGTCAAAATCAACACTTTCATCTGCTGTTTAAATATCGTGTCGCACATTCGTTGCGCAATTCTCATGTATTTAAACTGGCAAGGCTAGTCTGAATTTCCAACTATAGCGGCGGAGTTGGAGTAAAATTTTTGCGCGTGTTCGTGAAATGAACTTATAATAAAAGAAAATAGGGAAATAAGTCAATGTGAAATTATTCCACTTAAATATGACTTATTTATGAGTTTGAGTCTCAGTGAAAGTTACTGATGAATACTTGGTATTTCTCACATACATTTGAGTATCAGAGATGCTCTAGCACTATTGTATGGAGCAACAGTTTTGATCTTGGATGACCAGATTGATGCTCGCGAAAGCAAATTTTTACTCGAATCTGGGTCACACGGACACTTTATCTGCTCTCTTTCCTCATTTGCGCAGTTTTGATTCTAGTAATGAACAGCCACACATAGTGAGGCTGCACGCCGTAATGATATATTGTGTATTCATGTATTTCTTATCCCTGTCTCCAGGACATACTCAGCAACCCTGACGTGAAGTTGGATGCCATGTTTAACGCGTCACTCATTGGAGACATAGTGAACGTGAGTTCTGTGGTGTTTCTAGCTCAAGTGAACGTGAGTTCTGTGATGTTTCTAGCTCAAATGCACCTGAGTTCTGTGGTCTTTCTGATTCAAATGAACGTGAGTTCTGTGGTCTTTCTGACTCAAATGAACGTGAGTTCTGTGGTGTTTCTGACTTAAGTAAACGTGAGTTCTGTGCTTTTTCTGACTCAAATGAACGGGAGTTCTGTGATTTATCTGATTCAAAAATTTATCTCGACGAAGAACCATAAGCTTTTGAAAATAGATGACAATTCTGAGGTACCGCTACAAATGAGAAACAGGGAATGTAACGTATAACATTTTACTCACCCAAAATAGATAAAAAGAAAGCATTAAACAACGAATTTTTTACGCAATCATTCATCATCAGAAATACTTTCATTAGATCCCATCTGTTTCCTTGTCGAAATAAGCATTATTTTTTCCTTGATATCATAGAAACTTCTGTAACTCTCTAACTTTAGCAAAGTTACTCAAATATTGTCTGCATATGTATACCTGACAACGACCATTTCACTCATACTTTCAGCAGCATAAGGTAATTTATGCATAATCAATACATTGCCTTGTTATAAGAGCAGTAAACGAGTAATCAAAATTTTGCACCTTAGAACTGTATCCTAAAGAACTTTTCTAAATAAATTCTTATGTTTATCATTTGCTGCATGCGATTTCTAAATTAATTTTCAGAATTAGATGTGTTTGTTTAGCGAAACCTTTCTCATTCCACAGTTGGTAATTTGAAATTCTCACTTTTAAATCGAGGATTAAATTAATTAATTATTATGAAGCCATTCATCGACACTGCGAATTTTTTTCTGATGAAATTTTTATATTCATTGTTCAGTAGGCGTAATCTAAACGTCTTGCATTACTCGTAATGCAGAGGCTGGAATAAATGTCAACAAAGGAAATTCAAAATTCGTGTCCGCTACGAGTAATTATGGACGCCATTTGTCCAGAATGAAAGTTGTTTATTTAACTCACAATTGATCACTATAAATTATTGAATTATCTGCGCTCAATGTTATTAAGTATGAACACATGTAAAAAATATACTTCGTATTATTTTTATAAATTGTAATTATTTTCAGTATTTTCTTACATTTTACTCAGTATGGAACCTGGTCGATTCACGGATATGCGTTGACAAGTGAAAGATCTTTCAGAAAGTCTCCTCCTACTTTCTATAAAATAAATGTTTGATGAAGTTTCCTGTTCGTGATGAAGTTTTGTGTGCATGATGAAGTTTTGTGTGCGTGATGAAGTTTTGTGAGCGTGATGAAGTTTTATATATATTTACAAAGGACAAACGTTTTAATTGAGTATTTCTTTAATGACAACATTCCTAGTGAAAACTAAGACACTTAGTTTTCTACTGTTACAATTGACTCTGTAATTAGTGTCATATTCGGGTACAATGTACCCGAATCATAGGGCAATACCCCGCCGAACTCGGTATCCACGATACGGACTCGAGTATACAAGGCTCTGGATCTCTCTAATTTTTTGGAAAGTGACACAAAACATATAAATAAATAAATAAGTATATAAACCCACGACGGTCATTCTTAGTATTGGACATATATATATATATATAAATATATATGTATATGTATATATATTTATATATACAAATTATATGTAATAATATAATATAATATTCTTGAGGACTTCGGGTGATCAACCCATCAACATCTGTAGTCTGCTGCACTACTACATCTGTAATACGCCGTAAAACATTCGATCTATAACAAGGTGTAAAACACTTCATTTCCAGTACACTGTAAAACGCAACATCTGTAAAACGCTTTAAAGTACAAATCCGGATGTCATGCGCTGTACGTCTATGTCCGTATGATTGGATCAGGTGACACTGTGTTATATTACATAGTGTGAAATTTTGCATTGCATTGTTGTCTTTAATGAATAAGAGTTTTCCAATATTATATCACTTATGGGTTTATTTGACAGATTGATTGTAAAATGCGTCATACATGAATTCTGTTACTTTTTTCTTGCTAATCTACGATACTGGATAGAACTAATTCTGTGTATGAAAGACATGCTCTTCTTTTTTTCAGCTGTAGCCAGAATTTTAGGATTGGATGACTTAATAGTAAAGAAAGAGTATTTCCATTTAGGTCACTGCATGCTACCCTCATGGGAGAGCAAAATTTTTTACGCGTTATGCACACAAGGTGGTGCCAATCTGAGGTATTTGCCCTCAAATGAGAAGAATATCTGGAGAGTTGTGTACACAAGGTGGTGCCAATCTGAGGCATTTGACCTCAAATGAGAAGAATATCTGGAGAGTTGTGCACACAAGATGGTGCCAATCTGAGGTATTTGCCCTCAAATGAGAAGAATATCTGGAGAGTTGTGTACACAAGGTGGTGCCAATCTGAGGCATTTGACCTCAAATGAGAAGAATATCTGGAGAGTTGTGCACACAAGATGGTGCCAATCTGAGGTATTTGACCTCAAATGAAAAGAATATCTGAAGACTTACTTAAAAATTCAGTCAGAGGAAGGGTCCCCCAGTTATGTATTGTTTTTGTCGTGTTTACCATGTGCCACAACGCAGCAACTACAATATATGCAATAGAAATCTGTGCGTCCAGACCAGTCCAGTGGTTAGAGTTCTTAAATGATCCTAAGCACTGGACTACTATCACTGAGTTAAATCGTATTTATTTCATTATGTCGCAGCGCACAGTACAAGTACACAGTATAAGGAATCGGATTTTTAAATGTTAACGCTAACATCTTACGGCTCGTGGTGACGTTACTGGAAATCCTTTCATGGTAAGTATTTTACACACAGTAGGTGATATAACAGATGTAAAAACAATTATTCCCTTTAAGCACAGCTTAGAATTATAAATTATGAAGTACATCTTAAACTGCAACAAAGCGTTAACTTCAGAAGAATTCGCATGCAACACAATGTTATCATTTAAGGTCACAGCAGTGAAGCTAAAATCTTGAATTTTGAAAATACGAATTAGAGTGAAACTTTGCGTCGTAATTTTTAATTTACTGGTCAACTGCTTAGTGTGAGGTGCTGATGATCCATAAAACTTAATCATTAATACAGTTAACTGAAAACTTCATTGCGTTTAATAAAATTGTGTTGCACATCAAAGAAAGACTAAAAGACGATGAGAGTGAAAAGTTGAAACATGCCGTTAGTTATCAAGATTTTGATTTGAATATAGATAAAAAAGCTATAGTAAGCCAAAGTCCTGAAGTTTTGCATTCGCTAATTATTGTAAAACATTTAATAACATTGACACATAACCCAGAGCGAATTCTGAATTATTAATGTACACAATGATGTAATAAAATTTGCATTTCTAAACAATATAGAGTTTCACAGCGAACATGACTCGTTAGTTCTGCTGCTTCTGTTTTGAATTGTTTATTGAAGCTGCGCTTCTAACTAAGGAAGTGTTGCAGAGAGGCAACACTTCCCCGTTGACTGTCCCCGTTAACCCGTTAAATTAATGGGTATGAGGAAGTTGATGATCCAGCACATTTTGAAACGGAACTGTATGAACTGTTACTGTAAAATACTGGGAAATTAAATGCTTACAGAAAAACCATCTCTGTTCTATCTTTCAAAAGTTAGGCCCTGAACTAGAAATATTCTGCAGAACTCTCCAAACCGGGAGGCTTTTCAATTATTCCAGCGCTGCTCGCTTTCTTGTGAGTCAACGAGACCGACTTGAAAAATTCTCTGAAGTTCTCAGTTCTCTGAATAAATGTTCTATCTCGAATGCATCAAAATAAAAGAGAGTTATATCTTTTCCATCTTCCGTGTTTCGAGGTTAAATTATTTTCTTCATGCATGCACAGCCTCTTGAATAACTTTAAATGAACTTGGTGCAGTTTCCTCTGACTACAGAAGGTCACTGTAAACACCCACATTGAGGTACAAATTATACTTCCTTTTCGTCAGAAAAAACTCGGGTACGGGAAATGTTTTTCAATGCAGTCTCCAGGTTTCTTTCGTTTATCCTTGAGGTTCATTTAGAAAAATATCACATTTGTGTGCAATACATTTGTCCGTCCGCATGCAAGCTCTCGTGACCTTGCAGTGAGCATGTTAGTAGGACCTAACAGTTTCGAGGCACATTTATCCAAGGCTTGTTAGTCTTCTCTCAAGATTGGTTGAATTTTTATGCTGACAAGAATAGTTTTCTGCATAGTGTACATTTACCAAAATTTCCCATGCAAATCCACTTGCCTTTATATGAAATTTATTTTGTTGGTAAGAGTTTTTTGTGCATCAAAGCGGTGCTGTAAAATTCTCCTTCCTGTTTTCCTCTCTCACGCACAGGGCATGATTTACTTGCACGAGTCACCTGTGCGATGCCACGGCAACCTCAAAACTTCGAATTGCCTCGTCGACTCACGCTGGGTGGCCAAGATCACAGACTTTGGCCTCTACACACTACGATCACAAGCTCCATCTTGTGTTGCTTCAGACTACAGTTCTCTCACACAGCAAGAGAGTGCAGGTACAGCAGTTTTTCATTATGACGGTGCAAAATTTTGATTCCTTCATTTTTCAATCCATGGAGCCTCTGATCTAAGTTTATCGAATTGCATTACAGCTTGGCAACAAGATGGCGATTTCTGTTATAGTTTCCATTAGTTTTTTCAATCCATGGCCAGTCCTTACTTCTAGAAGAAACTTGAGCCGAAAATACAAAGAATTTTTATAATGAACCCAAAAATCCTATTTGAAAAAAGTGTTACTAGAAAGGAGGGTCAAAATGCCTTCAGAATTTTATATTAAGCTTCATAAACAATGATACGAAAATAATTATTTCGAAATTATAATTAATTGTTTTTTCTTCAACATTATTTCGAATTTTTTATAAGATGCTCAAATGTTATGAAGATTTTCTGAACTCTTAAACCATTTCTTGAATAATAAAACAGTAGAGGAAAGATGCTTTGCTTTTCTCATTGTCTGGTTGATCGTATATTTTTTCGTCGCATTTGTAAATAATATTTGGATCAAAGGCGATACATTAGATGCTAAGTTTAAAGTATTTTGTATTGGAGCTAGCAATTGAACCTCGTAAGTCTTGAAACAATATGGTTTACAAAAAAAAATTATGCTCTAATTTATTTTCATTCAAATATAGACACCTCAACGTGCGTGTGCAGTTTCTAAAATTATTGTATGTTATCACGAACTCCGACAGGACGCATTAAAAAGCTTCAAATCATTGTTATGATTCCTGTTAATTAAGATAAAGTATTTAGATTATGTTGCACTTATTGTCACTACGTTATCAATAGAGTTACTTTTCCAACGGTCTTATTAGGAAGAAGAAAGATAACAGTAACGAAACGGAAAAAATTTCACTGTCTTACTGACCTGTTTCTGACCTAACCTGACCCTGCCTTCTCTTCCCAGCTCTGCTGTACAGGGCACCCGAGCTGTTAAGAGAGGGCTTCACGGCATCGCTTGAGGGCACTGTGAAGGGCGACGTCTATTCTTTTGCCATCATTCTATATGAGGTACTCTAAGCATCCTCTATTAGGTATTCTAAGCATTCTCTATGAGGTACTCTTAGCATCTTCTATGAGGTATTCTAAGCATCCTCTATGAGGTATTCTAAGCATCCTCTTTTATCATGGCGTATTGAGGAAATATGAAGAAGTTAACGCTAGAACTTTAAAATCAAAATTCTGAATCGCGAGTTACCACATCAGAATTTTAGGGTTAAGTTGATATAGAAAGCTTTTTGTTTGATAAACTCGTTTGTATTTGTTTGATAAACTTGAATTTCGAGGGGCATGAATCTATACTGGCAAAACGTTCCACGTTCGGGTAAAATGATTAGCTATACACGGTACAGCAACATAACTTCCTTTTTTACCTTTCAAAAAGTAATGAAAAAAGGAAGTTATGTTGTTGGACCCGGTATTAATCTGATGTCCCGGATGCAAAAAATTAACTAAATAATTTCAGTGCGTTTTTATTAAACGCAACTGAAGAAATGCATTACGTAAATCTGACCTACAATGATCTCAACATTTGAAGAAATTAACAGATATATATGTATATAGAAGACAATATGAGTTATGTAATGTGACATGAGAAACTTATTTCATATATGTAACACATTAACCTATATATAACATACGTCAACATTAACTTAAAAACACACAGTTTAACAAACATGTGTCACAATATCACACGTAATATAAAACACATATTAATACATGTGAGTTACAAAGAGAAATTTAGCGCGTAACACCAGTACATAACATGTTGCACAAGAAGCAGTTTACTGTACATCTAACATGTGTTGAGATGTTGACTGAACTGATGTTGTGACCTGCCAGAATTGAGATGTTGACTGAATTGATGTTGTGGCCTGTCAGCATTGAGATGTAGACTGAACTGATGTTGTGGCCTGCCAGCATTGAGATGTAGACTGAACTGATGTTGTGGCCTGCTAGCATTGTGATGTTGACTGAATTGATGTTGTGACCTGCCAGCATTGAGATGTTGACTGAACTGATGTTGTGGCCTGCCAGCATTGAGGTGTGGGTTAAATTGATGCTATGGCCTGCCAGCATTGGACTAAATTGATGTTGGTTGTCAGGTGCACAGCCGCCAGTGGGCGTGGGGAGGGACAGGGCTCACCGCCACAGAGACTCTCCTCTGTGTCGTGGACCAAAACAGGCCTGGGGGACTCTACAGGTAATGAAGTTATTTCTCAGGTAATGGAGTTATTAGTCAGATAATGGAGGGGATGGAACAGGAAATGGTGAAGAAAACAGGCAATGGAAGTGATGAAGACAGGTTAGGAGGGTAATAAAGACGGGTAATGTGCATGATAGTGACAGATTATGAAGTTAGTAGGGAAGTATGTTGAAATATTTGTTGAAAATAGATCGAGCCTAAGTTTTTGCTCAACAGGACGTGCCTGGATGACTCTATGTACTCAGATATTTTTGGATATAGATTCCAAAACTTCGGTTTAATGTCTTATGCTTTTTGAAGAGGATTCATCATGACCAGGAAGTGTTTTATGTTAAACGAATACATTACAATTTTTGAGAGTCACTTAATACTTGTTATTGATGTTTTTCGATACCAATGTTTGGTAATATTGTGTTCTGTCGAGTTAGTTTGATACATTTGATTGGGATTAGTTTCTAGGACTAAAAATACATTTATTGTGTATTTCTCTCTCTGTTAAGTGGGTGTGTTATTTTCAGACATGGTGTGAATGAGCACTATGCTGTTTTGCAACATGAGCTTACTTTTAATTTACTACTTCAATCACGGATTTAAATTCTTCATGGCGATAGAATTGTAGTTAAAATAAATAACTGTAAATGCCACTTTATTTCAACGCAACCTTCCCCTTTTTATATTCAGGTGTTTTTGGACACGCGTGTAAGTTTCAACCTTTCTCACATTAATTGAACGCTTGTGAAGAACACGTTCCATCTTTTCAAACTTTGTTGCCAAACTTTTTATCGCTGGTGTGATGTTGCGAAAAACTTGTGCTGTTTTGTTACCTGAAAGTTGACTTGTTAACGCTCCTGAGCTGCGCAGTTCAAAGTTTAATGTTTTTTAATCTTTTAATCTACTGACAAGAAAATGTATGTTCTTTTTATGCAGCTGAGCTCACGTTTAATTATATATCGATTTTGAGTCCCAAGGTCACTATAAATTTATTCAGGCTCGAAAATATATATTTTTAAGCTTTCTTTCTTTGGACTTATTTCGTGTAATATTTATTATACCAAGTACACATCTTCAGTAATCGTGTGTCACCATAGACCAGCTGAGCCCTTGCATTTTGCCCGAAAACCTTCACAATGAATTCATTTAGTTTGTATTTGGCATTAAATACAACTTACTCGTACTAATGACCTCAACACTTTCCATTTCCTTGCTCAACCTTCCCCATCAACACCCCTTCATTACTTCAGAAAAATCAAGGCGAATTTCGCTAGAGATGATTCTCAGTTTACCTGTGTGTGGTATTTGGAGTACAGGCCAGGCATGGGAGGGATGGAGGGCAGCCTGGAGTGCGTGAGGTGCGTGCTCAAGGAGTGTTGGGCAGAGAGTCCAGACGACAGACCTGATTTCCGGACGGTGCGCACCAGACTCAGACCTATGAGGAAGGGCATGTGAGTCAAGCTTCTGGTCTGGGCTGTTCTGATCAGGTAGCTTATTGTGCTGAGATGCCCAGAACACAACGTGAACCGTGCTCATTATATGATGGGCTCACCAGCTTGGTCGACTGGTGAGCGAATCTGCTTTCGAGCGGGAAGACCCGGGTTTGAATCCCGCTGCCGACATGGTTGACGCGGCTAGAAATACGGCATGGGACTTGGGTAAACTACCGAATAATTATCGAAGTAATTATCCGACCCAAGAATGGGCCAAAAGGTTCGTTCCTATAGCCTCATTCTATTCTATTCTATTCTATTCTTATAGAGTTGAAATCACACGAGTGTCATTACGTGACGGCTTACCAGCTTATAAAGTTCTGGAAGGAAATCACATGAATGCTTGTGACGCGTTTCTGAGGATTTTAATGCAGTTAATATCCAAGCCAATTCAACCACATACCTCTGGATGAAATATATCTACATTGTCAGGGATATAATTTTCTTCTCTTGTTGGGGAGGAAATGTTTTCCAATTGTGTAGTACTTTTCTTGAATGCGACCCGTCATGTTTTCTCATACTATTTCCAGGAATTCCATACTTCTAATTATATTGATGCTATAAGTTTTTATCACGAAAATAAACCACATCATTTTTGTTGAACGATATCGAGGAACATTTTGTTGCCATGTAATTGAGGGCAATCTTCTTACACTGCAAACTCATGTCCTGATCTCCATATATTTTTCTGACAGGAAGGCAAATATTTTCGACAACATGCTGGCACTGATGGAGCAGTACGCTATAGACCTGGAGGCCCTCGTGTCCGACCGCACGCAGCAGCTCGATGAGGAGAAGAAAAAAACAGGTCCGTGATCGGTAGTTGTCATTAAACTGAATTTTGAGTTGCAATTAATAATCTCATTCATTTTTGTGATTCACATCGAGTAAAGCACTTGAATGCCTTCGCTTATCCAAAAACCTTAAGCCGCCAAAGATTAATACCTCATTACCATGGTTAGTATGTGTGTGATTAGCTATGCAGGAACGTTTTTTCTTATGTTGGTGCACTAAAGCGAGGAGTAAAACACAAGACTAATAACGCTGAAGGATGAAGATTGAGTAATGTTTTGGCACAAGAAAATCATACACAAGAACACAAGATCAGTTACACTGAGATTATCATGATGAAGGATGATTATCATGCGTAGGCTCTCAAGTATCATAATTATTCTTATCTAATTATTTGGCTAAGTCCAATACTAAATAGGGTAATACATTCAGAAGATTCGTAGTTGTCTTCTTCCTACTTTTTGAACAAAGGACATTTTCATAAATGGTGTTACGTCTCTTTTTAGCAATTGTACTACGAAAATTCAAAATTCCATTTCCGTTAATACTTTATGTATCATTTGATAGATAACTGAAATGGGTGGTTTCATTAAATTTAGTTTTTGCAACATTATTGTAAAAACTAAGCAGAATTATCTAGAGTTATGTTCGCTTATTGGTAAAAATTATCCTGTAAGATAAAGTTATCTTTCATATTATGAATACTAGGCGTTGTACTCAAATTCATTAGCTCTCATGACTACTTGTATATCTTTGATTTCGTAAATTTTTTGTTCCGGGAAAAGTTTCTAAACACTGGCGATTGAAGTACGACAATGTTAAACCTAAACATACAGAAATATGAGAGAAGTTATCCCTAAAATTAAATAATTTTCTTTGTTAGAAAATCAACGCCCATGAATACGAAAAGAAATTCAATCTGCATTATCCTACACTTGCGTGGAAACGAATATATTCAGTTGATACAAAATAGTGCAGCGCAGACCAAGAACGAATTGGCATGTTTACTTTTTTCCATTTACTAAATTTTGAGTACGCATTTTAACTTTCTTACCAATCGGAAAACTATTATCTCGTCTTCGGAGGCATCTATTTATGAGTTTCTCGAAGTCGATTTCATTCCCTTATAAAAGTTCGATCTTATAACTTTGTAAGCTATTGCAAAGTTTTGACAGTTCATACTTCATTGGTCGTTTTCTGGTGACTTAAGAATTCACTTCCTCGACATTAAAAAAGTTGGACGCATCTTTGCCGTAAAGCAAGGCCTTGTCTCTCATCTACCTAAAGACATGAACGAAGCTTCTCTGTTCTATTTCGATAAATTATAGAAATTTCATTTAGTTTTTAGGTCATTAGTTAGCGTAAATGAAATTGAAAGTAAGCTGAACTTCCTACATTGTGCTTTTAATTTCTGTACCTTGCGGCTAAATCGTTACCAAATGAATACAAATACATGCAGCCTTACGTAGATGATGATCCAATCAAGGTTTATTCTTCACGTAATGTCTGTACATTTAGTTGTAATGAATTTATTTCATTGCAAAGTGCGTACTAGTGCTAACAGCACTAACTTTGTGATAGATACTATGCGCATACAAAAATTAAATGGTTATTTAGAAGTCTATTCGATTTTTTACATTTAATATCTACATAATACTGGCTAATTATGCACTGTACTCCCGTAGTGTTAGTTATCAACGCTTACTGTCAATGCATGAAATTATATTACATAAAATTAATTATTCGACATAAAATTCATGAGGTATGGTGAAACTTTCTCCAAATAAATATTGACTTGATTAGAACCTGTTTATTAAATTTTACTTAGTTTCCTATGAAACAAGATGAAAACTTACTTGATTCAAAGCAGAAAGTCTTTTTCCTGTTCCATGTCCTCAAAATTACTTCAACCATCTACTTGATCTCCACAACTTTGAAATTCATAATCCCTTCACTGGGAGGAATTACGTAAAAAAATCACATCACGAGACTGAAAAATCACATTGAAAACCATATACTTTGAAAATAATACCTAATGCACTCTGATTTCTCATACCATCAGTATTATTTTTAATGTATTACAGAAACAAAGAGCTTTTGTGTTCTTATAAACCGATACACCAAAAGCGCAACATTTATAGGAAAAATCACCACACATTTCGGAAGGTAGCTGACTTGTCAATAGTTTATGTAGCATTTAGAAACTGATCCAAGGTTCATATTTTATACATCAGCGGATACGAAGAACACCTACTTCTAACGAAAAGATTCACCATTATAAAGAACACTTGTAGGGTGTTCATAGGGAAAGGATAATGGAACAGAATATCACTACCTATGTACTAATCAAGAAACTGTTTTAGTATCCAGTTGCCTAAGTTAACAGAAAGGTGACAAGAGTTTTACAGCAATGTAGTTGTCTGAAACCTACGCATATCGAGAACCAGTGAGTTTTTAGGGAATATGAATTTTACCACTTTCACAGCAAAATTTATGCTACTCTAAACCATTATGAACAGCTGCTAACGCAAATTTTGTACCCTATGTATTCCTTTCCCTGAGATATTCTGAAATTTTAGTTTATTTGCTGTGGAATTTGTGTATTTTAATGGCGCTGATGTAAAATATCATAGTTAGCATATACAATTTGTTTTCACATGTTAGCTCCTAATGTATTGCTCAGGCGTTTCTCAATACAATTTTATTCTTAGGATATTTAGTTTTTCTTGATTTATTTCACGCTTGCATACGCCACTCATGTAGAAACATCTTTTCCCAAGCAAAGATACTTTACTTTGATGCAATACATGGTGCGGTTGTGCAGAGGCACTGCTGTTCAAGATGCTGCCCCGGTCTGTTGCGGAGCAGCTACGCAGAGGCAACACCGTAGAGGCGGAGCATTACGACAGCGTCACTATTTATTTCAGCGACATAGTCGGCTTCACTCAGCTCTCAGCCCAGAGTACGGCTCTTGAGGTCAGTGATGTTTTGCGATTCAAAGTTTACAATTATTTTGCTCTGCTTTTTAATTAGGTAATTTATTTTGACTTATAATTATTAGCTGCAATAATTTAGCAAAGAATTTCAGGCCTAATTCGTTTAACTGTATTAAATAAGAAAATTCTCAAATGTTTCCACGATGGACGCTGTGTGTAAGAAACCTTTATTCATTCCAGTACAACAATCAAACATGAGCCCAACACAGCGAGCGTCATTGTGTTGATAGCAACAAAACAATTCTTAGTGAATACAACGAATTATGAAGTCACTAGATGTTAATGTAATTACAATCTCTGGTTACCGAATGTTTGTTGTTCTGTTTAACAAAGCAGATTTGTATCAGTACATAGTTTGCTCTCATTACAGTTTTTTAAAATTAAATACAATGCTTAAAATTTATGATACTACTTTGCACAAGAAGCTTATGCAATGAGTTCCTACTATCTCAAAAAAATTAATAATTGTGTACAGAAGCGTAAGCAGTTTTTACCCCCTAAATTTGTTCGCTTTCGCTTCTCTTTTCTTCATTGCTTCTTGTTGGATCAAATGTGGGAATCGAAAATGATATCACTTTATGTATTTTTTAGTATATCACCATAACCAACTAGCCATTGATAATAATACAAATCCATCAATAATATGTAAACAGTGCTCATAATTGTATATGGGAAATCATTATTATGCGTGCATACATTAAGGGGTCATGAGTAACTTAAATGTAGATTTGTTAGTCCGTAGATTTAATTATTTTTACTAGTGAAACGTCAGCTTATTTTTCTCAGTCGTCGAACTTATGTTCTCTTTTCTTTGACACGACGAAAAATTCTCATTTTAAATGCCCATCATATCTCAAGTCAATCATTATTCTGGTGAACCACAACAGCAGGCGACAGTCTTGTCTATGTACAAGGGGTAGAAAAATGATTTGACACTTGTAAGTTTCATGAAGGCGAAATAAAGTCAAAAACGAAAAATGTGTTTCAAACGGCATTCAGTTCATGTAGGCACCCGAAAAAAATTAGATAAATTTGTATTGCATATGCATTTTGAATATAAAAATCAGCTAACAAATATGCGGTGACTGGGTTACAGATTAATTCACACACCAAAATATTTTTTCCAAACACAAGTTTGCCATTGTGCGTAACGGAATATTTTCATTGAGCATCTCCAGCTATTATTATTAAGTAAGTACCTCGTTAAAAGTGAGGAATGCCAAATTCACCATAATTTCATATGGATGATACCTTGAAACAGAGCTCTCGCAAAAGTTCATTTGCATTATATTTGTCAGGACACACCGTCCAGCATCGTTTCATGAGAGTGTGACAAAGGCACCTCTGTGCGCCGTGCGGGTTTTGCTCTCAATGCATTCTTAATGGCCATGCAAATGAAGCTGTACGATTTGACATGGAGTTACTAGTGATATTCTGATCACAATCGAGTTGCTGACTGCAGATATGAAACTTTACGGGGGCTTCTTTGCCTGCAACTCTATTTGTAAGCTTTATTGTCATACAACATAATGACATCTAAGTTATTAGAAACTTTTCATCTGTCGGCTTCTAGGGGTAATTTGTTATTAGACAGATCGCATAATAAATTTGAAATTTCCTTTGTGGAAAGGAAATGGGGCTATCTCGGTTTGCAAATGATTTTGAAGGAAAAGGTGTTCCAATGGTAAAATAAAGGTCCCATTTACTAACTACAAAATACATCACCGTAGACATACGAACATAGAAGAATTTAGCGCACGTTAGGTTCTGATGGAAATTGATCTACGTTTTGATTTATTGGTCAAGGAGAATGGCATTATATGTTTTATTTGGAGCTATACATAATTACACCATGGGTTTCATAGGAAGGTTTCGTAACGGCTTAGATGTTGTGTCTTCAAATGTTATCTACAAGGCTTAGATACTTCAAATAATGGAATTATTACGCATTATTTTGCATCTAAATTTTAAAAGGTGGTGCGTTTCTCTTTTTCCCTTCGTAAGATGAACTAATTGACAAGGGAGGCACATTTTTTTATCACTGTCATGAAACTGTGAAATACGATGCACCTTTATCGCCTAGTTGTGCCTTTGAGCTGTCAAAGCAGTATTCAACTTTAAATTTGTTTTCATACCTCTTCGTTTGTTAACATATTCTAATTTTTAACTTTCTCTTCACTTAGTTATTGTGATAGATTCGCTCCAGTTTTGTCATAACACACTATTTTGCAGGCATGTTTCGAAGGAGTGTTTTTTGTCCGTAGATCGTGGACTTCTTGAACGATTTATACACCTGCTTTGATGCCATCGTTGGCAATTTTGACGTCTACAAAGTGGAAACCATTGGAGATGCCTATATGGTGGTGAGTGACGCCTACATGATGATGAGTGACGCCTACATGGTGGTGAGTGACGTCTATGGGGTCTAAGACACACGAATTTTTCGAGAACCTAATTTCTTGCTGACTATCTGAACGCGATTATTTGTAGGGAAACTTTTCAAACTTATTTTCAAAAGCGACACCTTACTGATCATTATTTCTGTGCTGTTTCAAGCCGTTAAGCTAATTATAAAGGGCTCTAAATATGTCTAACTTTTTTGTGAATTAAGTGTGAAGTAACGATAAAGTGTGCGTGACCGTCACATGCTCCGTGTAATCTTCCTTCAATTTTTTTATTTAAAATTGTTGGAGAAAGCTTCAATCGAACATAAGGGATACACAAAACGAAAAAATCCCATTGATTTTCCTGCTTGGAGGTAATTTCTTATTAAAAATTATTCCGATGTTATGTCAGTCTCCCCTGGTTGACATTGCTTTCGTTTTCTAAAATTGAAAAGTTCCCTTGTTTTTCACTCAAAAATCATCGTTCCATGTATGGTGTGGTCAAATAGTTAAAAACCTACTCACATTTTAAATACACTGCAAATAGATATTCACATAGGTCACATTTTTAGATTAACATTCTCAGCGGTGCAACTCAATCTAATCGTTACAAAGTCCGACTTAAATTTCTGGTATGCCATAAAAGAAAAATAAACCTCGTTATCAATTCAGATCCTCGATGAAAACCTGCTTGTGCAAGCCATAAAATAATGCGGACAATTTTACGATGCTCCCATTTTCAAATTTTATTAAACTCCTTATCATCATTATCATCATCATTACCTTAGTTATGATCATCATTGTTATTCTTATCATCATCATCATCATCATCATCATAAGCACCATCATCATCATCATCATCATCCGCCTCCTCATCATCATTCTCATCATCCTCATCATAAGCATCATCATCATTCTCATCATCCTCATCATAAGCATCATCATCATTCTCATCATCCTCATCATAAGCATCATCATCATCCTCATCATCATCATGATCATCATTTGACTAGACTGTGACGTGAGTTAAGGAGCACACGTGTGTGCAGGTAAGCGGTGCCCCGCTACGCAACGGCCTGCGTCACGCCAGCGAGGTGGCCAGTATGTCCCTGGCTCTACTCGACGCTATCAAGAAGTTCAAAATCCGCCATCGCCCTAACGCCACACTCATGCTCAGGATAGGCCTGCATTCCGGTTGGTATTTTCACGTTATTTTGGTCTTAAATTTCACGCTTTTTCATTTCCTTGTTTTTCCCCATTACCTGCGGTCCTACTATTACTATTCTTAGCTCCTTTTCGGCGTCAAAGTGATTCGAAGATGACCCTAATTTATATCATTAAATAAAAAACTTGTTCTGAGTGTATCAAAGTATTATATTTACTGATATTTTTCCAGCTCATGAGCACTCACCATTCTTTAGTTCTAATATTTCTCGACTAAACATTCCTTAACTTGCAACGAGCCATCTAAGCGATTCTAGTTCAGTACATGACAAAATATTTGGCCAGCTGAGTTGAGAATAAGTGACGTCATTTACCTATCATCACCTGGGAGGTAGACGCAGCTGTGGCTGTGGCTGAGGCTGTGACGCAGTCTCGTCAGTTAACTGTTATCACCGGGACTATACATCAGTTTCATGGCTTAACTGTTATCACCGGGACTGTACATCAGTTTCATGGCTTAACTGTTATCACCGGGACTGTACATCAGTTCCATGGCTTAACTGTTATCACCGGGACTGTACATCAGTTTCATGTCCTAACTGTTATCACCAGGACTGTACATCAGTTTCATGGCTTAACTGTTATCACCGGGACTGTACGTTAGTTTCATACCTTAACTGTTATAACCAGAACTATTGATCAGTTTCATACCTTGACTGTTATCACCAGAACTATTTATCAGTTTCATGGGTTAACTGTTGTCACCAGAACTATTGATCAGTCTCATGACTGTTATCACTCGGTAGATCATTTTCATGGCTTAACTGTTATCACCCATACTGTAGATCAGTCTGTGTGATATCGTGAATCAGTATCGTTTGGATCCACCTCGTTGTTTTATATTGTTATCACTGGGACTGTAGATCAGCCTCGTTGTTTTATTGTTATCACTAGGACTGTAGATAAGCCTCGTTGTTTTATTGTTATCACTGACACTGTAAATCAGCCTCGTTGTTTCATTGTTATTACTCGGGCTGTAGATCAGCCTCGTTGTTTCATTGTTATCACTCGGACTGTAGATCAGCTTCGTTGTTTCATTGTTATCACTCGGACTATAGATCAGCCTCGTTGTTTCAATGTTATCACTCGGACTATAGATCAGCCTCGTTGTTTCAATGTTATCACTCGGACTGTAGATCAGCTTCGTTGTTTCATTGTTATCACTCGGACTATAGATCAGCCTCGTTGTTTCATTGTTATCACTCGGACTGTAGATCAGCTTCGTTGTTTCATTGTTATCACTCGGACTATAGATCAGCCTCGTTGTTTCAATGTTATCACTCGGACTGTAGATCAGCCTCGTTATTTAACTCTCACCTTTGGTTCCAGGTCCAGTGTGCGCTGGCGTGGTCGGCCAGAAGATGCCTCGCTATTGCCTCTTCGGTGACACCGTCAACACCGCCTCCAGAATGGAGTCTTCTGGACTACGTGAGGCTCCTAAACCAAATCAGTTTCAGGCTGATCAAAATTTTGCCTAAATTACCACTCATTTTTACTCATTTTGATGTAATTTTACGGTGAGTTTGAACGAAACATTTAGAATATGAGACTAAAGGGAATGATTATCTCTGGGAACATTTACCCCTGGTTTTCACAATGTTACAGTTTCGAAATGAAATACATGTCCCATACACCTGCCGGGTCTCTAAAATTAAAAAAATGGCATATTCAATTTCCTTAATTAGTTTTGAATCCATTATTTTTCTTGCATGAATCTTCACAATTACGTAGACAGGATACGTGACTACTTAACATTTTTCAGCGCTGCGGATCAACTGTTCAGAGCCTGTGCGTAACATCCTCACCGACCTCAAAGGCTTTTATCTGGAGAAACGAGGCGCGATCCCCATCAAAGGAAAAGGCATGATGACCACCTACTGGTTGCTGGGTGAGTCTGGGCATTTGGGCATTTGTGGCCAATTTGGCCAAAAATTTGGGAAACATTATCGTTTTGAATCGTCCTTACCCTTTTAGCAATTTGTTGTATCCAATTCAATTATCTGCCTTTATCTTGTTGGTGAATATATTTGTTTTCATAAAATAAAGATGTTCACAAGGAGAAGCATTGTTTGGTATTAAATTTCAGTTTGCATAAGACTTCATGTACAGGGTGCCCCCAAAAATGTATGCATTTTGAAAGGCTATAGTTTGAATACTACTGGTATTCATAAAGTGTACATAAGGTGTAAAACAGCGTATTCTGGATACAAAATAAAATTTTAGATTTTTCTCTTTCGAATGAGACATGTCCCAGTCTCCTAGCACCAGTAGTATTCAAACTCTAACTTTTTAAAAGTGCAAATTGTTTTGGGAAATTCTGTATGATGATACCACAGTTTGAACTTACTTCATTGAAACAAGTTCTTTGCAATACCAAATGGCTGCAATAGAAGATGCAATTATCTGAAATTCCCTGAAGCAGCTTTAATAAATTTCAAAACCTGTCAGGATCTATAAAATATGTTTTTTTGTATTCAAACTATGTTTTCTGTAACTTTTATTCCCATCATATATGTTTCAGGTAAAGTGACCGAACCGCCTTGGGTTATCAATCAGCGAAGGCATCCTGAAGGAGTTGAGGAGATCGAAAGAAACCCTGGCAAAAAATTAACATCTGCTGACTCTTGTATGAGCTTCCTGGAAGTGAAAACTGATCCAGCTGAGCTAAAAGCATCCAGAAATATTGCTTGCGAGGATATTAAACCGAAGCAGGACTCGGAAAACTCATGTCCTAACGATGATGTAGTTGTTGATGAACGACAGTCTGGACGAGAAACACAAGAAACGACTATGGAAATGCCTTTAGAAAAGATTTCTTCTGAAACACCTTTACTACCTGAACATGGTCTTCAAAATGCACCGAGTGGTACTGAAAAAGTTTTCGCTGCTACGGAGGTTGTAATTCCTGCGAACGATGAGAAACTTACACAAACTGCTACGGGAGAATGCGCTGCCATCGAAAGTACGGAAAAGAATTCTATTTGTGGCGTTCAAGCTCTCAAAAAATCGCAAAATGAGGAAAGTCATACAGAAAATAAACCAACCAGGAAAGGTTTGCGAGAAGTTCTCAAATTCTCAGAGGTAAAAAGAAATTCATGTCCTTGTATTCAATTAGTGGGCAGAGATTCAGTGAATAAATTTGGATTCTCTCCTCGAAAGTTTGAAAAAAAATTCTTCAATTTTAATTGTGATCCATTGGAAAAAGAAAGTCTAGTCAGTAGAAAAATTGGTGTAATCGCTGATAACTCTCCATCGAAAAATCTTTCTTCTCAGCTGAACTATACTGTTCACACAAATCATGTAGAAGCTCCTGCAGTTGCTCCCGAGGTGATCGTTGATGGGGGCATTAAATCAATTGTTCCAAAATACCCTTTCCTAGATGATAAATTGTTTCAAAATAAGACCACAAATTTTGATTTGAGTAGCGCAAACGAATGGGATGTTGGAGTCTCTGTTTCCGAGTCCACTGCTCTGTTACCGTCAAGAGGAAGCTCCTTCAAGCTCATGCGCCGTAATTCAGACTCTGAGACGCTCGTCTGAAGTGAAAAACTGAAGTCTGAAGGTTTGAAGTAAAGTATTCTTAAAGATGGATTGTGTCTTCAATTAGAACTGCAGAAGGTTGCGAATGATTCTTTCATAGGAAATATATAAAACTAGACAGTTCCCGTGGAAATTCTATGATTTAGATTCGACTAATTTGGTATTATTATAAAGATGAACGTATTAAAGAGTTACGACGAATTATTGTATTTTGAATGAATATTTTTTTATTACTGTATACAGAACTACCATTCTGTATCTTATCTAATGATAACATGGCCCAGATAGTGCCCGTTGAAATTTCTTGGTTTAAAAGTGATAAAATTAAGGATCTATGAAATAAAATGCATTTTTCAGTTTTACCCGTGGTACCATCAGAATCAGAATATTTTTTTGAATATATACAGAACTTTCATTTTGTATCTTACCTAACGATAACATGGCCACGTAAGAGAAGAAAGTTAATAACGCAACAAATGGCGTGTTTTATAGTGATCCAGCACTTTTGGTATCCGCAGTACAATGCTCGTAATACATGCGTACTCGTTCTGATTTCAGTTCAACAATTTTTCTTCCGTAATAGATAGGAAGTAATGAGACGGACACACACAGATACAGAGAGATGGAGATGCATAGTCGATTATATATGTAGATAGATAATGACTGTCAACTTGAACTATCACTGTCCATTCATACTGTCTATTGTAAATATATACCGCCACTGCTTACAATGAATAAATCCAGGGAATTATCATGATACAATTAAGTTCTGACAGAGATTACATTGTACTAGTTGTTTCAAAATAGCATTAATTTCATTTCAGCGAGTCTAACGGACAATTATACTGCTGTGCACAATCGACCAATAGATCTGTTCTTCGACGCAATCTTCGTCAGCTATTGGAGCAAATACCTTTGGATGATTATCCAATTTACAAAAACTATTTTTGTATTGAGTTTCTGATTGAAATTATGTCATTATTACCCTTGTATTCTTCAAAAAGGATAATTAACTGGTATTATTGCAAGGAAATTGAACACGGATTTCTGAATGCTACTCTCTGCGTAGATGTTAAGCAAATCTTTCTATTCTAGTAGGCGTAATTATAGAAAAGGTTTATTGATGTATTAGCAAGTTTACAAGGTAGTAGATTGCTGATATTGACGTAGACCGGACAGAAGAGTAAAATTTATTTATCTTATTTACAAAAAAGTGTTGTACTGGACCGCTTTCAGTTCGCAATCATTGAAAGAAGCACCTGGGTTCATACCTAGCGTCACGCACACCCTTCATTACACCCTGTAAAGAATTACCCATCGCAAGGAATCGATTGTTGAAGGATTCGAATACCGGAAAATTTTGAAATTCTTTCCTTAGGAAACTTTTCCAATAATAACTGGGTTCCTAAAGTATCAGAAAATACCTGGGAGTACAGGACATAGTATCTGGTCAGCACAATGATGCTCTCAACGAGGCGTTCTCGAGTACCTTCCTCTGTGGCACATTGATGCCCTCCAAAACATGAAAATTTGTGCCTTAACCTAGGCAGCCTGAAGAAGAAGTGACACTATTTATCAGACACCCGCAAATTTTCAGTTCCATGTGAAACGGGAAAATTGATCGCCATATGTACATTGAAGGAAATTTTGAAACGTCTGAGTGACATTTATATAACATAGTCGCATTGACATCTTCAAAGAAATATCTAAGTAACATTTATGACATGTCTATTAGAGTAACAAACTCTCCCTGTGTCTGAACAGTAACGCAAAAAAATATATTGACTCAATAATTTCAGAATTATCAACTGTTTTCTCAAACTTGCATGCTTGCTTTGTCTTGGCACTCGACTCGAGGCTGACCTGGTTCCGGAAATTAAAAATTGTGAGGTGGTGCTTTCGTGTCGCTGAGATTCAACATCGACATCGACACCTAAACTGGCTAACAAAGACTCACTCAAGTTTCGATTGTACAAAGCGTTTTCAGATAAGGCATAGACTATTTTTGGTGACAATTAACAGAGATCCAAAACTGTATAAATGTTGTTATGGACTCCTGCCAATTTTAAACCATTGGATGATGACCAATGATTATATTTTTAAATGCTAAACTGCATTGCGTTCGAAGAGATAGTGTGCACTATCCTACTTATACAGTTATATAAATCAGATTTCGACTCCAAAATAATTCTAACAACTGATGAATGAATATTTTTTGCAAAAATATGTATTACAAGAACGATATGCATAGATACGTGGATGTTGTGCGACAGTGATTTGCTCAAAAATTCTAAGACACTCATCCTGTAGTTCCACTCAAAATATTTCTATTGACAAAAATGAAACCCAAACAGAGGCGACACGAAGAGCGTGACGCACATGGAGCTCAAACAGAGGCCACACGAAGAGCATGACGCACATGGAGCTCAAACAGAGGCCACACGAAGAGCATGGCGCACATGGAGCTCAAACAGAGGCCACACGAAGAGCATGACGCACATGGAGCTCAAACAGAGGCCACACGAAGAGCATGACGCACATGGAGCTCAACCAGAGGCCACACGAAGAGCGTGACGCACTTGAAGTTCAAATTGAAGTTTTAGTCAAACTCGTTTTCGAGATGTCTCAACAACTGTGTTAATACTTAGTGGAACATGTGTTAAACGTTTTAAAAATAATTGACTAACATCATTTCTATCTAATGAGCAATGAGATTTTTTTGATTGTAAATAGTTACATAGTTGTACACAGTATATACGATCGTGCATCAAAGGATTTCTGAAAATAATACCGAAATTCTATTTCAACTGAGACTTGATAATTGCAGAGTTTTGTTTTCACAATTCGTTTTCCAGTTTTAAAAGTTCGGTGTTAATAGTTATTCAGTAACAAAAAAATATGTACGTATGTCTTCATCTTGTTTCTAATAATTTAAAAGAAATTACAAGCGTCATGTGTATGTGCAAACGAACCTTTCAAGGTTTGAATTATTGATTTATTTTTTGCTGTGGCCTTAGATTCAATTACCTTATGTCAACGTCATTTCTCATCTTTCATTCCTTTAATTATTCCTGGAAAATTTTAGAAAAATTTTTTCATATCAGTTTATATACCGTACAATATTCTTTTTAGGTACAAAATGCGCTTTAATAATTTACGTGCTACACCATCAACCTCAGTTTCTTTTGGTAATTTAAAAATAAAACAGTTCTTAGGCGTGAATTTTCTCTTACAGTTTTCTTAGAAAAGAAGTTAATGTTTTCACTTTCCTTGCTCCTACTTCAGGTGGATCGCAGGCGTACTGCACGAGCTCCTTTCTTGATCTTCCTGAAAAAAAATTTCAGACCTGTTGTCTCATTCTAAATTTCATGACACTACCGAGGTAATGGCTGGAATGTTATTCTTCCAACTGTTGTAAAACTGCACTTGAAAATGCCAATGATACATCTATCACAACAGCTGTGCTTGCAGTGCCGGTATTGCAACCGTCGCAACAGCTGTGGTTGCAGTGCCGGTATTACATTTACCACAACACCTGTGGTTGCAGCACCATTAAAATAACCATCACCGGAGCTGTGGTCGCAGTGCCAGTATTACGATTATAGCTGTTCGGGTGGTAGTATCACAACTCAAGTATAGAGGAGCAAATTTTCTACTCCGATGAACTGATGTAGTACATAATTTACCTTGCAGATAAGTGCTGCAAGTAGATTAATAACATTCGTCATATTTGGTACTAACTGCAATTCTCTAAACGCAAAATTGTTCATGTAAAACATACACAACTTATTCAACAGACACAGATAATTTGACAAAGACGGGTAGTGATTTTTTCCCACCTCTTGTTGGCAAACTGGATGAATTGAAAACGAAAACATGATTTATATAGAAGCTTGCCTAGGCGTCTAAATTTTGTTTGTACAGTGTAATATTGCATAAAGACGTCAGTTTATTAATGTTAAGCCTATGCTCCTTTACTTTCCGTGCATATTATCAACTGCCCTCAGATATGATCTCTTCTCTGTCATTAGTTGCTTACTTGTGATCTCAAATACGTGTCCAAAATTGTGAATACATTATATGTAAGATATTTTTGTTTTTATGCCTAGTGACCTAGATGGAAAAATAAATTGAAAATACCAAGCCAAAGAACAGTAGCCCCAAGAGAACAGAAATGATGACTTTCTCACACCCAGTTCTAGAGTCTCGCTGAGATTTCGTTTGGTCTATCTTTTGAGACATCTGGTTAAGGTATAAAGTGGATCATAGACTAATAAAAGTATTGGCTAAATTCACGTTGTGACTCCTTACCCCATTGCCGTGCATGCATTAAACAAGAATTGTGGTGTCTGCTTTGTATCATGGCTCCTATGACTTGAACACAACAAAATGATGGCTTTGAATGCCCTAAAATTTATGGCAAATTTTACAAATTGGAAAAACAGCAAAGCGTTTAACTCAGCAGAAAATTGTCTTCGTAAGTTTCTCAAGAAACACAGTTGTAATTATCGATTTAGAAAATACAGAAAAGGAGAATATTTCTACTAAAATGCATTACAATACTGGGAATGCGTATAAGATTTGGTCGGTATAATTTTTTTTGCTGGTATGAGTTAAATATCAAGAGGAATGGCTGAAATTTGAGTACAATAATGTGCAAGAGAACTCTGGGCCGTTCTTTTAGGTTTTCAATATCGGTTTGAATTTTTATGGAAAATTCTACTTTAAAAAACGTTACGAAATAAACACGTATTGGTATAATTAGAATTATAGATCAATATTTCAAAAGATACAGCACATACATAGAGGAAAGGCTTGATGAAGTTTGAAAATGAGCATAATTAAATAAAATCTGTATATTTTTATCAATATGATTATATTTCAATAAATTAATAATCCAAAGGAATGAGTAACGAATATGTTATCAAGTACCATGTGTTCACACGCAAGAAATCGTACTATTTTATAAATTAGAATTATTTATTGTAATTAAAAAACAATGTTGACTTTTATGTACACTTGATTTGACGGGCTCCGTGCCACAAAGGCGAAGACGCTAATTCGTTTTCTATGATACCTAAATCACACACTCAAGCTTTATTTATTGACTCAAATTTGGAGGCCAACCGTGAAAATGAGACCAAGAACGCATTCATATGTACCTAATGATCTTAAGGGAATTTCCAATTTACAATCTTTGTACGGCGATTACTCAAACCGTGCCTTTGACATATACGCCCTTGTGGCACGCAATGCCTCATATTTATTTAGTAAATCTGATATTACGGCTTGGTTGAAATGGTAAAGATATAAAAAAACGAGGGTACTTGAAACTTTTAATTATTGAGTAATTCTCGCGTGTTATGTAAATCTTACTTCAATATATCTGTGATAATCACAATTGAAATATAGATAGTTATTGCGAAACATAGATGTTCTGGAGTACGTACCAAATGTGCTCAGGATATTATGTCAGTACATTCACTATTAGTACAAGTTATCTATTCCGTCTCTACAATTCTTGTTGAATAATCAAAGTTTCATTTGGAATTGCGTTTTCTTCATTTGAAGTTTCTTTATTTGACGAATCAATGAAAACTTAACGTTGTGACTTCTTCACAAAGTCAGAAACTCACAAAAACATTTTTAATGAAAATCATTTTTTTGTTCTCAGATCGTTAGTTTCTCTTTCTCTAACTTTGAATGACAGCCACTGAGGGAGATAAGGCGGCCATCTTTTCTCTTTTTTGTAACCAAGATGTCATCAGGTCTCCTATGCTGTTTTAGACCCCAAACTGTGATAAATTATTTAAGGACAAATGAAGTATAATAATGCGTTTGATCATCGAAAAGTATGGCTTCAAAGTCTCATGTTCAATTAATTGTTTTACACAAGAAAGATGGCATTAATGTGTAATATAATAAATCAAACAGTTATCTATCATACTTCTATAGATTAATCATCATGTAATTAAATTGAGCAGCAAAGGTTAATTATCAAAAGACAGAACCCCTTATTCATCTCGCATCTAAATCCATACCTTTTTCAACTCCTGACTGAGTGAAACATTTCTGGTCTTATTTCAGCTGTGTCCATGTCCCTCTAACACAGTGTTTCTCAAAGTTTTTTCAATTACCGCCCCCTTAGAACACTATTTGATTTTCCACCGCCCCCTAAAGATTATATTAATGTAAATTATACAGTAATATACGCCCCCCATTCAAGGCGTACCCTCCTACCGCTCCCTTGCATTTTCTCAACGCCCCCAGGGGGGCGGTACGGACCACTTTGAGAAAGACCGCGTCTTACATGTTATTCAATGGCTGATCAATGTTTGTGAAGTCGTTTGCAGCTTTCATTTGAGGGTTGACTGCACTGAAGCTAACATTAGTTTCCTGTAGACGTTTCTACAATGCTGGCATTGCCGTCACTAACTGGCCGGTCGCCTCCTTACAATACTATGTTAGCGTTACTTTGCATATCAGCTGTACATGGAGGCCAGTGCACTGCAGCAGCTGTACATGGAGGCCAGTGCACTGCAGCAGCTGTACATGGAGGCCAGTGCACTGCAGCAGCTGT
>VCRD01000228.1:221051-245978 GCA_006783055.1 Trinorchestia longiramus
TTCTTTTCCTTTTGCAGCTTTTGCTGATGCTATACCCGATGCTAAGTCGATCATTCATGCAGATATATCGTCTCTGGTCAGAAAAAGTTGGTGAACATAACCTTTGATGGGGACACATTACTTTCAAGGGTGAACATGATACTTATAAAACCAGTACAAGAAACAAAGAAGATAAATTATTTACCTGTGTGTATTCCGTAACAATAATACTGGAATATTTTACGACTGTGTACCGACTTTTTCCGACCCAAGGGAGTTGTACTCGTATGTATAAATGTAGTATACTATCTATGCGTTAGAGTATAAATGTAAAAGATATGTACAATATTAATTTATAGTACACGTACATCATACATATAGAATGCATACATATACAGCGTAAGTACTATATTGGCATACGAGATGAAGGAGTGTGGATCACTGTAGAATGTTCGTTAATAAGTGAGCTCTCAGTAACTCCTCCTTTACATCTCTGTGCTATGCGTAGGTGGTGATAATTCAACAAATAATTGGAATGTTTGTGAACAGTTGCCCGCTCAGCTTGCATCATAGACACACATGAACCTATCAAGTATTATGCATTCTGGATGCAGTGCACATTTTTCAGGCTGTCAGATGACCCAGAATATTTGCTTGCATATCCATGCAAAAAAGAATTTTTTGACTGTTTGTGAATCTTCGATTTGGGTACATTTGTTTGTGTAAGAAAACGATGCGATTGTGCTGTGGCTTGAACAACTACTGCAGTCTCTAATGCATCTCTAATTGTAGCTGTCACTGCTTCTGCAACTGTTTTATTAGGCTGATTAGACTACTCATGCAGCGGCCTCTAATACTGTTCTAAGTGCTGCTGTCACCGCAGTAACTGCTTTTAATGCTGCTACAACTGCTATAGTTATTGCTAGTAGTGCTGCCTTTATAGCAACAGAAATTATAACAGCCATTGCTTCTGATTAAGTTACTAATCTTCCTGTCACTGAAGTTATTGTAATTGCTGTTGCTATTTCTGGAATTACTGCTACTGTTGGTGCAAAAATTGCTGTTACATGCATCCCTCATTCTGTTGCTGCTATTGCTTAAACTGATGTTGTTGTAACATTTGTTTTTACGACCATGCGTATGTTTTAGCTTATTTTCTTGGAACGATACCTAGTGTAGCTGGTACATTTTACGCCGTTGCGGCGGGCATAACTAGTTTTTGCTAGCCTAAACGAGCTAGTAAAAATTCCAAAAAAGGAAAACTTGTTTGCTGAGCATTGCCGCACAAGGAGACACTTGAGCTAAGTTAACAGAATGGTTCCTGCTCTACTAGCAACTACGTTTGACTCAAAGTCAACGAGTGAGGTAAGACGTATCTCATCAAGAACAATTCTATTAAACAGGTTCATAATACCAGCGCGTAGGGTAATTTATCTCGTTTGTTTGCATACATTTGCATGTTCATTTTCTTTAATTCATTATACCTCTCGCACCGGGTTGAAATGTTCTTTGATCGAGCAAACAACATCACAGAGCCGAGCAATGAGCAGCTGCTCTTCTTTTTTCTCTAACAATTAATTTAGATCTTAATATCGGATTGTTGGACGCGTTCACGACCAGCATTATTATGCACTATTGAACAAAAGTAAGTTGTTAGCTGCATCAAGGCTAAGGATCGTTGTTGACGACAGTGAATGTAAGATGGTGAGACGAAAGCCTTGCTGTAAACAGAAATAAGAAACTATATTCATGTCGATCACTTCAGCGATTACTTCACTTTGGTGCACAATTTTGTTGAGGCGGAAAATTCGATCTTGAGATTGAAGCGCAATATCGAATTTTGTAAAGCCAATGCATCAAAATTTCCATAGACCAATTTTCAATCATTTTTGAGGACAGCTCTTTTCACACCGTACTGATTTTTCAAAAAATGAACTGTAAGCGTACATATCATAGCATCGTGCATGTAGGAATCTAAAGAGCTTCAAAACGCATTAATCTTGTGCCTCTAATTACACAGATCATAACACAAATCGAATTGATATCCTAGCGGATCAAAAGTCCTCTCATCTGTACTTTGAAAAGCAACATCGGTATGGATTTACAAAACAAAAACGGGAAATTTAATTGCCCTTTAATTAGATGTACTTTTACTCTTTCGTAATGGAGAGTAATTAAAGCGTCATTAACCTCATGGAAAGAGCCTGGATAAAAACACACCATGCATTGATGAACTGGCTTAAAAATTCAATAATGTCCTCGGATAATAGTTATTTAGTTCACTCACTGGATGACGTTACTCATTTTTCATCATTTTACCTTATCAAGGCAAGAAATTAATTTATACACTACAAACGTATTTACGCGTTTAATTTTATAGCCACTTATTTATTTTATTTTTACTTTGTCCTCTTATTGTTTTTATATTGTCTCAGTCTCTTTACTTTCATTTTAATTCTTAATTTATCATTCCTCTGACAAAATTCACCTTGTCTCAGCATCTCAATTTTAAATTACTGTAGCATCTACATCATTGTCCTGCCTCGTTTATATCGTTGTTTTCTTCGCAACATTACTGATTTTTAACTTAACTGTCACGATATACGAGTTTAAATTCTCAAACATCAGAGGGAAACCTAGCCCCTCGTTTTTTCTCGGGCAGAGACTCAATCGTAGAACATGTGTAAGTTTTATTTGGGGATCTACATAAATACTTCCATGACGATCTTCACCAGAGCATTGAAAAATTAAAACAACTCCCCTGCATCTTCTGTCATTCATAAACTTTGGATTAAGAGAAAATTGCTTTCGGTTTTTGAAGCATCCTCCCTGAAATTGATTGCCAGTTGAACAGCACAATACCTTAAGGCTTAATAACATATAAGGTCCTTAGCCGACAAATACCTTTCTCTTTCACCCTGTTCTCAAGAAAATGATGTGGCATTGACATTCTGTTTCATTGTTAAAAATAAGTTGTAAAATTTTCTACTAAGAACAAACCCCTCAAGGATGATATCAGCTTGTAACAAAAGTGAGAAATGAAGTAAAATGTATACAAGTAAAAGCAAATCTTAAAAATTAACAGTTTGTTATGTAACTAAAATTCTGACTTTCAGTCTTTTTAGTATCATTATTTTGGTCAAAGACTTCTGCAATACACGTTTGTAATTTTGAGTATATTGCATAAGAGATGACTTAATAGCTGGTGCTAAACATATATGACAACCTATGCAGACTTAGTTTAACAGGTGAACACGTTAGGTAATAATAGACAGTCTAACAGGCATCCAAGTTGAAATTAAAGTTGAATGTAAGTTCTAATTCCCAGAGAGTCGTTTTTTTGCGTAAATGTTGGAATTAAAGTCCAAAGTTATGATGAGCTATGGCATTCAGAACAGATTCAGGATTCCAACATGCAATTAAGAATTTAATTCTTTAATTGCAATTCTTTAATCGAACATATACATATAGTTATTTAGCATGAAATACAATATTATTTTGACTTAAAACGAGTGTCTATTAACTGCATTGATTAAAATTGACTAAATAATTTTGAATTGCAGTGTTTCCAGGCACTGTTGGTAGAAAATATTTTAGTCTATAATGTATGTTAGGAAATGTTCCGTATAAAAACAATGTTGTACAATTTCATTGTATGGGGCTTGAGTGTTTCAACAGCCATCAAACAAGCATTTTGTTGTTGAAATGAGAACGGTGTAGCGACCGCTTTAGAAGTTTCACTAACAAGCTCGCAACTCTGAAGATTAATTAACGAGAAGACCAAAATAACACAAGATAAGATCATTTCGATGTTATGATTGAGCGCAATAGCACAACAAAAGCATGCGCTAGGATGGCAAACATGTGCAACTTCCCCATCGTCTTTCAGGTTCATAGGAGGAAGATGAAAAAGATGGATTAGCTTATTCTGCAAGAGCAGATTCAAGAGAACTAGCGAATGGATGTGTGCTTAGATGTAGCCTTTTCGATTTGAATGACCTTTTTCATCGAATTGAGCCGTGTAATGAGTAAAAAAAACTTTCTTTGACAACGATAACAGTAAGTTAGGTTAGTGGTTAGATAAAAATGACAGTAAGTTGGCTTACTGGTTAGATACAAACGACAGTAAGTTGGCTTACTGGTTAGATACAAATGACAGTAAGTTAGCTTACTGGTTAGATACAAATGACAGTAAGTTAGCTTACTGGTTAGATACAAACGACAGTAAGTTAGCTTACTGGCTAGATACAAACGACAGTAATTTAGATAACTGGTTAGATACAAACGACAGCAATTTAGATAACTGGTTAGATACAAACGACAGCAATTTAGATAACTGGTTAGATACAAACGACAGTAATTTAGGTAACTGGTTAGATACAAATGACAGTAAGTTAGGTTACAGGTTAGATACAAACGACAGTAAGTTAGCTTACTGGTTAGATACAAACGACAGTAATTTAGATAACTGGTTAGATACAAACGACAGCAATTTAGATAACTGGTTAGATACAAACGACAGTAATTTAGGTAACTGGTTAGATACAAATGACAGTAAGTTAGGTTACAGGTTAGATACAAACGACAGTAAGTTAGCTTACTGGTTAGATACAAACGACAGTAATTTAGGTAACTGGTTAGATACAAATGGCAGTAAGTTAGCTTACTGGTTAGATACAAATGAATCACCAACACCAAACTCTTCACTTACATAAATAAACTAATAAACATCGTAACATGATCCAACTATGTGTGCATTAATTACTCACTTTGGCTTTGAGGAAAAACTAAGGAATAATCTCAAGAAATTGGCCGTGCGAGTATGCCTAAAAAATCTAGTGAGAAAAAACGTTGATTAATGAACAGAAACATGGAATTTTTATAGCACGATAATGCTCGCACTCACATTTCTCACACGTCTGTTCAAAAGCTACTCGGATCAGAAATAAATTAAGAGCTCCCTTCATACATATCGGATTTTTCTCACTGATTAATTATCGCTCGTTTTTAAACAGTTATAACTTTTCAGAGAATAAAAATAAAATAAAATAGATAAATTCCTGAGCATAATAAATGAGGAATTCCCTAAAATATCAGATAAACAGCTTTGATGTTGCAAATTACACAACATTGAACGTATTTTGAATTACGAAGTGAATTTTTTAATAAAGTATTTTGTCCTTTTTAAAATGAATCTTTTTCAACAGAAAAAACTGGCACAACAAATTTAATTCAAAAATGAGACTAAAACGTGTGGCTGCTCTTTAAGAGGTCCCTGTTTACGACAATATTAAACTGATTCGTTGCAGATGCACAGGGCGTTCCCATATCACTTCTTTTTACAGAATATCGTAAATGTGTTCGTGTGAACGTGTATCTACGCGTTTGGGTATGTGGATCCTTGTGTGTGTGTGTATGTATGTGTCTGCGCATGTATGTATGTGTGTCCGTGTGTGTGCATATGTGTGCGTATGTGTGGGTATGTATGTCGGTGTATGTGTGTGTGTGTGTGTGCGTGTGAGTAGGTGTGTACGGAATGAAGAAGCCAGAGCGTCTCCCTACAATTGGGTTCATGAGCTTAACATCGTAACCCCACGAGGGGTGAGGTTGAGGAGGGGGTGAGGTTGAGGAGGAGGTAGCATAGGATAGGGGGGTAGAGCCATAGCTTCAAGGCTTGAACATTTGCTCAAGTGGCCCGTATCAAGCAGCCTGTCTCATATCTTGAGGTACTTTTTCCTATCATTTTAATTTCCACGGTCTCCGTTTGGTTTTCTTCACCATAAATTGCCTTTTTCCCGCACGTTCTTTTATTGTTTATTACGATACCTCAAGTGATGATTTTAATTGAGATGTGACGCATTACAGAGGGGGACTTCCACCCTGGATGTAGAATAGAATAATAGAATAGAATGAGGCTATAGGAACGAACCTTCTGGCCCATTCTTGGGTCGGATAATTACTTCGATAATTATTCGGTTGTTTACCCAAGTCCCATGCCGTATTTCTAGCCGCGTCAACCATGTCGGCAGCGGGATTCGAACCCGGGTCTTTCCGCTCGCAAGCAGATTCGCTCACCAGTCGACCAAGCTGGTGACAATCGACCAAGCTGGTGACAGTCGACCAAGCTGGTGACTGTAATATCAAAAGTTATACTGAAAGAGGCCGCAATACAAGCAAACCCTTAAAAAATAATGAATTTTACGGTAAGGGATCGTCATTGATATCAAACACAGCATGAATCAGTTTTAAAATAAAAATAAGTAAATTTCCCGAAAGCTGATGACGAAACATTGTATCCTTTATCATTTTTCTGTTGGAATAAATTCTAATTTGTCAAACGAAGGTTGAGAACGGGATTAGAAAATACACAACAGCTCCAAATCCTGTTCTGAGAAGCAGACGCCAATGGCTTGATTGCACCTTTACATTTTTACCTCTCACAGATATAGAGACAATATCATACAGATATACAGATTGTATGCACTTCTGGGGACTGCACGTTAGGGCAGATGATGAAGCTCGTTTTCAGGCTTAGGAACTGAGATTGGATGACAATAACTGTACGAGGGGATTATGTTCTTGGTTCGAATTAACCACCTGGAAATTTCTGCTTGCAACATCGAATTCACCACGTCGTTTCAAAACGATTATGATCTTCAGTAGCTTCTAGCTAACGAGCATGAGGAAATTGCATTTAAAAGTTTTAACCTTGCAGAAGTGTTCAAGTGCAGTACGTGTTAAGATTCTTAAGAAGTTGCTTGGTATTTTACTAGAAACAATATTCAACTGAAAAAAAGAACGTTTCGATGTAACTAACATCATCATCAGGTTGAAACGTTGCAAAAGAATTGCAGTCACTTTGATAAAATGTAAAAATATTATTAACACTAAATTTAGACACGACACAAAAAAATGATAATAATACTGAACAAAAGGAGAAGCAGACCAGTGAATGATAAAGTTGACCATTCATGGTCCATGCCTCCCACATGCCTCCATGTTCAGCAGACACGGTGTTCACCCGTTCAGCTGCTCTGCGTCATTCCGTTTTTTTTTCTTACATAAAACCATACCGAGATGCAACAAACTTCAAGGTACGAATCATTGAAATATCTTATATTCTACCACCGTACGGCAGGGAACACTTAGAGCTTCTTATCTGTACAGTATGCTTATAGTTCACAGTTTGCTACTTCTATAGTGTTACTCGTCGTGCATCTAAAGCTTGAATAATTTACTGTATTAATTCAGGTGTTGCTTCCATTGACATAGATTATCAAGTCATCAGATAATTATGTCATTATATAATCGATCAACATAGTAATACCGTGCAGGATAACGGTTCGTATATGCTATTTACCATATAGCTATTTACTAAAACGCTTTGTGCTTTTTCTTCCGTTATGCTGTAAATACTGCAATTCAGAGCATGCAAAGGTGCCTCTTATATACGCTTTGCATTCAGAATTTCATAAACACAAACGAACTAAAACTATCACAATTCGGTCTACTAGGAAATATTTTCAGCACAGACGATATTTGGCTCAATAATTTGTTTTATGGATGACGCTTGTATAAGCTCCACAATACCGGTGGTCAAGGGATGGAATGGATTTATTAGGACAAAACCTTATCTTTATGGCAGCTCGGGCAAGACAATTTAAGAATTGGACAAGATAATTCACAACAAAATCCCCTAAAATAGGATAGACGAGCGCAAAGAATAAAATGGTAGAATAATTTTTAACTTCTTAAGATCCTCGGATCGTAATCGCTTTGTCACGTCAAGGAAGACGTGGACCACAAGTATGCGGGCTTGGGTCTTACAAATAGAACTGGAGATGCACTTCACATAATGAAAATCCTAGAAGACTATGAGAACGTTCCAGGTAATGGAGTTTGGCTTTTCCATGATAAATTCTAAAAGTCCTACTGATACTATATATTGAATGCCAATAGTCTATTTCCAAGTTTGCGACAAGGAAAAAATTGTTTCTTGGCAGCAGTTAGGCACTGTCATTTCCCTCCATATATGTAAATACTTTACCGATATGATGTTCTCAGAACAGTATAAAGAATCTTAGAAGGCAGAAAATCCGGAAGCAAGTGTGGCGATAGTATAAAGTACGTTTATTATTGGTTAATAAATTACCTATTACTTATTCAAAAATACAAGAACAAGCTACATATATAAAGTTCTTCAGGTACAGGGTACGGTAACATAACCTTCTTTTTTAATGCATTTTACTTTGAAAAAAGGAAGTTATATTGCCCCACCCTGCACATCTATTTCCATATTTTTTCCCTTTTTGTTACGTTTCATTTGTCTTTAGGAAGGACCCAAACCTCCACATATAAAATAATCAAAAGTTCCTATTCTAATGACAGAGAGGAGAAAGAGCATTAATACAAAAAAACTGAAAATATTTACTCTAAGGTGAAAAAAGTTCAAATGTTTCGTAATTAATTTTTATGTTCATACATTGATTTAACTTGGAGGGACAAGCTGACCAAATTTTAAGCCCTAAAATAATTAGTTTTGACATTGAACTCTAAATCACAAAAACACAGAACTGTTCCACGTTCAACAGCCACATTTAACCCATCGCGTTGCAATTTTAACCCACTATTAGATGCAACTAATTTATTTACACTTGCAGATATCTCTTAAATCAGTACCAGAATTTTAACACCCCTATGGCACCACTTCTCAGTCTACCACCTGCAGACTACAGATATTGCATCTTTCGTGAAGTTGAGGACGTTACCAGCATTTCAATTAACGTGGGGAATGACGGAGTTAGTAGTAACTGCCTTCAAACATCACCAGCATGGTAATTACCAGTACTCTGCCCAGCCCAACATTGGTAGCGTAATGCGAATTCCCTCTTTACGTGTGCAGAACACGGCACAGGGTACTGCTTTTTAAATCAAGCCTGCAGTGCCAGCCCGCATGATGGTTCTGAGTTTGACTTGCCCTCGAATCAAATCAACCTGGGGGAAGACAGAAGATCACCCTATATTTTAACTTGCCTTCGAATCAAATCAACCTGGTGGAAGACAGAAGATCACCCTATATTTTAACTTGCCTTCAAATCAAATCAACCGGCCAAATCAAATCAACCTGGTGGAAGACAGAAGATCACCCTATATTTTAACTTGCCTTCGAATCAAATCAACCTGGTGGAAGACAGAAGATCACCCTATATTTTAACTTGCCTTCAAATCAAATCAACCTGCCAAATCAAATCAACCTGGTGGAAGACAGAAGATCACCCTATATTTTAACTTGCCTTCGAATCAAATCAACCTGGTGGAAGACAGAAGATCACCCTATATTTTAACTTGCCTTCGAATCAAATCAACCTGGTGGAAGACAGAAGATCACCCTATATTTTAACTTGCCTTCAAATCAAATCAACCTGCCAAATCAAATCAACCTGGTGGAAGACAGAAGATCACCCTATATTTTAACTTCCCTTCAAATCAAATCAACCTGGTGAAAGACAGAAGATCACCTTATAAAATGAAAGCTACACCAGATAATGACAACACGTATAGCAAATGTTATCACTCACCACAAATTCCGTAGCAATAATCTGTGATGAAAATTTAGAAATAAGTAAGAAATTATACCGTGAACACTGTCTTGACTAATCATTCTTACGCAAATGCTTTTACTGAACAATTATTGCTACAGATCAAACAAAAGTTGTACTCACGAAGACATTTGTAAAAAAATATTGAGCAATTTACCTCCCACGTTGAGGATAACCTCGTACCTAATGCATTGTTCTACCTTCTCTACCTTTCGATTATAGGTTAAACTCTTCCCTTGTGTAGCTTCCCTTTTCAATGTGACTCTTTTCTGCCAATTATGTGAAGTTGGTCTCTGATATAGTTCTTCACTGTAGACAAACCCCTATAACAAACTCCGCCGACTCCGTGAGTATTTTTTCTGCCTCATTTTAAACGCTCGCAAAATCAACCGTTGGCAGACTGGCACTCAATTTTTATTATTTTTGAAACATTCTGTGTTCCTCCCAAAGAGGCACAGGTGGCTTCATAAATTCACTCGTTTTGACGTGTCGGTAATTATCCAAGTAAACCGAAACAACCTTCGTTTTTTTCGCCAGTGAACTTTTTGTGATTGACTGTTCGACAGTGTTACACATTTCCCTATGAAGAGGGGTTTTCTTATTTCTTACAAAGTGGTCTTATTATTTCTTACAAAAAGTACTACGTGACAGACATACTAATTGTATATTAATTTCATCTGAAGACTCCGTATTCCCACTATATAATAACACACAGTTTGTTGCTTGCTTGGTCCGTCTCTTCGTCACGCTCTTAATGATTTAGACAGGAGAAAATTCGGTAGAGTACACATGTATTGTAAGCATTGTATTGTGGATACCAAAGGCACATCCTTCAATGTGGAAACTCCTTTGCAAAGCCCGTGTCCACTTGCAAATCAAACGAAAAAATTAATTAAAAAACACGTGAATTTTCGCACGTGGGTCTACTAGTTTCTTATACTGTAGAAGGTGCTAACAGTATTACATTGTTGCATCTGAAAAGTTCCTATTTCTCACAAAAGTTACTATTTCCCTAACACAAGCAGAAAATCAGAAAATAGTAGAAAACAATAAAAAGACGGAAAACCAGTTGAAGGCAAAAATCCAGCACAAGGCAGGAAACTACAAGGAGCCAGGAGATCAAAATAACACATAACACCGGAAGAAAACAGAAAATCAGAAGGATGTATAAAACCAGTGGAAGGTATTATGGAAAACGATTTACATTTTGCAAGCGTGGTAATTAAAAATTATTTAATTATGTGAGACTCGTGTAAACTTACGTACTTTCGAAAACACTTTATGCAATCAAGACTTTATCTCATTACCGTTTGTTGGGAACACCGATCAATGTACAATGTTTGCCGTTTTTCTGACCATAAAATTCAATTTCGAGCTTCTGCCTTTTCATCACGGCACCCATAGGACTGCAAAGTAACTGAAGGGCCTCACCAGTTCGCAAGAGGCATAAAATAGGTTTCTTAAGAAACAGTAAGAAACATAACTCCCAATTTTATTGAGTGTTAGGACATTAGTTTCACCCATTCCGACGTAATGTGTTGTCATATTGTTCCATCGTTTCTAAAATACGACTAACTGCCTTTTATTTGTTTTCTAACACCGTGGCTAATTTTTCATCGGATTTTAGTAGTGTTTTACATGTTCGGTTAGATCTATCGCAGATCTATTCTGCAAGATTGGCAACATCTATTCGAAACCTATTCGCAAGATTGACTGCATGTACCTCAAATCCATTGAACAAGATTGACAAGATCTATCTGAAATCTATTCAAGAAGATTAGCAGCATGTACCTCAAATCTAATGAACAAAATTGACAAATTTGATCTCAAATCTATTCAGTAAGATTGCCAATATCTATTTGAAATCTTTTCTACAATATTGACGAGGTCCATCTAAAATCTATTGAACAAGATTGGCAAGGTCTACATCAAATCTATTCTACATGATCGAGTATGTCTACTCAGACCAAGGCATAGGTGGGGTCTGTGACCTCTGACAAATGAAGAACGGTGAGGATGCTCTGATTGAGAGCTGAGTGTTGGAACCACTTTGTAGATATTATCTGTAACGCTAGGCTTTCCCTTTTTTAATTGAAATTAGTATAGTTTTGTATTAGGTTAATACTATTGGTTCTTAAATTGTGTTATTTTTCACACTTCCACACATTTTAATTTTAAGTATTGACTTAAGTGTATTTACCAATGAAGTATTTATTTCATAAGGAAAAATTTAGGTTGTCACCTAAATTATTTACCCGAAAACAAGTTTATGCTTGCGTCTGTGAATGATCAAAATTTCTGTAAAAACAACAATTTTATCCGTCAAATTTGCTTTGTCATTTGTTTAGTATTCGGAAAAAGTTTCGAACATTTTATTTGTGAGATGATCAGTCATAAAAGTTTATAAAGAAAAATGTATACGAAACCATGATCTGTATACTTCCAGCCATATTACATAAAAATAATTTGCAAAAATTTAAACAACAATGTAATTAGAAACTCTTCAAAACACACAGGGAGCTTGTACTGATGGAAAAACCTAACAGCTTTTTTTATCAAAACAAACATGGTCTGTGGAGTAATTTTTTTTGTGTTACCGGGTATGCAATCTTCATAACTTTAAGTGAAGATTTTAACTTTAGATATTTAGTGATTTGACTGTACGGAGCTCAAAGTTTGTGGCACGTGAATCATGTATTTCATATGCTTGTCCTGGTGGTATTGTTTTCCTAAGAAATTTTATCAAGACTGTACGGCCCAATGCTCGAGTGATAGAAATTCAAGTTCAAGATTTTATTCGAAAAATAATGGAGTAGGAATGATTTTCATGGGATAAATGTTTCCTAAGACACTAATTATATTTTAGTCGTGATATCGAATTTTAAAAATGTCTTCTAACACGTTTCAAAAATACTTGCCGATGCGCTTGTTTTTCTAGGTTTCGTCGTAAACAGTTTTGATTTTCAACAAATGTTTGAAAGCGCGGTTTGTGCACTTCGTTATCCCCAGGTCAGAACCTTGTTCAATAAAAGGAAGCTTTTATTTTTCTCTTACGCCAGTTAAAGTTATCGCCTCCTCCGAAATTGGTTCAGGGTTATTTATTCGCGAGCCTAAGTCGGCTTTTGCCAGACGTCTATGCCAAAAATTTTGGTCGACGGATTTCTCGGGTTTTACTGAGGTGGAAGACTGGAATAAAATACGAAAATTACTTTAATTCCTCTGTTTTTTAATCTCTTAAGCTCGTTTTCATCGGAAGCAGTCCACCTTTGACATCAGCAAACATTTCACAGTGCAGAAAAGTAGGAATATCACGCACTGCATGTATACTCGTATTACTTATTAAATTTTGGATGCTTTTCCCAAGCGTGCAATGGTCGTACATCATGTAACTTGGGTCGTAAAACCGTTGTTTATGTTCATAAGCCAAAGGCTCACATTGCAGCGGGAGCGACATCATCGGTCTGAAGATATGCGACCTGCCATTGGGATCTTACTTTTTTAAAAGTCCAGTTAAAGAAATGATTGCAACGAATCCTATTGCGGGCTTCGAACTTGTTCACAATTCAATCAAGAACTAGGCTTAACAAAGGTGTAAAACATGTACCACTTTATGCATATTCTATTTATCATAGCATGGGTAATAAATGTAATATTTTGGAAAGAATTAATGGCTAATAGGTGTTTCCACTGCAACAGTTGCATTTAAATTAAATAACTGTTCAGCTAGAGAGTGTTGCTCAAATGAAGAGAGGTAAGCTAACACGTGGATTTCATCAATTTTTCAAGGCTGACACTTCTATCATGTACGAGTACGTTTTTACCAAGCAATTCAGTTCAACATTTATATCAGAATCGCGGTACGAACCGAAACAGTTATTTTCTTACGTACATTTTGCTCACATATGAACTTCGGTAGTCATCAACGCTCTGACAACTATGGGGCGAACATAGAAAATAAAATGCAAACAACTTCAGGTTAAAAACAACCAAGTACTTCAAGTAGAGCGAACACCCAAGATTGAAGGTCGTTTTTTTGCAGGTTTTTGAACGCGAGGTTTAGTTATGACAAGGAAATATTTTTAACACAGAGATATGCATTGTAAAATGATGAGCAACAGGTCAATCGGCTGTAAACGCAATTCAGATCTACTTTAATTCCATGAAGTATTGGATTGTAACAGGTCATAGAAGAGTAACTGATTGAACATTTCACCTAGTAATCTTTGGTTAAAAATGAACTTGACTTTCTCCGTTCAACACTGTGACTGTATGACTGTCACGCGATGTTGGAATTGTTTAGATACTGTGTTTTTAAACGCTAATGCCAGCAGTAAATATTCAGCGATCTAGTTCTCTGTAAATACTTTGAATAAGGCATTACTTAAGAATAGAAATCGATCATAAGCAATCACTGACTATCTAGGTACTCATTTCAATCTCTCAAGAAAACAATGATTTAAAATACTTTAGTATTGTAATTTCTTCAATGACCTACTGTATATGTATGAGTGTGATTAGAAAAACACACAATGATTTGTTCTGACCCAATGACTGTATTTTATAAATAAATAATCGATCAGTAATTTAATTATTCATTCCAATCATTAGAACAATGAAAAATTTTGATCGTTTTTATAAATAAAAGTAAATCCCATAATACATTCGTTGTGATCAATCACCTCTGATGCAATATCAGGTGTACTCAATGTAGACCAGTACTCTGTAGTCTCATTGAATATTATGTGTACTGTCATTCACTTTATTTCGTGCGTGAACTGCAATCTTGTTTATCATTTATTTTATAATTCAGTTTATCATTCAGTTTATTTCGTGCGTGAACTGCAATCTTGTTTATCATTTATTTTATAATTCAGTTTATCATTCAGTTCATTTCGTGCATGAACTGCAATCTTGTTTATCATTTATTTTATAATTCAGTTTATCATTCAGTTTATTTCGTGCATGAACTGCAATCTTGTTTATCATTTATTTTATAATTCAGTTTATCATTCAGTTTATTTCGTGCATGAACTGCAATCTTGTTTATCATTTATTTTATAATACAGGTTATCATTCAGTTTATACTTAGTTTATTATTCTTTTTATCATTCTGCGTGTCATTCAGTTCATTATTAAATTCATCATCCAGTTTATTATCCAATTCACTATGCAGTTTCAGTTTAGCATTCAGTTTATTATTCAATTTATAATTAGTTCATCATTCAGTTTATGATTCAATTCATTGTTCACTTTATCATTTAATACAGCTTCAATTTTTCAATCAGTTGGTCATTCAGTTTATAATTCAATTCATCATTCAGTTTGTCATTGAATTTATCATTCAAATCCCTAGACAGTTTATCATTCAATTCGTCATTCAGTTTATCAATCCGTTTATCATTTATTATCTTCATTTAATTTACCAATCAGTTCATTATTCAGCTTATCATTCAATTCTTCATTCAGTTTATTCTTCGTTTATCATTCAGTGTATCCGTCAGTTTATTTTGAAGCATGTTCTACAGTCTATTCATTGTGGCCTGTGGCCAAGCAGCGCTCGTCTCACACAGGAAATTATTGAGATTGAAGCCAAACTTGGATCCTGTCTTACAGTCTAGAACAGGGACTTCCAACCTGAGGTATATGTACACCTAGAGGTACATTTGCTTATCTTAAGGGGCACATTTAATGTTAGTTTATAGTTCCTAAAACCTAAACGTTCTATTAAAAATTCAGTGGAATTTTATTTTTCTTACTCACCTTCGTGTCAAAAAATTGAGGGGTACATGCTAATCTGTCGAAATACTGAAATCGTACAAGTCAGAGACAAGTTGGGAACCTCTGCTGTAGAGGAAGATAGACTCAGGTACGCTTCCTGAGACCGATAATTTACTGGTGTTTCGGTTGTGTTAAAATTAACGGCTGCAAGCATATTGGGATTTTCATGGTTATTTTTTCTCAAAATCGCATCTCTTGTTGTTTGGGTGTTCATATCTGTCAAAAATTACTGATTATAAACATTTCTATAGGCTTAATAGTAATGGAATTTTTTCTGTATTTGAAATTATTGTCAAGCTTAACTGCTGGATACATACATATATATATATATATATATATATATATATATATATATATATATATATATATATATATATATATATATATATATATCAATGATAATTGGAATTAACGTCATTTAATGATTGATAAAGAGTCTATGTGTTTGTACTTTTATATTCATATTGAGAATAATAATGAATGTCTTTTGAAATAATCCTTTTTTAACTCACTGTCTTGTTGAGGTTCCGGTGGTTAAACCAAAAATATAATAATATAAATAATAATGATAATAATAATTACTGCTTAACTCATTTCATTAAGTTGCAGAGATTTGGTGGACGGCTGTTATCAACTATGGCGTGACATAAATTTAGGAAATAACATTTCTAATCTAAGAAAAAAGCTTCGTCATGAATGATAGAGTTTTTTACTGTAAACCACTATACTTGTTGGCTTGCAGTCCATAACGCGCAAGTAACAGGAGTTTCTAAGTCATAATTGAAGCAAAAAGTTACAACCATCGTCGTAATGAAATTTGCTCCGCTTTGATCTCAGCTATAGAGTGGAGTTATTTGCAGGTACCTGAAGTGCAGAAACAAAATTCTTCTTTTTCTTTGCAGTCGCCTGGTAGTAGAGCACTGGAAGGGTGGCGCTCATCCTAAGATTTAAGTCTTCTCGGGTCTTAATGAACAAAGCCTTCTACATACGGCTACATACATACATTGGCTATTTTTAATTGCACGGAGACAACAATGCAGATGGTTCGTTCTAAATAGTGAAATCGGAAATAGTGAGATGGGAAATAGTGAGATACATAACAGTGAGACGAGTATTAATAACCAGGTAATAATTTTAAAAAAATTACAAAATGCAGTATATATGACGCACGTTTTGGCCAAATATTCATAGGTTTCTTATATTGAATTTTCGGGAGCCCTGCAAGTTTTTTATTCTCCGCTGAAAAACTCGTAAGAATTAGGGGATATTACGCATAACAGAATACATGCTAAAGTGTGGCAAAAACTTGCCAACGAGTGAATTAAAATTCACTGTAGTGACACGCAGGATTAATTCTCGCTTTAATTGAATCATTTGGTTGACAGTCCAGCCGAGGAAAGTTTATTGGTCGTGAAAGCCTACAGCAGCTACCAGGATAGCAGTGCTAGGGGACTCTGAGGCCAAGTCGTTCGTATCTTGTACATTTTCAATAGAATGGGGCCTTGCCTTAATTAAAGGGCTCTACTGCGAAGGTTCAATAGGCCACGAGAAGAAGGGCTTTTCTACGAAGCCTCTGAAATTGCGTGTGCTTTCTGAGCGCTTTTATCGTGTGAAGAAGTACAAGACCACTCATCGACTTAAGATTAAAGACGTTCGAAGTGCGCAACTAAGGTTCTGGACGAAGAAACGTCATGTTTGATCCGATCTTATCTTGGGCCATTGATTGATGTCGACTGAGCAGACAATAGACATTATAATCTGTCCGAATTTACGAGGGTTCTCTTCAATGATGAGATAAATCAAAGTGTTGGCCGAGTATTTGATAAGTAGGAACACGACCTTCCTACGCTAATGCATGCCTTATGGTACTGATTCAGTAAGCGGCTTGGGTCCATCACTCTTTTTTGCATACATATTTTCCATCAATACATTTAGAGGAAAATTTCAGCCCAATTCCCTAATCTCTGATCGTGGAAATAATTCAATGAGAAGGTAGATGCAACGTTCCGCTCGCCGCCCCGTGCAACTACATACAAACAGCGATCGTTTGTACATAGAAGCTCTCATACAAAGAGTCCTTGATAAAGAGTCCTTGGTTCAGCGTCTGCGTTGCACGGCTTTATTACCAACTATTTTACATAAGTAAATCAATGTTAGTCATAGAGAATATGTTTCTTTTAATTTTGATTTAACAGGTTTTATCGCTTGTGAGTTATTGTCCATAATCGTTACTGAAAATATGCTTTAGATCATCAAAGGATTCCTGTGCAATCAATGCAGTAAAATAGATAACAGGAAGTAGGTCAAAGATAACCGGAAAGTAGAATTATAAATATACCTATTATTTGCTTTCCCACTAAGAGCGGTAAAAAGTATTCAAATACTTAGAGGTAAATATGACCAGTTATTATAGAACTGAAGTTTAGAATAGGATATTATGAAGCAAGTTCAATGGATTCCTGCGCAATCAAGGCTGGAAATTAGTTAACTGGAAGGTATCATAGAATTATAAATATATCTATTACTTGCTTTCCTGCTATGAGCGGTAAAAAGTATTCAAATGCTTGGAGGCAACTGTGACCAATTAGAATTGAAGCTAATTAAGAATATGATATTATGTAGCAAACTAAATGAATTCGATTATCTCGTCCTCATTAAAGACGCCCCTATGAGCTAGTCAGAACGAAAAATACTAAATTTATTTTATAATTCCAACAAACTCGGAAATGAAAATCTGAATTTATGAGATTTTTTTGTATCTCGTTTTTTGTGAAGACCACGAAACAGCGACAGTAATGAATATTTTATATTTTTGTCTACCGTACTTTTATTCCCCCAGAAATCAATTCATCTGTAATATAATTTCAAAGCCTCAGGTATAAAGATACTGAAATTCAAAACAAAACTCAAGTGAAAAGGAAAATGAAATGCAGCCACAAATTCTTCCAAAGAAAGTGAAACTTTAAATTACAATAACAATTATTAGGATACTTCACTTCTAACGCACTTCGTTATTCGTGCACACTCAACATCGCACCACACATTCAAACAAACAACTTCTGACTTGAAGGTGCCTGAAAAGTTTTACCAAGTGTGTTCTCACTCGATAACTTCTGTATGGTTATCTTGAGAAATTAGACTCCATACAGCTCTCAGTGACTCTCCGAAGTAGAGCTCCCTTTCCTTTTTCTTTCCCCCATATTATTCCCCCATCAGAAAAATCATTCAGAAAGTTTCGTCAAATGTGGGGGTAAAATAAAATTTTTAGATGAACTATGCGAAGGCTTTGGGATCATATTCAAAGGAATTTTGAGGTGCTAAGAATTCCAGACGACTTTTTTACGCAGATCTCTGACAGCTTCACAACTTCTGCCTCAAGAATAGCCTTGTCTGTATCCTGTTGTGCAGGAATACAGCCGGTAATGAGACAGAAGTGTGAGCACATGTGCGACATTAATGCATCGTACATGTTGTGCATGTTATGCAGGATAATTTTAAAGGTGGTTGCTTAAGAGCCATCTGAAAATCTAGAGCCAGATTTTTAACACAAAAGTTAATGAGATATGGCATAAGCGTTCTAGCATACCAAGTCTCGCAGACCAAAACTCTCTCGAGACCCAAGTGACCAGAATATTTGCGCTAATATATACACGGGAATGCGTGTATAAATTTTAAAAAATGCATATTGCGGATTAGTATGCTGTAACAGCGCACGGTGTCGCTGGAGTGACTGCTAAAGAATTCTTCATTGCCTTAATGATTTACCCTTCTGAAATTTTCTTCACCTGCAATAAAGCTTTTTGTTGCAGTGGTTAAACAAGGAATTTAATGATTATAATAAAAAATAAAGCTTTCTCGAAGTTCCTTCCATTCTCCTCAATGGTGAAATGGAACTCAGTAGTTCACTTAAGTTTTGCAAACCAACATTAAGCTCTTTTTTTACGAAATCATAACCCAATCACTCCCCTTGCAAAGGAAATGAGGCCAATTTATTTTCATATAAGGAGACATTCATTTTGCTTTCTCCCCCCCTCACGCAAAACCTGGTTATATTCAGATACGAGTGCATAAATAGAAGAAATACAAAGGTTAACAGAAAGTTGAGTTACAAATAGAACCAATATTTGCATCCACTTTTCGAACTGTAAAAAGTATGCAAGTTTTATGAGGCAAATGTGAACAATTGAAATCGAAGCACGTACCACAGATGCTCCTTAATAAGTTGTTCTTCAGTAATTTCACATCATGGAGTTCTCAGTTTTTCTTCTGCACGTAATGTGGTGTGGTAGAGTCTGATGTTAATGATAATAATAGATACAAGTATAGTTTTATGTTCCTTAAACCTGATGATGATATTAGATACATCAAACATTATCTTTTTATTGTTGCTTCTGTATTGAAATGATTAACATCTTTTTGAGAATTTTAACCCTTAATACACTTGAAAGTTTTTTACAAGTGCCGTTTTACGGGATTCTTGAATGAATCATGATACTGATAGTAGGAGGTGGCCTGGGCTTCAAACTTTGGGGCGAGATGAACCTTAATTCTCATTGCCAAAGAATTAATCATAACTCCATATTTCTGAGTTGTGTCTCGTCTGCGTGGCAAACAGAGACAAAGTAAAACTTCACCATGTCTTGGCCGCAATGATCTTTGAATGCGTGCTTCCTGCCTAGCTCTGTGCTGACGTCAGAACAGGTCCTGATTTGAGTCTCTCTCATTACAGAAGTTATTCTCAGGAACTTCAAGTCACAAAACATTAGAGTTTTTAATTGAAACCGAGAGTCGAAGTTAGTCCAACTGAAAAATTCTGCAGCAGCTGTAGTGGACAAAGTGCGCATAAATTTTTTGTTCTTCATTTATGACTGGCTTCTTCACTTGAACTTTAGATCACAGTTTGAATTAGCTCAGTTGTCTACAATTCTATGGAAGAAATTTAGCCGATACATGGCTTCTGGTATTTTATTGATTGACATTTATCAACAACAACGTGATCTGCATATTCTAACATAATGACAATTTACCATATATATATAACGGCATGACTCTAACGCAACAACAATGTGCTATATATATATATATATATATATATATATATATATATATATATATATATATATATAATATTACTGCATGACATTAAAAAAACTAATATAAGCTTGATTGCTGTTGTCGTTGTGATTATCTATCCGTAATTTGTTAGACAATATTTTCAGTAATTCCCAAGATTTATTAGACACATTAAACTAGTGAAATGGAAATGTCAATATTCCTGCATTTATTCAGGTGTTTACTGTATTTGTCAATCCATTGAATAGCAAAAGTTAGACTTCAGTGAGCGCATTTTCCGGCATACCTACTTAAATTAATATACATATTTATATGCTCTTCGACTCTTTAAAAAATATAAATAAATGTATTGTAACACCTTCAATCAAAGTTATAAGTGTCTCGCATTTTTCGGTTTTAAAACACCATGTATCCAAATGTTCAGACGACAGGCGACACAAAAAAGCCTAGCATGCATCGTAGCTTTTACATCCTACAGTAACCCAACACTACATCAACTGAGGAACTGGAAACAGGCGGCAGGTGTACTTAGTTCAGTAAGTCTAGTAACTGCAGCTGTAACTGTAACTACAACTCTGATTGTAGCAGCAACTCAAACTAAACTCAAATCGTCACTGTAAATATAACTGTAACTAAATATGTTTGTAACTGCAGCTATTAGAGTAACCCTGACTGTAAACATATGTAATTGAAACTGTAACTAGAATTGGACAAGCACTCGCCTGAAAAAGATTCGAAAGAATAGTGTTTGAGGAGTGGAAGTGGATGTAAAATTAAGAACCAGAAATAGTTCACATCAGCTGGTGTCTGTATCAGATTCAGTCATATATAGGAAGAAATACAATGACATGTTGAAATGAACCTCTATAGGTGAGAATACACGCTTGATTTGGGGTCAAGCACAAAACATCGATATATCTCTCAATGTTATTCAGAGTGTCAACCCATGTATCTATCCTACTTTAGAACATCTTCATCCCACTCTTCTCACTCTATCCTTTCTGGCCTCTTTTTTCCTCACAACTTCCATCTCATTTGCTATGCTTTTTCAGTTCTTTACTGTGCGGTTGGATACTCATGGTGGCCATTGGGTTCCTTTTCAAAAACCGCTCGCTATATCACGCCTCCACGACTCTTATCTCTAGGCTATAAAAATTCTTGCCTCATATTCCGGTGAGGGGTCGCCTGATTTACAGGAACAATGCGTACCTAATTTTTTGGTTCGTGAGCAGGGCCAATGAGCCGACGTGTAAAATACAGGGCAAGCATGACCTTGAATTTTCATTTTTGTGCACACACGTGTTAAAGCTTCAGAAAAGTCTATAAAGGAGAGTTTTTGTTTTGTGAATGCAAACTATGTACCCAGTAAATTTATGAAATTGAAGTTCGTGAAAATATTTAGCTCAATAACTGTAGGTAAATTTGTGGTTAAAAACGATTCTAAATTTTTGAGTTTTGTATTTTCTACAGGGGATTACCAGACGTTTGGATTCGAAGATTGAGAGTTCAGTTTAAACATAAGGCTAAAATTGAGAATAAAACTTCAAATAGGCTCAATTTCTCAACGCGTGAGCTTCTCATGGAAGTAAGTTTTACATGCAAGAAACAAGCTCGTGAGGAATGTGTTCGGTGAGACAAACACAAAACATTTCAAGACGTGCTTACTTATTTTTTACTTGCTTGTAAGCCTTGCGTTGGCTTGAGAAGCCGAGACAACATCAGTAGGACCGTGAGGCTCGTGTGATTCATTAACCTAAATCGTGAAGTACTGCATACAAAATGAATGAAACTTCTTTCAAAGACGATCTTGTAGACTTTGAGTCTGGCACGTGTATCAATGCTACCCACTTGTGCGAAATATACTCTCACGACAACGTATCCGAGTTTGTCGAAGTGGGTGAACTGTTTCCCTTCGCTGTGAACTCGACCGAGTTAAACTGTATTGAATCGGCATACTGTTCAAACGACACAAGTCATGGAGTGAACTGGCTTGAGTTAGCCCCAGTGTTGCTGGTGTACTCCGTTACTTACGTGGTGGGAGTGGTGGGTAATGCCCTTATCATCTACACCATCTTGCAGTTCAAGAGACAGAAAACCACCACCAACGTGTTTCTCATGTCGCTCTCGTCCGCCGACTTGCTTCTCGTGCTCGTGTGCATCCCAGTCAAGGTGAGTACAATTTTTTTTGCGACCCCTATTTCTTGAAAAGATGCCAACGAACAGAAATACCTGGTTTTATTTTGAAGCAAAAAAGTGTAAATGAAATTTCATTTCCGAATAAAGTGTTTCTGTTGAAATACATGAAATAATACTCCCTTGATTTTTAAACGCTAAATTTCGACCCCAACTTGGTTCGAATTTAACCGCTTCCCAAATTCCGGATTGCCCGAGCACATTTCTCCGTCAATCGAATGCCATTGATGTTATTAAAGCGGTTATTGCAAACTGGAGGACGACGGCCTTTTGTTCGCTAACAGGAACCTTTTATCAAGCACGGATATGATCGTCCGATTTTTCTGTGTCTTCTCTGAACAACTGAAATAAGCAATATGTCATTATTGCAGTAACTCAATTCAAATAAAGAAAATGCATAAACCCGTAGAAAAACGTTATTATTCACGGCCAGTTAACAAGAAGTACTTTATATATACTGGATTGCAAAAGTGTTTGGTACATCATGTTCTTATTTTTTCTCAAAAAATAATGATTGATTTCCAAAAAATTTCATACGTACGTTCTAACGAACGTTCTCAATCAATACACGGATGAAATTTGAAAAATGTTGATGTCAATTTTTTTATTAACAACATTATGAAATCAACGCTTGGAAAAGTATTTGGTACATTGATTTAATAATTGGTTGCATAGCCTTTATTTTCCAAAATAGCTTTCCCTCTTTTTTCGTAACCTTCAAAAAGCTTTTTGCATGGAATTGGTTGAATTTTAATCCATTCTTTTTTTACATATCATCTTCAATTCATCGATATTTTTAGGATTTTTTGCATGCACCAGGAACTTCAATTGTTTCCATAGATTTTCTATATGATTCAGATCTGGAGACTGACTAGACCATTCCAAGGCATCAATGTTGTTATCCCTGGACCATTTTGGGTTTTTCTGGCCGTGTGTTTTGGGTCATTGTTCTGTTGAAATATGAAATCAAGGCCATGTTGCAGCAATTCCGCACTTTTCAAAAGATGTTTTAACAAAATGTCTAAATAATTTGATGAATTCATTGTTCTCTCAATTATTTTCATTTCTCTGACCCCTTTATGCGGAAAACAACCCCAAATCATCACACTTCCACCACTACATTTAACTGTAAGTACGAGTATAATGATCTGTGGCTCGTTTTCAACACCTTCTTTCATCCATACACAGGTATGCATATTTCTTCCAAAAAGTTCTAATTTTGTTATATCCGACCCGATTACTTTTTTCCAAAAGTTCTCTGATGAATTTTCATACTTCTTTACAAATATCATTCAATTTTTCCCATGTTTGCATTTCAATGAGAGAGTTTTTCTTGGTGACCTAGAAATTTCGTCTTGTATAGCGAAATGATCTTTTAATTGTATCCTTACTTAATTCAATTCCAACATTTTGAATTTCACCACGAGTCAAAAAGGTTTTTTTATGACATTTGGGCAATAGATAGTGAAGCAGTCTCGGTCAGTTTGCGTGGTCGACCACTATGTTGGATGTTATCTGTAGTTTCACAACATTTCTACTTTCTTATAATAGCTCCAACGATGTTTAGACCCAAGTTAAGATCTTGAGCAATCTTACGGTATTTCATGCCTTCTTTGTGGCGCTCATTGATCATTTTTTGAACATCATCTGACAATTCTTTTGTTCTCGCCATTTTTAAAGCTTAGTTCTGCTACGCGCTACCACTACAGTCAACAATGGACGATACACAATCGTGTAATACTGTGATTGGTTGAAATATAAAGTAATTTCAATATGAAAAAACATAGGCGTTAAATTCTCACTTAATCATGATAATTGTACATTGTACCAAATACTTTTGCATGGTTGATTTCATAATATTGTTTGTAAAGTTTGTTGGGAAGAATGTTTTTCAATTTCCCTCTGTGCATTGATTGACAATGTTCGTTAAAATGTACGTACAAAATTTCATTTGAAACGAACCATTATTTTTTGAGAAAATACAAAACATGATGTACCAAATACTTTTGCAACCCACAGTATGTATGTGTCTGCCATATATCCGGTCCAGTTCTCATATCGCGATGACGGACAGGCTCGACACGTACATACATCAATGTACATGTAGTGGTGTGGCTGAGGGGAGCAGTCACTCAATGGCAATTGGATTACTGACAGTAGGGAGGCTGGCAGTAGGGAGGCTGACAATTAGATGGCAGTAGGAAAGATAGTAATTGGATTGCTGGCAGTTGGAAGGCTGGCAGTAGGAATGATGGTAAGTGGATTGCTGGCAGTAGGGAGGCTGGCAGTAGGGATGCTGGCAGTA
>VCRD01000228.1:246010-272693 GCA_006783055.1 Trinorchestia longiramus
GGGATGCTGGCAGTAGGGATGCTGGCAGTAGGGATGCTGGCAGTAGGGATGCTGGCAGTTGGAATACTAGCAATTGCGGTACAGGCTGCAGGATAAGGACAACTCATTGCAGAAATCAGAGTGCTCTAATTATAGCTTCCATAACAGCAAAGGCTTTTGATTTGAACTGGAATGCAGACCGTGATTGCAGAACTCAAAGAGTGCAGAGCAGCACATCGCAACAGCTGAGCATTGCCAGTTCAGTATTGCCTTCGTTGAACTTGGTGATCCAAACTCACCATTACTTTAAATTGTTCCATTTGGTTTATGATGATTGGATTCCGACTCATTTTGTCTCGTTCAGAATACACTGAGGTCCATGGTAAGAAGGTCCAAGATAGAAATGAGTCTTTATGATTTCACTAGAAAAATATTTTCTTGTGTCATAACAGAGTCATTTTGTGAGTGTTGCAAAATCTTGAATCTCCTTCAAATCTTTTGTCTCCTTCAGATTTTTAGACTATGATTTTCTAAACCATGAGAAGCTGTTAATTTTATTACCAGTATATCAGTATTGAGGATGCTCCGCCGTGAACTGGCACTGTAAGAAGTAGATGTGTATATAAAGTCGTGTTATTATTGGGTACCATGAGTCATATAACTAAAGAGTACTGGTGAATGTTTATGGATAGGGATAGACGGTATGACACTTGAGTAGCAGCGTAAGAAGGTAACACTCGACTCTTTTCTTTTGTAGTATATCATTTAATTCCATTCTTTATGCAATTTATCTTCTTGATTTGCTCCTACTCAATTTAAAATGCTTTTTTGCCTTTTTAAGCGCTTGGAATACATACTCCTCTTATTTTTATTTCTTCCGAAATTCTCAAAAGATATTTGCAGGATAGTATTGACGTCAATTTATCCTGAAGCTAAAGAAGTCCTCACGAAACCTAGCAACCAACAGAACTTGCTTCAAGTCTTTACGAGACGAGACAGTTGTTCTGACAGGTGATCAGAATATCTTTAGGTGACTCCGTTTGTTTTTTCTGGCGCTTTTGCTAGACGTTCGTTACACTCACTGGTCTTCTCTGGCTCTCTTGCTAAATGTTCGTTACACTCACTGGTCTTCTCTGGCTCTCTTGCTAAACGTTCGTTACACTCACTGGTCTTCTCTGGCTCTCTTGCTAAACGTACGTTACACTCACTGGTCTTCTCTGGCTCTCTTGCTAAACGTACGTTACACTCACTGGTCTTCTCTGGCTCTCTTGCTAAACGTACGTTACACTCACTGGTCTTCTCTGGCTCTCTTGCTAAACGTACGTTACACTCACTGGTCTTCTCTGGCTCTCTTTCTAAACGTACGTTACACTCACTGGTGTTCCCTAGAACTGTTGCTAGAGGTACGTTCATCTCACCTGGTTTTCTTTGGTGCGTTTGCAAGACGTACAGTTTACAAGATTCTGTAGCCTACACTATCATCTAATACTAAGAATGACCGTCGTGTGTTTATAGCGTATGTCCCACGAAAACCCGAACCGAGTATTTATTTTCCCGTATCAGTAATACCATCGTAAGGATACCAGAAGCATTTAATTTCTTATGATGGTATTACTGATTCAGGAAAATAAATACTCGGTTCGGGTTTTTGTGGGACATACGGTTTATTTATTTATTTATTTATATTTATATGTTTATTTATTATTTATATGGTTCGTGTCACTTTAAAAAAAATTAGAGAGATCCAGAGCCTTATATACTCGAGTCCGTATCGTGGATACCGAGTTCGGCGGGGTATTGCCCTATGATTCGGGTACATTGTACCTGAATATGACACGAATTTCGGAGTCAATTGCAGCAGTGGAAAACTAAGTGTCTTAGTTTTCACTAGGAATGTTGTCATTAAAGAAATACTCAATTAAAACGTTTGTCCTTTGTAAATACACATAAAACTAAGAATATTGCATTGCGTTGTTATATGTAATTTTATTTAATCTCTTTCCAACAGTATTTGCCATCATTTTTGATGGCACGGGTATTATCACAAAATCTCTGCCGTCATTTTTGAAGGCTGGGTACACTAGTATATAATGGACGACATTGAGCTGTTAAAAGCGATATGGTGAATTGTAGATAATAGATATTCGTAAGCAAAGGAATAAACTTTAAAACTTTTGTGGCTTAGTGTAAATTCGTTAAATTAAAGAAAAATCTATTTATCAGAAATGGTACTGTGGGCTGTCGTATTAGAACAAATTCATTTATTTAATGATAAAGCTAATATCATACTCATACAGAGGAGAGTCATACCTGGATGACTAATTTTCAAATTATACGTAACTATAAAAAAATTCAAACTGATAATCTCTCAGCACACTTTCAGAATTGCTATAGTAAATTGAATTTTTCTTCATATTCAGCACATGATTAACCATAAAATATTTTTATTTTAAGCTTCAATGTCATGGATCCTGCATGTCAATACTCCATAAAAGTTGAACGTAAGATTACCTTGATTTTCTATTTATTGCCTTGAAATCTACACATGTTTTTGACATTAGACTAGAACAACCGTCCTATTCAACTACATATTCAGTGTAAGGTAAAAAGTAGAGTTTAACTCCTTCAGAGTTTGACGACTTCGCTCTTCACAAGTGTTCAGGAAAAATTTACTTATCGTGAATTTTCAGAAAAAATATACTCATCCCGAAGATTCAGAAAAAACTGCTAATCGTGAATATTTAGGAAAAATTGGCTCACAATGAATACTTCGAAAAAATCTCCTCATCGTTAATATTCAGAAAAAATCCAGTTATCGTAAATAATCAGAAAAAAATCAGTTCATTTTGAGTATTCAGAAAAAATTCGCTTATCCTGAGTATTCAGAAGAAATCCGTTTATCGTGAATATTCAGGAAAAATTAGCTTTTCGAATATGTTCAGGAAAGCATCTTCCACAAGATGCTCCTTGTGCTAGACCTGCTTACACTTGCCTCAACAACTCAGAAGTTCTTGTTAGCGGTTATAAAATTCTTCCACGCACAGGAGAGTGTTACAGTTCCTTCATATTCATTCAAGGAACACTCGCCGAAAATGATTTACATAATTCATGCGCCCGAGGTTTAGAAGTCACCACTGCACTGTCTCCCTACACTCTAGAGCGTACAGATTGTAGAGACACAAGGCTGTACATGGACACGTACATGTTTATGTTCAGGTTGTCATATATGAGTAGCATAACATGCAGGATTTTATGTCTAGTGTGATATTTACACGCAGAACATCACTAGCGTAATTCCACTTACGTGACCTTGGCTAAGTAATGCTGCCAACGTGTTACTGTATACATAACAATACGTACATGATCATATTAGCATCTTATTATGGGATACTACATTGAAAATCAGCCTCCCTACCCGAGCATATTATCGAAATCCTACTCGCATCATCTCACCTATGGTACGTGATAGTCATGCTTGAACACAGTCACTGAAGGAGGCTACATAAGGTGAGAGTGGACTACGTGAGGTGCGAATAGACTACGTGAGGCGCGAATAGACTACATGACGCGCGAATAAACTACGTGAGGTGCAAATAGACTACGTAAGGTGCAAATAGACTACGTGAGGTGCAAATAGACTACGTCAGGTGTAAATAGATTACGTGAGGTTCAAATAGACTACGTGAGATGCAAATTGATGAGGCGCGAATAGACTACGTGAGGTGCAAATAGACTACGTGAGGTGCAAATAGACTACGTGAGGCGTGAATAGACTACATGACGCGCGAATAGACTACGTGAGGCGCAAAGAGGCTACGTGATACCAGAAGAGGCTACGTAAGGCTACGTGAGGCTACGTGAGGCAACGTGAGGCTACGTGAGGCTACGTGAGGCTACACGTGAAGACAGATCGCCCAGTTTGGATTGTGGTGTGGCAGCTTAGGATCCAACAAAGCTATCCCCCTTGAATTTTTGCACACCATTCACGTACATAAAAAAGACAGCAGATTTCTTTAGAGAAATATTTTAAGTATGCTTTGAACACTGAACTACCCACCGCTGGTAGAGTATTCAGAGCAGGGTTTGTGTGTGATGATTAATTATCTGTAGAACAATCACGACAGATCCCTGCACAAACATGAAGTGTGAAAATAGGCTTAGTGATTGTAAAAAATGAAAACATAAAGCACTTAATTCAAGAATTTTATGATGATCTGCGTATTTACGACGACCGATATGACCGTGGGATTTACGCCCTCACGTATATTTTTCATAGATTTTATTATTCTATGTATGCTATTTTTCCAGGGCAGAGAGCTACTGCTGGGCACGACCTCAGTATTCAAGTACCAGAACAGGGGTTCCCTAACCAGGGGCATCAACCCCCAGGGGATGCTTATGTATATTTTAAGGAAATCATGAGGTTTTTGAAAGTCAAACTACAGGGTGTCTCAAAAAAATGCACTCACCCTTTAACCGTTGCTAACATGCTGTCTTGTTTGTGTTGCAGGTGTGAGGTTCGAACCTTTGCGAACATGATTCTTCATTCACATTTAATCATGTTCGCAAAGGTTCGAACCTCACACCTGCAACACAAAGAAGACAGCATGTTAGCAACAGTTAAAGGGTGAGTACATTTTTTTGAGACACCCTGTAGTGTTAAGGTGTGAGAAAGAATAACGTATTAGAGTTTAATTCGGGCTCAGGTTGTGCATTGAAAAATAGAGGCTTACCATGACATTTTTCCGGGCGATTTAGTAGCTGTAGTGCTGCTCTTTTAACTGCAGAGATCACATAGCTAAATCTACAATAGAATAACCTAAAAAAATTGCCTGATTAAGAAGTAGCAACACTTCAAAAGCTTGAGAATTGACACAAACACAGACACGTCTGCTTCTATCTACTATTTTTCTCACTCCCATTTCACACGCGTATTTTTAAATCATTTATCTTCCATCCTCATCACAGAACTACCACACCAGCTCAATTCATCACAGTGTGAATTGAAATTTTAATTTTTACCCGGAATTTCTCGGGTGTTCTCGTCACTTAATCAGCCACTGACCGCCGCTGCAGGCAAGTGCATGGAAGCAAAAGTGAGCTAAGGCTTGCGGCGGTTAAGCTCAAGTTACGCAAGTTTGCAAGTTTGGAAATGATGTCGTGGTGCCTTTGCCTCCATCTCCTCGTAGGTGTTCACGAGTGAAAGAACAACAAATGAAAGTGTGTGTATTGAAGTTGAAAAACAGAAGCTAGAAACAAAATTGTGTTTCTAGTAAACATTCACTTAAATGATTTCGTTTACTCTTTAAAGAGTTTCAATAAGTTGTATTCAACAACTATTCAACTATTCGTTTGTATTCAAGACAAACGAGTGGTAGGTGTCACGATAACTTTCGATAGTCATTCTGCGTACGATTTGTCTAAAACAATTCTTATAATTTGCTTCTGAGCTTATGAAAGGTGTACAATTTTTTTGAATTGCCTGTTTATGTTCCAGTATAGTTTAAATGAAATCGTTCAATGACACAAAAATGCTGCAAATATCTTCCTAATGTTCCGTACTTTGGTGCAGAGCGAATAACTGCAACCGCAGCTCGACAACGTAAACCATAGCTGTAAGCAGGAGCTCACATGTTTCTGTGTTTTCCCGAATTATTGCATCTCTATTAAAACAGAACCACTCACGTTACTCAGGTCTAATGGGTAAACGACCTAAAAAGCCTACTAGATGCATGAAGATTATCTCGAAATATAGGTCGTATTGCACAAAAATTATTGCAGTTATTTCCAAATATCAAGAGTTTTCCAAAGGATTTAGAATTAATTTGAAAACTGAACTTAAAAATGTTATTGATGATGATAACTGAATATTTAGTTCAGAAACACACACTTGGTCTGTTCATTTAACTTGTACCTGGAATAGTTATAATTTTAACTGATACACTAAATAAGGCTTATCCACCTAGAGCGAGTTTAGTGTTTTGTGTCATCCTCCAAGGACTTTCTTGGGATACTTTCTCGTCGAGTTTTGATCTTTATTGTTAATCACGCCGCTAAGATCTCATTTTAATTTTGGAGCCTAAGTGAGCTTCGTCGTCTTAATTTTGTTGGCATTTAGAAGGAAGTTTGGACGTTAAAGCTATTTAGTGCAGAGTTTTAATGAACTCAATTTATCTTGGCTGCGGAGTTCAATTTTCAGCAGTGATATCGTAAGTAGGTTGGGAATGTCTTTAAATGGGCACCAAAATTGTTCAAGAATTGCTTAATTTCTGCTGAGTCTTCCGAAAGACAATAAAATCGCTTCTTATACAGGTCAAGTATAAATTCTGTAACAAGATGTTAGCTTTGAGTTCTGCAGTAAGCATATCACACTTTTTTCCAAAACTTCGATAGAACTTACGATGATTTATGCGTAATAATTTTCAAATTAGTAGAAGTGAAATTGCCATCTTTCTATTTCAACTGCCTTGAATAAAAGAAAATTTAATTTGCAAATCATGAAGCTCCAATTTTCTTTCATATTAATACTGTGTTAAATATTGTAATGAGGAGTGGAACGTTGATTTGAACTACACAAAGAAAAGTTATATGAGAAACTTGAGAGACTTACACGCCAGTGTCATGTCTGCTGAAAATGAAGATTAACGAGACTCTAACTTACGATTTTATTTATCGTCCGAGGTAAATAAAATACTCGAAATGTAGAGGACAAGTCCTGCATGACAAGATGTACGAGATTTACGAAGGGTCAAGGGCATATATCTTGCAAGAGAGGTCAAAGGATGGGTGACCTGAGAAGGACATGACACAAGGGAAAGACATGACACAAGGGAAAGACATGACACAAGGGAGAGACATGACACAAGGGAAAGACATAAGACAAGGGAAAGAGAAGACACAAGGGAAAGACATGACACAAGGGAGAGACATGACACAAGGGAAAGACATAAGACAAGGGAAAGAGAAGACACAAGGGAGAGACATGACTCAAGGGAAAGACATGACACAAGGGAAAGAGAAGACACAAGGGAAAGAGAAGACACAAGGGAAAGACATGACACAAGGGAAAGACATGACACAAGGGAAAGAGAAGACACAAGGGAAAGACATGACACAAGGGAAAGACATGACACAAGGGAAAGACATAAGACAAGGGAAAGACATGACACATGTGAAAAATGCAAAACAAACAAAAATGAAGGGAAAACATTAAGCGGGATTACCACTGGATCAAAATATATATTTTTGAACGGCGATTTGAAAATTCAGTGCACCGCTCTAAAGAAACAATCAGTGAAATAGAGTCCCAATTCAAATTCTGGAATTCGAACAATTATTAATGAAACTGTCATTAAGTTTAAATTTCTGAAGATTTCATCACAACGTTTCTGATAAATTAAAACCCTTAAGACTGGGGTCACTTAATTTTGATGTTTATTTGCAAGTTTTATCGAAACAGAATCTCTTTCATATAATTCCATGCGATGATGGGTTATGACTGAAATTCAGAAGAAATAATGACTGACAACCGAGATGTTTTATTGGTCAAAATATGAGTCATGATTTCAAACATTACACGATTGTTTCATAATTGCTGTGAGATTTTCTTTTAAGATTTAAATGTTCAAAGTCTTTTTTTATCCTTATATGGAGCCCTACGGTTTTAACTTTTAAAATAATAAGCCTGAGAAATCTAGGGCACATATTTTAAATCTGAGTTAATTAATTAGTCATTCGATTTTCCTCGAAAAATGCATTCTTCCTTCAGCAAAAATGCTTGCTACCAAAGGACAAAACTTACTATCTCCGGAAAGTGCTTACTTCGCTCAGAAAAGATACTTACTTCGCTCAGAAAAGATACTAGCTTTCCTCAAAAACGATGATTGATTTTCTCAGAAAAAAATGCTTGCCTTCCTCAGAAAAGAAGACTGATTTCCTCTTAAAAGATGCTTGCTATCCTCAGAAAAGATGCTTGCTTTCCTCAGAAACGAGGATTGATTTCCTCAGAAAAAAACGCTTGCTTTCCTCAGAAAAAATGCTTGCTTTCCTCAGAAAAAATGCTTGCTTTCCTCAGAAAAAATGCTTGCTTTCCTCAGAAAAAATGCTTGCTTTCCTCAGAAAAGATGCTTGCTTTCCTCAAAAAAGATGCTGGCTTTCCTCGGAAAGATGCTTGTTTCCTCAGAAAAATACTCGCTTTCCTTCACAAAAACAACTTGGAAACCCCATAAAATGTTTCCTATCCTCGAGAAATGGTTATGAGCAAAGACGAACATGATAATTAGCCCGCACACAAAATATTAGGCCACTGTTGCGGCATGTAATAGTGGAAAGGCCTTTCAGCAACGCCCTGAGCAGCAGCAACCGCAGCCAACTCACCCAAAAATTCCGCAGGAGCTTACGAAATTTTTATGAGTGTAAGTAAGGTCTCTGGCACACTTCTAATTTGTTCGCGCAAAATTATTCACGCCAAAATGCAAGCGGAATAAAAGAGATTTGAGTTAATTTCAAGAGCCTGGGAGTTTTACAGCTGCAATATGTTTGAGTTCGTAAATGAGAATTACTGAGCCGTACCGTTTTTATACTCCTTCCAAGGTCCAATTCTCTCGCACTTCTTTTCATCGAGTTCAACGAGTTAACTTCAAAGCATCCGCAATCTGCAGCTCAAAGCGTTATGACAGCTTGAAAACTACGTCTGTTAGGCTGTCGTTTTCATCTCTCGCTGTCTCTAATTCGTTAATTATGCGCTTAGTGATGGTGGCAGCGATTTGTTGAGCAGGCACAGCAGTGCTTGAACTCGAAGTGAACACTTAATACCACAGCTCTAAATATTTTGATCAAATTTTGAACACACATTGTGGAAATTAAAATTAACCACAGTTACAAAAACACTGCACATTTATTGTACTCGTTTCGTTTTATAAATCGTTTCATATTTCGGTATTTATACAAACATGAATTTGATGTTATAATTCAGAGATATTCTCGCACTGCCTCCTACACAAAGATCAAAATAACCTTCAGTGCAATGCAAAATCGCAAACATTTTTAGTCGCTTATGCTCACTGCGGATAAGAGATGCAGTTTGTTGATATTTCATGCAGTAAACAATATACCATGGACCTCATAAATGGTTATTATTGGCAATTTCTATGGTCTTCGTATACTTTTAGTTCAAGAGTTTTGACGCTCCAAAAAACTTAAGGAATTTTACAACCATTCGAAAGGGTTGCTTGCTAAAATTTATGTTTTACAACGGATGTGCTGGTTTCATGTAAAAGATGTCAGAAACTTGAAGTGAAAAAACTTCAGCTTCTGATAAAAAATTGGAAAATTAAGTAACCGAGAAAGATAAAGTAAATGTTATTGCTTGAAGATGTTAATGCAAGTCATATATTTGTCCTACCCAGAAAGAAAATTATACCTCTTCTAAAATCCTTAAAAAAATCTCACAACAAACGTACATTGTCAGTACACCAGACTCAACACTGGGTAGAGAAGAAATTCTAAAAGACTTGGTTTGATTCTTGCCAAAAGCAAAATCTCGCTTTGAATTCATCTTAGAGAAATAAAGTGTGTGCATTGCTCAACTTGATGTGAGGGCTTTTAAATTTGGTGTAGTGCTAGTTTCTACCGTCAGAAGTAGTCTAAAAATGTGGTGTGACGAACAATAACTTCAGTAATAGCTTTCAAGTTTGTCAACCTTTACGCAATGAACTTGAGTTTCATTACCTCCCTGTACCGAACGTAAGGCTCATTAATTGAACAAATTGTATAAAATTTTACATGAATAGCACAGCAATGTAAACAAATCAAACAAGCATTTTACTTTTTTATCAGTTTTCCGTGTAAGCCCGGGCAACAATCATATAAATATTTGGCCTGTTAAGAAGTTCTTCCTCCTCGAAATTTTACGTTCATTAATGGAAGATTTTGAAATATGAGGCTGGTCATTTGGGGTGAGGCATAGATAATAAATATATAAATAAAAAGTAATTATGTCTGTTGCAAAACAAAAAGAATTTTTTTATTTAAAAAATATTATTTCGCAGTTTGACTTTAAAAATAGTAAGTAATTTAATAATCAACGACTACAAAAAAATTATTCACAAGTTTTCCTTTTTAACCTCATTACTTTGTGAAGTCGTCTAGAAGTCTTTACTGTTCACAAGAACTTCTTCTAAGTGTATTTTCTTCTAGTATTTATTCAATCTGGACGTTAGAACTTTGATACTCTGGCAAGGAGCAGAGCGGCTTTCATGTGTTCTTTTTACCAACATTCTGTTGATTTTGAGGCTTCTCCCTAGTTTGAATATTACGGATGGACTCAGTCTTTTTCCATGCTTGTCTATCATAAATTACAGATAAATTCTGCAGAAATTATCAATAGTTAATGGTTAATTGAAGGGTGGACAGCACTAGTGGACTACTTGCATTTTTTCCCACGGGAAAAAATGCAAGTAGTCCACTAGTGCTGTCCACCCTTCATATAGTAAACTACTGGATCGTAATCGCCTCTGTCAGCGCTGTGTTAGCGACAGCACGGGAGTGGACTACTTGCATTTTTTCCCGTGGAAAATATATTATATTTACCACGAGAAAAAATGTAAGTAGTCCACTAGTGATGTCCACCCTTCAATTGTTTTGCAAAAAATTAGGTATTTCCTTGATAATTTATTTTATGAACTTACATTAGCTAATATTTGCGAAATTATAATTAATAAAATTGATTTCAAAACATGTATCAGAAATTATACCCCACCTTGTAATAACAGCTCGTTGCAACTTAGCGCATTCCCGTGCAATATTCCTCTAGCCAGCACGTATGGATTAAATTAATATCAGCGTTAACTATTCTTTAGCTTCTGCAACCACAACAATAGCAAACGCTTAGCTGTCGACATCCAACCCCGTATCTGCAATTGTTCGTCTTACACTTGCCCTTCATTTGACATGTGAGTCAGTATTCTTATGTACCTACATCTGAAAACTTCTCAGCTCTACTTTTTTCTACCGAAATTGGGCCATTAACGCCGGAAACAATTTACAGCCCAGGGGGGCTGCAATGCCAAAAGTTCTTTCTTTCTAAGCCACACAATACAAGGAGATAGTAACTAAGTTTTCTTTTCCAATTAAGGCAAGAACCAGTTATTTATTCCTTATAGAACAGCTCCTGAAATGAAGCACATGATAGAAATGGTTATCATATTCTATAAACAAGCACAAAAAAAACTTTATTGTACTTTCAGCATCTCGTAAGTACAGCAACTACGGTAGCAGAAAAACAAAAATTTCCTCTGCTAAGTATCAACAATCATCTGACAAGGACTTTTAAAACGATAATTGCAATTTCCTTTCGATGATTTTCCTTCAAGTTGAATTCATCGCCAACAGCACAATAACGCAGGCGGGATTGAACCACCGAAGTAGAAATTTCGCCGCAATAAAGGTTCTGTCCAACGCTTGTTGCTTCCTTCCTGATACTCGATAGATTTTCTGTGGGCTAAAAGCTTCCAACCTTTCAAACCGAGCAGCATCGTTCATCGCTGAGAAAATCTATTACAGGCTAGCGGGTGAACTTCTGTTTTGGACATAATATGAAAGCGATTGAAGAATTTATGTATTTTTTACACCAGTAACGTTGCCTTGAAATTTGATTTTCTGAAATTCCATGAAGTCTGCTTTCTTTTTAAGACTACACGTTACAAACACAATATATACTTTTAACCATAAAACGGTGTATTTTGGGTACATTCATCATGTGAAATGATGAATATATTTCTAAACTACTATAACACAGTGACTTAAAATATTATGAGTATTATATTGAAAATACAGAAACTTGTGCTCCACAGAAAATTCCTTTTACTGGTATTTGATGAGGTTGTCTTCACTGGTATTTAACCAAATAACTCACTTGTGTTATGAATGTTTTGTGCTAAAAACGAGTGGTGTAACAAAAGTTCTTTGATGTTTTCGTTCAGTGTACAGTAATTAGAATTCCTGCTCAAGTTACAACAAAAAAATATCAGGTAAATTCCCTTGTTAAAACTTTTCATTCAACCTCCGTTTTTAAAAAGTATTAAAATCATTCACAACTAAGAAACGAGTGTTGCAAATTGAAACACAACTATTCTGATCCATAAATTTTTTTACATGGTTCTAAATTGTGATTTAGGAACAACAACCAGAAAAAAATAAATGAGTGTTTTTTATACAAAATGAAAATTTTCTATTGCTGTTATTCATTCCAACTCTGACGAACAGGGTTTATTGAAGCCTTCGTTAGGAAAGCTTTAAGTGTCAACATTGTAATGGCATTAAGTCTGCCTCTGCTCGTAGTGTCGGCAGTGAAATCGAAGGCGATGAAACTCGGCAGCAGCATCTTCATCATCATGAGCATCATCATCATCAACAGCATCATCACCAGTATCCTCATCATCATTATCATCATCAGCAGCAGCAGCACATTGCCAGCATCATTTTCATCATCATCAGCAGCATCATCATTATCAACTGCAGCATCACCAGCATCATCATCATCAGCAGCAGCAGCAGCAGTATCATTATCAGGAGCATCATCATCAACATCAACAGCAACATCATCATCATCAGTATTATTATCATCATCATCACCAACAGCAGCAGCAATAGGCTAGCAAGCAGACACTTAGGAAAAACAATGCTAAAAGCAGCGTGAAAAACGCTGTAGTAAATGCTGTAGTTGAAACTTTAGGAGAAGTAGAAAAAGCTGTAGCTTATCTACAGGAAGGACGGCACAGTAGATATTGTAGTGGCCATAGAGTATGTGCTGTGGCGGGAGAGGCATGTAGATGAAGTCGCAGCACAAGTAGAGTCAATAGCAATACTTATAGATTTGGTAGACTTTGAAGATCAAGGGACAGCAGTAGATGCACTGTAATCAGTAGAAGATGTCGATAACGCAGCACTAGATGTAGGCGTCTGATAGAAGTAGAGATGCAGCAGTAGATATGGTCGCAGATCTAGCAGATGAATCGGTTTGACCAGTGATGCGATGGCAGTGAGAGCAACGGCAGATGCAGTGGCAGCAGTGGCAAGGGCTGTGGCAGCAGTGGCAAGGGCTGTGGCAGCAGTAGAAAGGGCAGTGACAGCAGTGGCAAGGGCTGTGGCAGCAGTGGAAAGGGCAGTGACAGCAGTGGCAATGGCAGTGGGAGCAACGGCAGATGCAGTGGCAGCACTGGCAGGGGCAGTAGTGGCAAGGGCAATGGCAGCAGCGGTAGGACCAGTGACAGTCCCTCATACAACCAACAAACCTTTAATATCATAATTGTATTCTGGGCACAATTATAATGCCCTCTGAAAGCCTCTGAAATACTAATTTTGTCACCCAAGTAGCAAAGATAAGTTTCTTTTACTCAGTAGATGTACGAAAACATTCATAGTACGAAGGCTTAAAATAATTTTGAACGTTCCTTGTAATCACGCAGGGTTGGGGTCAAATTGCAATAAAAAAAGTTAATTGAATAAAAAAGAAAAGTCTAGGATTCATTTTACAGAACAATGATTTAATTTCTGCTGACTTTCCACGGTCTAGCGTCGACGTCGTTCTCTGGAAGTGATGTGCGGGGTTCCGTGAACTAGGTAATGTAATTCATAGTTTAAAGGAATCTGATTCTAGGAGTCCTTTAAAATTAAAAATCACTGAATTCCTTTGAATGTTACATTATTTCAGCTAAGGAATTTAAGCTGCAAACTATACAATCTGCCACTACAGGATGACCTCAAGAATTGTTTCGGCTTTTGGATGATTGTAACTCACTAACTATTGTGAGTAGTACGATAAAACAAAAACGGTCTGAAAAAGGAGATTCTAAAGTTATGTTTAATTACATTTACATTCAAAATGTTTACCGTCATAGTGAATAAATTTGTTAGCACGACGAACGAAAATTGTAATAACAACATTAAAGGTACCAACCATCTATAGAGGCAATGATTTTTCAGAGTCTCATTTAGTTCTGGCTATGAAAGAAGGTGTAGCGCGACCAACTTTTTCTTCAATAATGCCCCATAAAAATAAAATTGAAGGTTACAAGTCGGAGCATCTAGCCAGCAATGGAAGTTCAAAATGATCCAACATTAATTTATTGGGGAATCGATTTCGAAGCCATGCCAATGAGTCTTTAGAGGTGTGTGCTCTTGTATTAATCATGCATCATAATCATGCATGATTAATTATATGTCAATCATGCCTTCGAAGTAAATGTGGCATTTATCCCTGGAAATGAGGTTTCCAAAATTTAGCTAATTTACAGAACGCAGTTCATGAATTCTTGCACAAAACAATAATGTTTGCATTTTATTTGTAAGGCTTTTGAACTGGAGGCGCTGTAGCTTACGTATATAGAAGTAACATTAAATCTTTCTTCAAAATTTTCTTTACTGATTCTCTTTTTAAATTTGTTATTGAAGCCCTGTTTCTTATCCCGTTTGTTCATCATTTTCAACTAATTTTCTCACATGGGTAATATTTTGAATTTTTTTTTACTTTTTCTGCGACTGGAATGTTTAAAAATCCACCTTGTTTCCATTTATAAAAAGTTTTCCCGATTGCTGCCTCACGAAGTCGGTCCGTGAGAATTTTGTGTCTCATTCACTCATATAACACATCTAAACTTGATCATTACTTTCGCAATTAATATACACTGACGAAGCTCCCCCATGACAAAGGTTTCCTGACAATTAAATTATCAAAAGGAAACGGAAAGATAGACTACGCATACTGGATAAAATTTTAGAACCATTTTCAAAGTGTTTTTGCTTTATCCTTCGACTTACAATAATATGTTAGTCATAACCATTCACCAACCGAAACATTTTTTGTGGTCACCCTGTAAATGCAGTTTAGTTGAGGCCGTTGGAGCATGCATAGAGGAGTCCTACTACAGTACTTGAATCTACGAGAGTACCTAAGTACATCTGTAAATTATTCGCATAACTAGTACACCCATACGTGAGAATTCACGTGTTTTTACTGAATTTTTTATTTGATTTGTCAGTGGACGCGGGCTTTGTGAAGGAGTTTCCACATTGAAGGATGTGTCTTTGGTATCCACAATACAATGCTTACAATACATGTATACCCTACCGAATTTTCTCCTGTCTAATTCCTAAGAACGTGACAAAGAGATGGACCAAGCAAGCAAGCAACAAACTATGTATTACTATATAGTGGAATTCGAGCCTTTGCTCACAACACAGCTGAGACTCCGAATGGTCAGCGCGTGTCAAACTGGAAGTTATCAGCGGCCTTCATCAACAGCAGAAATAAATCTCCTGTCACTGAGCAACACAATGACTGGTAGCACAGATACGCGTTTGAAGTTCAGCGAGGTGATTGTAAGGAGAATTTTGAGTGACTGTACTTTACGTTATAAAGCAAGCGTTGGGTCAGTTGACCTCAATAGTTCATGCATTTCGAGCGTCATATCTGACAGTGCGGGAGGCCTTTAGAAGTGAGAGTAATAATGATATGAGCCTGATGCGAGCGATGACCAGAGTGACAGTGCAAGCATTGCACTGGCTGACCCCGCACGAAGTCAACTAAAATTTTATTATTATTTAATGCTATCTAGAATAATATTTCGTGCATAGAACATATGTTTTGTGTGTTATCGTCTGCACTAAACAGTTCCCGTGGAAATTCTCCTATTTAGATTTGACTAATTTGAAATAATTATAAAGACTCGACAGTTCCCGAGCAAATTCCACGCTTTAGATTTAACTAATTTGTTATTATGATAAAGATAAATATAATAAAGATTTACGACGAAATATTGTGTTTTTACAGGACAGAATTATTATATTTTTAAATTATTCATAAACATTTACAAAACTTCTGTTCTGTACTTTATCTACCGATAACATGGCCTAGAAGGTATTCGTGAAATTTCCTTGGTTTAAAAGTGATAAAATTAAGGATATATGAAATTTAATACATTTTTCAGTTTTACCTGTGGTACTATCGAAACCCGAATATTTTTCATGAATATATATACAGAAGTTCCATCCTGTATCTTATCTACCGATAATATGACCATGTATGAGAAGACTGCTAATAACAGAAAAAATGGCGTATTTTATAGTGATCCGGTGCCTTTGGTATCCACAATACAATACTTATAATACATGTATACCCGTGACAGTATAATGTATAATGTGACAGGCACACACAGAAAGGGAAATACACTGTCTGTTGAATAAGTGGATGAGTCACACTCATTTTTTATTGATAAGTGTTCTGTTCTAGATACCATTAAATAATAATAAAATTTGGTTAACATTTGTTAGGGTCACCTTGTATAGATTGTTTAGAGGAAATATTGTAAATTTTTCATGTACGATAAGAACTACACCAATACTCTATAGCCAACGTACACATCTGGAACTATGAATTATTGGGCTTTATCCATTACAATATTAAAACAATTACTTGTTTACCTTTTGATATCCTGGAGAAGTTCAAGTAAATGAGATTAAAAGAGTTGTAGAACAGAGGGTACAAATGTAAGCATAATTTCCCATACTCAAATTTCCAGTTGTATTCCTGTTGTTGAGGTGCTCTTAGTCAGCGAAACTTTCATAACTGATAAATGTACTTACTTTTACTACTGAAATCGAATTTTCTTCTAATTGGTAATTTTACATAATAAATTTAAATCTATGTCCTTACACCGTGTGCGAATCGTAGAAATTTTTTATTTTATTCAAGTGAACGACAGAAATAAAGCATGATTTTAGTAACTATGATAAGAAAAAAACAAAAATTTCAAGTGCCGGCATGTTGAGTGAGGAAAAAATTCAAATTCCCTTAAAAAACTTTTTTACTTGTTTACGACGTTGTAATTAGACGAGAAATTAAGGACACTCGTTAATCTAATACTAAGAATGACCGTCGTGTGTTTATATATTTATTCATTTATATATTTATTTATTTATATGTTTCGTGCCACTTTCAAAAAAATTAGAGAGATCCAGAGCCTTATATACTCGAGTCCGTATCGTGGATACAGAGTTCGGCGGGGTATTGCCCTATGATTCGGGTACATTGTACCCGAATATGACACGAATTCCAGAGTCAATTGCAGCAGTAGTAAACTAAGTGTCTTAGTTTTCACTAGGAATGTTGTCATTGAAGAAATACTCAATTAAGACGTTTGTCTTTTGTAAATATACATACAACTAAATATATTGCATTACGTTCTTAAATGCAATTTTATTTAATATCTTTCCAACAGTATTTGCCATCATTTTTGATGGCACGGGTATTATCACAAAATCTCTGCCGTCATTTTTGACGGCTGTGTACACTAGTATTAAACAGAGTGTACACAAAAAATGTATCCACTGACCCGCTAATCTTTATTAAGCTGCATTTTAAAGGTGTAAAAGCTAAAGAAATAAATCACAATTCAATTGTTGTATGGTTCCGGTATCATACATACATATATCGTCCGTCGATATATTTTTTTTGGATACCCTGCACAGTGGTATAAATATCATTCTATGGTATCCGTTCATTGGTCCCATTCGTTTCGTGGAATCCTCAAGTAAAATTTCCGGAGTAAAATACGCCTTTTCGACATACTAATAAAAATTCCATAGAGATAAATATCTTTAGATTTCTATCATGACATCAAATGCGTTCGATAACACTCTGAGTAGTGTTCTTAATTTTTCTCTGATGTTTTGGTCGAGTCAGTTCAGTCAATAAAATTTAAATGTGAACCTATTTCTTGTATCATAGATACCGACTTGCGCATGGCTAAAGTGATGTGACTAATAGAAGAATCTTTGATTGAGGCGATCTTTAAACAAATTTTTATTCTGTTCTTTGATTAGATTACTCCGATCCACGATATTTGATGCAAATGAAGCTTAGGTCAAGCGTAAAACTACACTAATTACTAAATCATAGGAATATAATTGAATTTTAAGTAATTTATTGTAAAAAGTGGTAGTCTGATTTTTGTAAACTGTTAATCCGCTCTTCATTAATCTTCAGATTGCACGAATATATGCCATTATCTCTGTTGAATACTTGCCTCGTGGTATACCATAAATTGTTATTTAAAAAGTTTGGTTCTTTTATAAAATCGAGGAATCTTTCTACGCAGTTATTAATTCTGACTGAAACCGCAGATCTCTAAATTTCCTCGAACCTTTTAAATTTTCTAATTTTGTAGTGTTGTGATTAATGGGTTGAGTGCATGCTACCATAGCAGTAAATTTTTATAAATACGACTCCAACATTGACTATTGCCAATAAATATTACTTGTTTGTTCGTCATAGCATCACATGGAGATGTGATTGGAATCGAAACTGTTTCTGTCTGTTGAATGGTCAGTCAAGATTTGGGTGCTCGTTGAATATTAATTTTTTATTCAGAAACAATGGGTTCAGCTTTAAATTTTCCGAAATTTATCAAATGAAATTCCGCTAGATAATAATACCCAGTTTGATGCTTGCTTGCTCGGTCCATCTCTCTGTCTCGTTCTTAAGGTTTTAAAATTTAGATAGGAGAAAATTTGATCGATTATATACATGTATTGTAAGCATTGTATTGTGGATACCAAAGGCACATCCATCAATATGGAAACTCCTTTGCAAAACAATCAAATGAAAATATTTAGAAAAAACACGTGAATTTTCACAAGTGGGTCTACTAGTCTAGTTTTATAAGATACAGCGTGGGCTCGGACAAACATTCAAGTGAACACAGTTCTGGGAGCGCGGCTGCGTGTGTCCAATAATTGCGTCCAATAGTTGTATCCAATAATTGTGTCGTTCCATGCTAGATACAAACTACTGAATATTTCCTGAAATAACTTATGTTGAAATATTTCTATAATACTCGCCAGTCCCCGTGGAAATTCCACGATTTAGATAAGACTAATTTGAAATTATAAAGATAAATGAATCAACGATTTACGACTAATTACTATGTTTTAAAAGAACATTTTTCATTAATACAGGGTGGCTAATAATTAAGGTATCTTTTTAAAACAATTAAAGCTATAAAACTACAAATTGTAAAGAGATTTGGTTAATTCAGAATGAACGAGGAGATTTCAAAGTTTTCTACCAGCGTATCAAGTCTACCGACACTCACAACATAGTGTTCAAAAAATTCATAAAATCCACCCCTCAAAATGAATCGCTACGCAATGGACCAACGAGCAAAAATAGTGAAACTTTATGTCCGATGTAATTGTTCGGTTAGTGCAGTTCAGAGGTAACAGGAATATTGATGGTATTGAAAGAAATCCTTCGAAGAAGTGCATAAAAAACAGGTATTGAAATTGAGAGAAACTGGGACAACAGCAGACAGACAACGTTGTGGCAGGCCACTGACAATACGAACTGGTGCTTCAATTCAGCTTGTTGCAACGAGTGTTGTTGATCGGCCCAAAACGTCAACAAGGAGACGTTCAATTCAGCTGAGAAGGTCACGTACCTCACTGCAACGTATTTTGGTAAAATATCTAAAGTATCATCCATATAAAGTTCAATTAACTCAAGAACATCCTACGGACTACTAAAAGCGATTAGATTTTGCGAATAGATTTTTGCAGTTTGCAGAAAATGAAAACTTTATAAAGAATTTAATAATGACTGGTGAGACACATTTTTACCAATGGTTTTGTTAATAAGCAAAATTGCAGATTCTGGGCTCCAGAAAAATCAAAAGAAATTGATGAACGTCCACGTCACTCAGTTATTAATAAGCAAAATTGCAGATTCTGGGCTTCAGAAAAATCAAAAGAAATTCATGAACGTCCACGTCACTCAGTTAACGGTGTGGCATCACGTCTTCGAGGATCATTGGACCATATTTTTTTGAAGATGCTAATGGTGATGCAATTTGTGTCAATGGAAACCTGTATAGACAGATGATTCAAGAATATGTGATACCTGAAATTGGAGATAATAACACAGAGATTACCTTTTTCCAACAAGAGGGAGCTACAGCGCACACAACAAAAAAAAAACAATGCAATGTTAAAAGCAATTTTTCCAAACAGAATAATTTCTCGTTTTAGTGATATACCATGGCCGCCTGGATCGCCAGATCTAAGTGTTCCTGATTTGTTTCTCTGGGGATACTTACAGGAAAATGCTTACATTGAAGTGCCTGATACTTTACAGCAATTGAAACTAAACATCATTCAAGATATCAACAACATTTCACGAGAAACATTAAGGAAAGTAATGAACAGCACTGTTGAAAGAGCACGGCATTGTTTGACTAATAATGGTGGTCATTTAAAAGATATTTTATTCCATAGTTAAACGTATTTTGTTTCATTTATAAATTTATATTAAACTTTGAAATTTCTTCTTTCATTCTGAATTAACAAAATCTCTTTACCATTTTTAGTTTTATAGCTATACTAATTTTAAAAAGGTACCTTACTTATGGGCCACCCGGTGTATACAGAACTTCTATTCTGTATTTTATCTACCGATAACATGGCCGTGTAGGAGAAGAAAGATAATAACGGAAAAAATTGAGTATTTTATAGTGATCCAGTGTCTTTGGTATCCACAATACAAAGCATGGAGTGCATGCATACCCATTCTGATTTCAATTTGATAATTTTTTTTCAGTAATAGATAGGAAGTATTGGGACGGACACACACAGATACAGAGAGAGAGAGATGGAGATACATAGTCGATTATATATGTAGATGACAACTATTGTTACTATTTCAGTATATCTAAGAAATTATAAATGTTGCCTAAGGAAATATACGATTTAGATTCTAGATCATAAGGAGTAGAATTCTGTAGAAAATATTAACAAAATATTTCAACTTTGTGATTGCAGTCTTGTGGCAGTACATATATGTTCTCTCAGAAAATGTTCATTAATGTACTCCATTACAGGAAATACACTATGATCTGCCATTAGGTAGCTTGGATGTTACGAATCTATTAAGGCTAGAATTGAAGAAATGTTCACCAGGACGTATGCTATTTTTAAAATACTTCAAATAATAATATTGCAGATTTAATCTCCAATTATATGAAAGCATAGACCTCCAGTGTTTATGCAATATGAATTTGACTTCATAAAAAGTCAACATCTTTCAATATTAAATTTTGGACTGTTACATCATTCAGTCCATTGCAGTATCAGCCAGTCCATCGTGGCAACAGTCACAATCACCACTCAGTCGACTACAGCAACAAGTCTTCTGTTGCCCCTACACGGAAGCTTGTCGTGCATGTTGCGGTTGTGTTCATGCCTCTAGAAAAAATTGTGGTAAGAGTTTAGTCTCCTGCTGCAGTAATTGCCTGTGGTGACTTCGCAGCTCACACCCGATATTTATAGCCAAGAAACAGAGGGACAAAACGAGGGGGTCAGGGCGATCAAGGGGGGAAGGAGGAAGGGGGACCGACAGCAAAAAAGGAGGGGCTTGGTGGATAAAAAATGGAAGGAGGTGAGACGTCTGTTATTGAAGAGAAAGTTGCTCGTTCAGAGTGAAGAAAAGTTGCTTGATTAGATTGAACGAATAATTGTTGGGTCGCATTGAAGGGATAGTTGGTTGATTAAATTTAAGGGATAGTTTTTTTGGTCACATTTATGGTATAGTTGTTTGGTTAAATTAAAGGGATAGTTTTATGGCCACATTGAAGGGATAGTTGTTTGGCCAGAACGAAGGGATAGTTATTTTGATCAGATTAAAGGGAAATCGTAAACATACCAGAAGAATGAAATCTAACTGGAAATTCGTTTTTATTTTCAGAGTTTTAAGTAATAAATACAATTCAAAGACAAGGTAAAGCCAAGTACTCTATGTTACTTAATGTAATTGCAAAATTATCGATTACTTCTTAGGCGCTCCGTTTTTTCAAGAACCCAGACGCTAGACTTAGAATAGAATAGAATAGAATGAGGCTATAGGAACGAACCTTCTGGCCCATTCTTGGGTCGGATAATTACTTCGATAATTATTCGGTTGTTTTACCCAAGTCGCATGCCGTATTTCTAGCCGCGTCAACCATGTCGGCAGCGGGATTCAAAACCGGGTCTTCCCGCTCGCAAGCAGATTCGCTCACCAGTCGACCAAGCTTGTGCGCTAGTTTTTCAGTCGCCAGTCATAAATAAAAAGAATTCCTCACAGATGACTAATATGCCTGAAATATTAAAGATTATTTGAAGTGCTGTTCCCACCGACAATCAGTTCTTAATTTTTCCTAATGTGCCTCTTAATAAATGAACAAAGAGTGTATGTATGATACTAGAAACGACTGTTCAGGTCCTAGATGCTAGTGAGTTGGATTCTCAATGGCCTCCAACAGTTTTTCTACCGTTTTCTAAATCTAGTGCATCCAAAATCTAGTGTTTTCGAATTCCATTGTTTTTTGAAATCTAGTGTTTTCTCAGTTTAATGTTTTCTAAATCTCGTGTTTTTTCAATTTAATGTTTGCTAAACTTAACGTTTTCGAAAGTTATGATTTTCGAAATCTAGTGTTTCCGAAATTTAGTGTTTTCGAAAGCTGATGTTTTCGAAATTTAGCGTTTTTAAAATTTAGTGTTTTCGAAATCTTGTGTTTTTTAAATCTAGTGTTTTTGAAATGTAGTGCTTTTGAAACTTAATGTTTTTGAAATGTATTGTTTCGAAGTCTAGTGTTTTTTAAATCTAATGTTCTCGAAATGTAGTGTTTTTGAAACCTAATGTTTTTGAAATCTAGCATTTTCAAGATCAAGTGTTTTTGATATCCAGCGTTACCGTCCAGCAGTGCTGCGGTTAACAATTTCCTCTGATTGTCACAGGGTCTCGTCCTTAGGTTTATATTGTGCGAAGTTAATTCACAGCAACAACGAGACCACAATGCTTCTTGTGTAACCTGACCTGAGTAAGTTAACTGCATTACACTTACGTCGTTAGACTCAGTCAGATGTTTGGCTGGCAGATATTTGGCTGTCTGACAAATGTTTGGCTGGCAGATATTTGGCTGTCTGACAAATGTTTGGCTGGCAGATATTTGGCTGTCTGACAAATGTTTGGCTGGCAGATATTTGGCTGTCTGACAAATGTTTGGCTGGCAGATATTTGGCTGTCTGACAAATGTTTGGCTGGCAGATATTTGGCTGTCTGACAAATGTTTGGATGGCAGATATTTGGCTATCTGACAAATGTTTGGCTGGCTGATGATTGGCTGGCAGACGTTTAGCACTCAAATGTTTGTCTGGCTGGTTTGAATGGTTGGCAGATGTTTGGCTAACAAATGTTTACCTGGCTGACAGATATTTGAATGGCTGGTAGATATTTGATTGGCTGGCAGATATATGATTGGCTGGCAGACGTTTTAGTGGCAGATTTTTGGCTGACTGAGCTGGTGCAGGCAGCACATCTCTCACAACTAGTGCGTGTGGTCAGCGGTGTCAGCTTGTCACTACAAGAGCTGAGTAAACACCCAGTGATGAATACAGGTGACAGGACGGCCACCACGGATGATTTTAGGTTCGGAATCTTCCAGGGGACAAGAACCTGAAAGCCCAGGTCATTTAGTGCCTTTATTTTCTAGATGGATATCACACCAAGAAGAAATCCTCCTTATTGTACCAGAGTGAAAAAATTAAACTTGTTCGCTTTGCTCTCATAAATTGTAATTTTTTCAGTCAAATTTAACGCTTCTTCTATGTATATGAACATATGTTGCTTGTCTTTTTGCAGTGTAATTTAAAAAAAAACAAGCTAGTTATTTAATCTCTATGATAAAACAACTGCAAAATTGAATGTTTACACGTTTCTGCCTGCAAACTTAGTGATGTTGTAAGGCAGTGTCCTGAAGAGTCTTTTCCATCTCTTGGCCTCAGCTGCTGCTCAGCTCACCAATGTAAAACTCATCCTGTATTTCTAGCTGTCAGTTTCCTTACGTTGTACGACTTGTGATATAATGTGCGCTGTAATATTTTACTTCAATCATTCAAATAACTGCTTCAATAGTTAACGACTCTTATATATCATATGAAAGATTAAACTTCCCTGATTGTAACCAGATAAGTTCAATGTCTGCGTTTTGTGCAGTGAATTACAACCTCTCCTTATCTCATATATCCCAGGTCTGCAAAATAATTACTCGGAAGTAAGTTAGGGGAGGGAAGTGAGAGGAGAGAGAGCCAACTGCCCACTGATCTTCATGAATTGATGAATAAAGGTCACAGTGGTGTCGACTCCAGGTGATCTGTCACTGCTGGTGCTCTATAACTCAGTAGTTGCTGCTACCCACAGCGCTGGGGCTTTATTCTCAATATTTATGGCTTAATTTAAACTCTAATTTAGAAAGCACAACTGTGGTCGTCAATAAGCGTGACATTTGTCATGAAACTGCATTTAAAAGACGAGTGGCATTATTAATGTGAGCGATGCCACTTCGGAATAAAAAGTATAAAATTGTCTCCTTGAAATACTTTAACAATGTTAAAATATTGCTAATGAAACGGGTCGTATAAAAAACAAAAAAGAACCTTGTTCTAAAACTTGGATGTTGAAAGATCCTTGCAATTGTAAAAACTAATACAAACTATTAAACACATGAAAATATTGCAAATATAAGAAAAAAGGATTTTCCCTTAAGTGACTTCGCTCTCTGTAGAAAACAATTAAAATATCAAAGAGAATAATGCAATAATTATCTTATTTTATTAATATAAATGTCACACATATTAGTTTTTTACATATTTTTCAAACATCTAAATAGATAATATTACATATCATAATATAGTGTGTATAATATTCAACTTTCTAAATAAGTATATATATATAATTAATTAATTATTATGGGAATATATAATTGTATTAATTATGTGTGAATATATAATTCTATAGTTTAAATGTTTGATTGAAAGACCCATATAATAACAAATTTCTTATTTTGTGCTGAATTAGCATACATTTTAAGAAATAACACTGTCTTCTCAGTATTTACTGCCGAAAAATTAAATTCACAAACTATAGTATGAAAGTTTGCATATATATACACTGGTATTCAAGATGAAAAAACGTACCAAGGTAATTTTTATGATTTATTGAACAAAATTGAACAATTGTTTGAAAAAATTCGTAGTCCAAAAACAGTAAAGAACAATTCAACAAGCGAAAGAACAGTAAAAAAATCGTAACATTTATCATCAATATGGAATTGAATTTTCTTTGAATTTTTTCAATAAGAGATCGTTTGGGCATACTCGTCACCAGCTTCAAACATTGTCAGGAAGAAATGTTTTTCCATTCATCTTGCCGGGCTTCCCATAGCTTCTCTTTGTTAAAAATGTTTACATGAAAACGCATGAGAAATTATTGACCAAATATTCTCTATTGGATTCAAATCAGGGCTTTAGCCTGGCGAGGGTGTTTATGAAAGTGAAGAAAATGTTTTTGTGTGAACGATGTTTTCTTCACTTAACAAGGGCTTCTTGTCACCCTTTTTTGAAATGAATAAACAAATTTTTATTCATCTTGATATTGTGATTCTCAATAGTGTTTCTGTTTGTTGTTTTAAACTATTTCAACTGGTCCACAAATGTTTCCTTTCGATTTTTAAAAACAGTCATTTTTAGCCTGTGATCATCCTTGGCTGTCCCGGCTTTAGGGCGACCAGTTCCTGGTTTATTGGAAACAGATCTTGTTCTTTCGTGACTTAAACTGATTCTTTTCACAGTTACCGATAATGTTCCAATTTTTATTTCCTAAAGGTGTCATAAATTCTATTGAGAGTCTTATTTGCTTGCCTTAATCCTGCAGTTTTTGTTTTTCATCAATATGAACTCTTTTTTTCTATGTTATTTTAAATGGTAATTTATTATACAAACTACTGCAATATTCTCAAAGATTACCAGTCATTGATTAAACTTTATTATTAGAACGAAAAACTCAATAATATTTCGTTCTCACTGAAAACCAGTTGACTCTTTTTTTTATTGCAACACATGCGTAGGATATCGAGATGTTAAAAAGTAATTTGAATGCTTGTAGTAATTACCGTAGACTTGTTCATATTTTGGCTTTATCCAAAAAGATACCATATCAAAATAAAACATGGAAGACATGTTTCTATACATAGTTCATATAAGAATGACTGTCTTTCATGCAAATAAACAGGCGTTGTTGAAATTCACCTTTTGCACATGTACGTAGATATGTGATCACATGCAGATACACCCAGTAGGAGGAAAAAAGATGGCGGTAACAAAGACAACCTGACTGCGTATTCCCATCTCCCTTGTGAGACTATGATTAACATTTTAGTTATCTTGTTGAGCTAAACATCAATTGTGTGTTTAGAGCTTTATGAACTTTTTACTATGTACATCTAAATTGTTTTCATTCTGTATTGGATTGCAATTAAATTTACGTTCCCGGAAACAGCAAGAGCAGTAAATTATCAAATGCTGTATTTGTCGTCCTGTTACTCATTTTACGCTCTAAACGTGTTTTGTTGATAACTCTTTATTGAAATATCATTTGTTTTTATCTACGAGACACGAACCGTGTATTTGATTACTTGAAAAGCTTTGCTTGCCCTGACTCTGACTTCCCTGCCTCCGTCCTGACTCTGACTTCCCTGACTCCGCCCTGACTCTGACTACCCTGCCTCTGCCCTGACTCTGACTGCCCTGTCTCTGCCCTGACTCTGACTTCCCTGTCTCT
>VCRD01000228.1:272891-287456 GCA_006783055.1 Trinorchestia longiramus
TGTCTCTGCCCGGACTCTGACTTTCCTGTTTCTGCCCTGACTCTGACTTCCCTGTCTCCGTCCTGACTCTGACTTCCCTGACTCCGCTCTGACTCTGATTTCCCTGACTCCGCCCTGACTCTGACTTCCCTGTCTCTGCCCTGACTCTGACTTCCCTGCCTCTGCCCTGACTCTGACTCCTCTGTGTCTACCTTTACTCTGCCATATATTGAGGGCAAACTTTAAGTCTGAATCTTGGAGTTCAAAAGTAACGGTTCACAGCTTCGGTCTTCAGTAGAAGTATTTCTGTGTACGTAAGTGTACAACAAACGTTCCTAATTTTGTTCATTTCTTCTGCCAATTCGGTTCATCTCTAGCTTAGCCTTAGAGAAAAAAAACTTATTTCAGTACACGCCTTTATTTTGAATGCTTCATTAAAAGTTTCCTGTAAGTTGACTTGATTTTTATCAATGTTTACAATGGTGTAGAACTAAAGGGTCGATTTCGTGGAAATCTCACACGCAAGTTGAAAAAGAGAAACAATTTAAAATGGAACAACTTTAATTACGCTTGCAAAGTTGAATCTATATAGGGATTGAATATTATTGCACTAATTGGTCTATTCTCTCTATAATCTTTATTTTATCATGATTATAAACTGTTCACATGAAAACATATTGACCATGAATTGCATACTCTCTCTGAACACACTTCTGTTCCACAGCTGGCACGCCTCTTCTCATACACATGGACGTTCGGATACTCAACGTGTAAAGCAGTGTACTACGTACAGACAGTGTCTGCAGTCTGTTCTGTGCTCACCCTCGTCACCATCAGTCTGGAGAGGTGAGAACACCCTCGTCACCATCAGTCTGGAGAGGTGAGAACACCCTCGTCACCATCAGTCTGGAGAGGTGAGAACACCCTCGTCACCATCAGTCTGGAGAGGTGAGAACACCCTCGTCACCATCAGTCTGGAGAGGCAGGGTTGTGCCCAGAATGCGTTTGTGTTCAAAGTGTAAGTCAGCGCGAAAAAATGTTTTTATTTTTTCTACAGAGCTGAGTTACTTCCGTTGAAAGATTTCAGAGTAACTACTGTAAAAAAAACATTTCTTCAGGAGACAAGGAATCGAAATTCTTAGCTTCCAATTGATCTACAAATAGGCATTAGTGACCAGTGGATGTTGAGAAATGTCTTTTTCTTGGGAGTTGCCGAAGATTGGGAAGGAAAGTAAAGATAAATAAAAGTCTGTAGATCAATCCCTTCTGAGGTGTCACCACCATTGGATTTCAGCTTTTCTTTAACTAGTTAGAATCACGCTACGCTAGCGGAAGATCGTCTTGGCTAAGAAAACCTTAAGAAGCGAGTAACAGTTTCAGATTCGGTCTGTTTTAAACATAAATGTCTATAGCCTTCTAACATGAATGCCCAACACGAGAAGGTAAGTAAAAAAAGTCAGTTTCACGAACCTGTCACGCGGTATTAAACATAATAATACCCTTGGTGTATTTATATATATATATATATATATATATATATATATATATATATATATATATTCATATCTATATATGTTTGATGTCCAACTTAATTGAACAGAAATCATAACGGGTATGCATGTGCATGTATTATAAGCATTGTATTGTGGATACCAATGATCCCTGTTCACTATAAAATACTCAATTTTTTTCACTGTTAACTTTCTTCTCCGAAACAATACTGTTATTGGTAGATGAGATACAGAATAGAATTTCTGTATGTTTTCATAAAAAATGTTCAGATTCTGATAGTACCACGGGTAAAACTGAAAAATGTATTTTATGCCATAGATCTGTAATTTTATCAGTTTTAAACCTAGGGATTTCAACTGGTACTATCTGGGCCATGTTATCGGTAGATAAGATACAGAATGGAAGTTTTGTATACATAAATGTGTAAAGGTGTTATTTAGAATACAATAAATCGTTGTAAATCTTTCATGCATTCATCTTTATGATAGTTTTAAATTATTCAAACCTAAATTATGGAAATTCGATATTAAAACCCGTTATGTTTAACGGGCGTACTCACAAGTCTTATGCATATTGTATATTGCTAACCTAATTATCTTCTCTGCTCATACCCATGTCTTGAAATTGCGCGTGATGGTGTACTGAAGTCTTATACATAGCGAAGCAGTACGTAGAGCCGGTACGTAGAGAGTTGGTACGTCACTGTCCGATGCCTGTTAGGACCAAGCGTCTTTCATGTCAGTTAGTGTCCGTGGGTTGCAGCAGTGGTTGCTTGCGGACGTAACGGTTTCTATGAACTCACGTGTCATTGCTTAGAAGTTTGAATTGTTCCATTCAAAGTTCTCTTCTTTCCATCTGAATTTAGATTCTGAATTTCACCCACTGACCTGAACGTCATTAGCGAAGTTGAACAATAACGCATGCATCCAAGTTCAGAATTAGCACACAAACACCATCACATTCATCTTAAAATCAACACTCGCAAACATCAACAAATTCAACTCAACATCAACAAACCCATCACGTTCAGCTTAACATCAAAAAACACCCTCACGTTCAGCTCAACATCAATACACAGACACACACCAACACATTCAGCTCAACAACACACACACCAACACATTCAGGTCAACATCAACACACACCATAACATTCAGCTGTTTTCTACTACAGAGTTCTGGTCAACCAGTACCATGACAGTTGTCGTCTGCTTTTATGATGCCCGCTGTGACTAGAAATGACCAATTTACCTATTGATTTGCTAGAGGCTGGTCGGATTGTGACAGAATGGTGACAGGATGGTGAAAAAATGGTAACAGGATGGAGACAGTATGGTGACAGGCTTGGGGCAGAAACGTGACAGGATTGTGACTTAAGAATAGCCTACTGGTGTCACGTGGGTAACGAGTGAAGACAAAAGAAAACCAGCACGGCAGAATGGCTTAAAATATCGTAAGAGAATACTGATAAGAATAGACAGCAGGGCAATACTCGGCTGAAGGATTATCGACAGGAGGGCGATGCGAGACTGACAGAAGTCTCATAAAGGATTGACAGGAGACTAATAAGAGATGGATAAAATTGTAGCGTGTTTGTGTCAGGTAAATAACGGAATGAGAGGACGTCGTGAGTTTGGTTCAAGGGGAATATCGGGTTGAATAAATAATTTCACATCCCCCTCACCACTTCTTCTGAAGTCTTGGCGTCTTATAACTGTGATGATTCCACATCAACATCAACACTACTGGACACCACATCAACATCAACACTACTGGGCACCACAACAACATCAGCACTACTGGGCCCACAACAACATCAACAGTACTGGGCCCCACATCAACATCAGCACAATTGGGCCCCACATCAACATCAGCACAACTGGGTCCCACATCAACATCAGCACTACTGGGTCCCACATCAACATCAGCACTAGTGGGCCCCACATCAACATCAACACTACTCGGCCTTACATCAACATCAACACTAGTAGGCCCAACATCAACATCAGCACTCCTGGACTAAACATCACCATCAAGATTCCATGCATTTATTTTAACAATTGCATCACTGATCCACTTGAAGACCAGCGTTACATACATCAGTGTGACGTTACTGAACACTAAAGCCAGAAGAATAGAATAGAATAGAATAGAATAGAATGAGGCTATAGGAACGAACCTTCTGGCCCATTCTTGGGTCGGATAATTACTTCGATAATTATTCGGTTGTTTTACCCAAGTCCCATGCCGTATTTCTAGTCGCGTCAACCATGTCGGCAGCAGAGTGTTGGTACGAGCATTACGTTAATCCATCCTCCATTCCCAGCCTTTCCCACTAAGCGATGTTGATGTCGATGAGAGTCGTGTTCCAATATCTCGAGGAGACATTGAAATCTTAGGGGTTGCGCTGAAGGCTTCGGGTTTCAGAATCTCAAAGTTGTGTACATTTTTGAGCAAAACCCGAACTTATTTGATGGATAACTTTTTATAAAAAATCTTCATGCTGTGTTTATTTTTCACGTGCACCATTAACTTTTACCTTATTTGTTTTGCCATTTTCTTTGCTGAATAGTGGCTCGGATGTTCTTTATTCACTAGTGCTTTGGATGTTCTTTATTCACTAGGTGCTCGGATGTTCTCTGTTCACCAGTGGCTCGTATCTTCTTTATTCACTAGTGCCTCAGATGTTCTTTATTCACTAGCGCCTCGGATGTTCTCTGTTCACCAGTGGCTTGGATGTTCTCTGTTCACCAGTGGCTTCGATGTCCTACAAGAACGAAGGATGGAAGTAAAATGTTGAGCCTTGTTTATTAGCCTAGTGAGTCAAATTTTTATTGCCTGTAAATTTCACTGCTTTTACAATTGAGGTACAATGTTAATTTAGCTAGGTTAGGTCGTCATCAAAACCGTTGCTATCCCATAATTTTTGGTTTGAGTAACACATGTGATGTCATCGTAGATGTCAAACTCACCATTACCATCACATAATATTTCAAACAAGCTACAACGTGCCTAAAACAAGAATTTTTTTTTATGTACAACGTCACAGCCGTGTACTTTTCCAAGTGCTTAAGTTCATTCCTTGACAACTAAAAATTCAGCGAACTATCTATATACGCAGTCAGCAATAAATAAATAAATATGTTGTTTTTCGGATCACAACAAATTTCATCAGGTTTGAATCCATACTTTTCTTAGCAATAGTACCGTGCCCCGCTGTCACAGACTTTACACAACTCCCTATATTGATGCACACAAAGGCAATGTGGTGCAATACTGAGAGGTTTCGGTGTACTAAATCTCCATAGCTTCATGAGGAACGTAAATGAAGTCTCTCTCAAGTAACTTACGCTGCGCACACACATATTGCTGCTTGCGTGGACCATCATTCGGAATAAATCTGCCCGGCAAGAAAGCCTGGCATGACGAGCATGGCGAGGCCTTTGTAGATCTTACATGCGCTAAGCTCGTGCTAAATACAAAGCCTTGAGAACAATGAGTCCGAGCACAGAACAGAGCAAATCGTACCTGAATTTTAATCCGCCCGTCGTCGGTGAGAGAAAGTAGCAAATTTTGCTGATATGCTTCTTAATGATCATCTGTATTTCTGTTGCTATGATGATGATGTACATTGTGAACTGTGTGTATTCTTCAGTTGATTAAATGAGCCCCGTCTTTTGTTATACAGTACGGACATCCTCTTTCCATTCACGTACAGACAGTGTGATGGAGACTAGAGCGAAATTTCAGAGAGAAAATATCATGTTTTCTCATGTATGTAATGCTGGTGAATTTATTCCCGCGGCAAACGATTTTCTCTTCTTTGCTTGAAGAATTTAAGCTCTGCACTGCTAATGAAGAACGCAAAGAATTTCCTGTATTTTGAATCATGTTGCGAATTAAATGTATTCTGATTTTGAGGATTTAATGTATTTTGATGACCCTGGAGCTACAGATTTTAAACAGGTTGTGCAGAAGTTTTGATTCGAAAAAATACTTTGGCCGTGAGCTGATGAAGTTTTCTCTCCATTGCGAACGGCAGGATCAGTTTCTTCTAGTACGTAGCTGCTTTTAAAATCAGAATGAATGCAGGAAATCGTCAGTCAGTGGTGATTTTCCTTGTAATTCTTAAAAGTTAGCTCAAGGCTTTGAAAATGTTTATCTTCAAAGAGGACTACTTAGAAATGCAAATTTTAGCCCTATTCGAAATACTGATGTAACTCGAGCTCTTAAATCAACTTAGAAGTCTGAGAAGAGTATCTGGTTGCTGTTACAGTGCTAAAGATATCAATGATTATATAGGAAAAAAGGAAACTTTTAGGAAATTATCAGAAATAGAAGCAATTTTTTCACTGTCGCTACGCCGGAAGAAATTCTTCAACAAAAAAGTGCATATTTTTGAAGTGTATGAGATCCATGTGTGATGGTACAAGGCACTGCAGACAGGCCTGCAGAAAAAAGTTGAATAGTTGGACAGTGTACTGTTCAACTGATCATCAGAACTATTTTAATTTTCATTCTGTCTGGAATCTTATTGAGCAGCACACTGATCTTTTGATAGGAAACTATGCAAGATTGTTAGCTTACAAATACGTTTTTTATCATATTTTCACACAAAGGTTTCTTTTAACCCTTTAGCAACGAAAAGGACCATACGGTCCTTTTTCACGGTCTTTGGGAGAATTGTTCTAATAATTAAACAGTGAGCAATATGAGGTTGCTACTAGGTTTGAACGCGGCGACATGTTACAGCGTCGTTCTTTTGGCTGCCTGGCTCTCAGCATGCTTCATTGCATCAGTGTACAGACGGTCTTTGTGAGCTTAAACGTAGAAACTAGAAAAAGAAATTGTTCGCTAAAGGGTTAAAGTATGTTCAGTTCTGGGAATGAAGAGCCAATAACAATTGAAAGCACAAGGTGGCAGGCACGGCCGGCATTCCTGAAATGGATTTCAAAAATTGAGTTACGGGCACCAGAGGAGAATCTGCAATTCAGGTGTTGCGCGCCACAAGGGCGAAAATTCCGAAAACAAGTTTTGAGAAATCACCGTAAAAAGTATGAAAAATGAAAATTCCCATAACATAATTAACCTTCCGCTGGGTGCAACCGATCTGACAGGCACAGCTACTTTAATTTTGCTTAGCACATGCAAATTTGCACCTGACAAAAGGTTAATTATGAACGTACCATTGTGTTCTTGGTCTCATTTTGTAGGTTAACTGCTAACTCAAGCTCGGCTGTGAGATTTCGGTACCATATAAAATGGATTTTTTTTTGCTGGTGGCATTTTTACATTAGTGCAATGGATTCTCAACCTGGAGTACATGTACCTTTAGAGGTACATTTGCTTATCTAAAGGGATACATTTAACGTTAGTTTATAGTTCCAAAAACCTAAAAATTCGATAAAAAATTCAATAGATTTTTTTCTACTCACCTTTCTGTCATAAATATTCAGGAGTACATGCTCATCTGTCGAAATACTGAAGGCGTACAAGGTCAGAGACAGGTTAGGAACTCTTGCACCAGCGGCACAGAGCCCCTCAATTGATAGTCCGAAACGTTGCAGTGAACTCTTATGTTTGCCCCAGCAAAAACCTGCTGGTTTACCCATGTAACATTGCAGTATTATCTGATCATTATTATAATAATTATCATATTTATTAATTACTTCTATCACTACCATCTTTATTAGTCATTATTATTATGATCATTATGTAACAATATTTCATTACTTCTATTAGTTACCCTGGTTCAGAAAAAAATATCTACTGTGTGTTCACGATTAGAGTTGAGTAAGGAAGTGCACAATCTTATGAATGGAAACACATATCGTTGATTGTGTGGTTTTCTGATGTTTGCTCAAACTTTCAGTGTCATCTTTTGTTTTCATGAGATCGTACAGTCTATTCTTCATGGCATGGAGAAATGTTTGTTACTTCGATAAAATTCTCATAACTGAGTAATTAATTTCGTATGAAAAATTTAGAACCCACATTAAGCGTATCAAAGACATGACATGAAAATGGAGGGAAAAAAATCATCCTGGGATACTATAGACTATATAGTTATGTTCTGACTTAAAACAGGATTCATAAGTCTGGTGTACATGTAAGACCTATGCATGAAGCTCCAGTTAAAATTACTTTATACAACCCAGTGGTTTCTAGACGGCGTGAATCACTTCATTTGTTTTCCTTTCTTTCTAAAACCTCTACGTATGTTTTGAGGAATTTGCCGTGCAAAATTTCGCTTTTAACAGAAATGGCAATCATTCGATCGTAGCTGATGAGATTAGCAATGTCGAGCCGCAATCCGAGCAAAAACCCTGAGTAACAATTAAGCGCTGGGGTTGCAAAGTTTTTTTTTACGATGTAGCCGCTGTACCTTCCTAAAAATTTAGCAAATGAACTGAACAACCTAAAAAGTATTTTTTTTCACTCAGTTCATTTGAAGCTCAGCGGAATTGTAGCAAATTGAATAAGAGGCTTTAATAGTTTCCGTTCTTGGTGTACCTAAACTTCATAAACTCCGCTGTTCAGGGCTCGTTTTACTTACGGATCTCAAAAATAAGTTCCGGCATCATTATTAACCGCACTCAATACTGAGCGCTAGCAAATCGTTGTAATAAAATTTATGAATTTAGTAAGTTTTTCCCCCTGATGCATTGCCATTTCGCAGTGTCGATGCCTTGTTAGGGTTTTGTCAGCTTTATTTGCTACTGAACTCCCTTATTTTCTTATAATTTTTTTCTAGTTACAAAAGGATTGTAAAATATTCTTCTTACGTTTTTCGGTTTCACAGAAGTTCGAAAGACCCTTATAAACATATACGTACAAAATTATTTTTATGGCTGTAGCGTAGTCGTTCCAATGCCGCTTCTGCAGTTGTCAGCTGCCGTTTGCGCAGTTGTCATTCCAACTGTTGTTTCTGCAGTTATCATTCCAACTGACTTTCGCAAAGTTATATAGCGATAGCTACTCTTGGACTATTATTATGTTCTTCTAATAGGTAGGAATATATAATGTTTATTAACTCATCGCTGCAAATCTTTATTGAGATTTTCTTAAATTCGTTCATCTCTGTTGATAAGTAGAAAAGACGAATTTTAGATACTGTCCAGTTTGCATTTACTGAATTTTAAGTATTTTATTGATCAATCGCATCTAGTATTCAAAATCTATTTTATAAGATGGTAACTCTAATGCTGCTTTATAACAGCTAAATCAAATTTTCAAGATAACTTAAAAATAGAATTACCCACGCAAAGAAATGACCAGTAAATATTTTGGTGGTTTCTGGATGCACTGTAAAGTTCAGCAGATATTGGACCGTCTCATTTTTCGACAGAAGTTTGACTTGAATGACTTGCAAGTATATTTTTAGTCCAAAATCTTGGAAAAAGATTCTATCTCATAAAATGTAGAGTGATTTTTAAAATGATATAGATCGTCATGTTATTTCGAAGAGGGAAAACAATTAAAAAAGGAACTACTTGTTATCTAAACAATGGCTTATGTAGTTATTGAATCGTTTGCGAATGAGATCGATTGAATGAATTTGAACAGTAGAAAAACTTTTCAGACACGATCAGTTTCTCAAGTCTCATTTCCCCAATGCGATACCTGCCTTTTGTTCAAGCATCCTGACGTTACCCTGCCTCTATGCTCTGTGTAAGCATCAGATGTACTGCTAAATGCACAGACAAGCCTTTTATGTAACGTCGTACAGCTTTGTGAATCAGAATTTAATGTTCTAGGGTGTGATAACTTAGCCTCAGCGGTAACATGAAAGACATAAGAGTCACAAGGCCGATGATTGTAATTTTTCGAAGCTGTATTATACTTGCTGGTTGTCATGTAAAAGACGGTCAATAATTGCATTGTGTAGAATGCTTTGTTCAGATTAGGAAGTTAGCATCAATTGGTCTTTTTTTGTTCTTTTATGAAAGTTGTTTATTACATGTGTTCAGAAATCGTTTGAATTGCGAAGAGGATGAGATTACCTCTGCATTTCTGTTACCAGAAAGGTGTACTGTATATGCCTATGTATTCTGTTACATCTGGTACCGTAATGATGTACTGTATAAGCTTGCGTATTCTTGAGTTGTATGATTACAGTCCACATGTAGCTCAGTCTTCTTGTTCTTTTCCCTTCCACTCACGTACAGGCATTATACGTTAAATTAAAATAACTCCATTATTTAGTAGGTGAAACCGTGCCTAAAGCTTTTCATGATTGCTAATGAACTACAACGCAAAGTCAATTCTCATGTGCAATATTAAGCGCTCTGTACATATTTTCTAAATCAATAAACCGAACAGGGCCAAGTTTTTTTTGCAATTCAGCATCAAAAATATCTTTAAATTGAGTCCAACTGATGACACAGTTCGACAAAAAAATAATTTTTGGGATGTTTCCTTAACTTCATTAGTCAAATCTTGCAAATTTTGGTGTGAGAAAAATGAACATGACAAAAATTTTGATTAGCTCTAGTTTCCATGATATGCAACAGGTAAAAATATTTTATTTTGACGGATACAGAGAAAATAATACATCCTAATTACATACACTAGCAACATGAAAGGACATCTTAACTTTCTATAATAACAGTTCCATTCTCAAAGTTGTACCCTGACGGATGAATAACTGCCAAATAAATATAAATAACTGTTCAGTGCGAAGAGAATCATGTGGTGACTTCATGAGATCGTCATCTTTTGACTTTCCTCTTATTATTATTTATTACAACAGCCCTGATATCTTTGTTCCATTGCAAAAATATTCTCATGGAATCTTTCTCCGTGTTCATCACTGACAGCTCCACAACTAAAAACCTAGACGGGAGTAGGAAAAATGTATTTGAGTGGACATTTTGTATTAAAGTTGATGGTATTTTTACAGAAGTACCGTCACCGTCTAAGTATAGGTATCATCACTTTTCTTCCTTAATATTCCATGTATAACTCTCTTTTAAGCTTCCCAAGCTTTCTTTTCTTTCCCCTCCAAGACTCGTTTAAACGCCAGATCCTTTACAAGCTTTTGAATTTGTGGGCCAACAAAAATACCTTCCTTAATCTCTGCATCACTCAATCTAGGAAATTTGTCTCATAAGTTCTTAAAGGTCTGTCCTCCCTGGTTCAAACCTTTGACAAAATTTTAATGCGACCCAGCTTCACATGAAGGGGTGGAAGAAGATCTTTTCGATCCACGAGAGGCTCGCCAACGACATTTTTCTCACTGGAGTCAGGATTTATTTGAGCCAGTTTTTTCGAATGTAATTTGCTTTCATATCTCTACTTTCCCTCATACATAGAAAGCAACAGTACTTAGTGTACTGTAGTCGCATTCCTAATAGAACGATAACTTTGAGATTGCGAAAAGATTTCCCACTTGTATTCATCATATTTAATTTAGTCGATGAGGGCTGTCATGTCTGCAAAAGTCTCCTTCATGTAAAGTATCATACATGACCAACAGGAATAGAAGGAAGACGATTACCGGTGTGAAGTAATACAGATTTCAAACTAAGATTGGGAGAGTTCTATGAATCGTTTCCATTCAGTTGGATCATGGTTCAGATTCAAACATTTCATCAAGCCATTGACGTCGCAGCAAACAACCAGAGTGTTTTTCTTCTACAAAAAAGAAGCAGAACCTTCTGACGTTCTCTGTGCTGTGAGATGCTGACATCACGTTAGAGAAGATTCCATTACAGTAGTCTTGACCGTAAAAGTTCTGCTTCTCATTTCACAAGTCAAGCGATCGAATGAGATCAATCAATTCTGCTTGACTCAGTCGGTGCGGTGTATCATCCTTTCCCTCAAAATCTCGGTCATGGGATGTGGAAGGCTTGTTAGGTTCTTCTTCTTTCACGCTGTCTTCATTTTCTACTTCAAGCTCATAATAGTGACTAAGAGTAGGAATTGATCAACTATTTCAAAGGGGATTATGTTTATAAGCGGATGGAGCCAAACCAGTCACAGCAAAAGCCTTTGATCGTTTTTTTCAGTCATTCTAGCAATATAACTGAACAGAAGCTGCAACATGTATGTGGAGTCCATGACATATTCTGATCCCCTACCTTCATGAGATGAAAATGGGACATGAGATGAACGCTTGCGTTTATGAGATGAAAATGGCATTTCACAACATATGTAACAGAAATTGGTCACTAAATTTACACATTTTTGTGACATTTTGATATAACAAATTTTACACTTCAAAAGCATTCTAAAACGAGAAATTTTGAAATAGAAGAAAATAGACAATATGGCACTTACGGGCACAGCAACAGCTATTATGTTTTTAAACTACAAACATCTGGGAACATCCTGCTTTGTCAGTTGAAAGGTGTGACAACTTCTCAAAATAAATTTTCATTTCTACTAAAAATGTAGATTTTAAAAAATAACACCACTGCATCTTCGAAACAAGCACTAGTCGAAATTTTCAGGTGGAAAATTTAGTTAAACTTGGCGAATTACATAACAAAAGGCTAATTTTGAGCTCGAAACATTTCCATTGTTCGGCAGTGTAATCGCAGAAAATTACTCAGCAGAATTAGAATTTGTTAAAGAAGATTTGCCGGTGACAGCAAATAAACCTCAAGGAAATTTTTTGACACTTATTCGTAAGTTTTAGCTTAGAGACTTCAAAGTTCGTTGAAGTGTTGAAAATTCGTTACTTCAGAGGATTCTGGTTTAAAGATGGCGGAGTCATTTCTTTCACAAGATCAAAGGAAAAACATGAGTTGTAAACAAACCACATTTTTTGAGGCTGCGTGAATGCGCAGTCTTTTAGAATGAAGATTTCAGTTGTAGAAATTAAACTTAAGCTGCCAGTATAAATCAGTTGCATTTGTATGTAATGATTGCACTAATCTCATGATATCTATACATTAGTTTTCATTCTATTAGTTTGCTGCCAGGTGCAGTATTTGTATGAGTTAAATGAAACTTTGTTTCATATGCATTGCAGTTTCTCAATGTCTGAATTTTAAATTCTCTTAACTTTAAAATACCGAGGAAAACTTCAAAACGTCTTTGACACAGTTTTATTTCTTCTCTTTTCCTTGACTTTGTAAAAATCAGGCATTAGGTCCAGCATCCGTTACCGCAACCCAAACCGTCACAGGGTCCATCCCTTGGACTTGCACCCCTCTTTAGTTGACTGCGTCCTCACTGCTAGACCACATGCACATGTAACTACTGTACTGCAAAGGCAGTAAATTTTTTCCCTCACTGAAAAGTAAAATGATTTGGTTGGCTGTATTCATTGGTTGGGACACAGCAGTTGTCAATAAATGATTCTCCTTTTGATTGTAAAATGCAGACACTTTACAAACTACATGAAACATATATATTTTAAAGTTTCCCCTACACTCTTTGCCAACTTTCTGAGAAAGTTCTTTGAGTTTCTCCCTTGTATCTTTCTTGTGAATGCAGCAAAGTTGCAATTATGACAATTATGGAATGACCTCAGTCTGGTCTTATGCTTACTTTCCTTGCCTCATCGAACCTTTTCATTGCTCTTCAAGTCAATTTACTCCCCTCATATTTTTTTATTTGGGTATAGCACGGTCTTTAGTCATGATCATTTTTGAAAAACCGCTTATTATATTAGTTGCACTGCATTTCATTAAGTTATAATATCTAAAACATCACAATTCAGACCATTTTACCAAATTTAGCTGGCATGCTAAAAACAGCTGTGAGTTATTCACAGCGCATTAAATAAATGACAACGTAACGCTCAATGAAGGACTTACTGAATGCGCCAACATTTCGATTCTGATGACAATAAATGAAGAGCATTTTAAATTTTACTGAATTATCCAACAGCATAAAGAAGCATTTCGTGCTCAGGCCGACATAAATACGATACTGGAGCATTTCGCTACATATCTGAGTGTCCAAGAATCCGTTAGTTCGCTATAAGTGCCCGTTAAAGGAAGCTAATAAGGCAGACCGCAGTTCCGGCTGTGCAGATGACCGTAAAAATAACCACCCGGACCAATATCCAGGCATGGGCGGTTTACGGTCGTCTACGGTTGATTTGCGGCTTACAGGCGGCCGTAGTGGCCGAGAAAAGTGAGGACTTCTTTTCTGTTTTTCTAGATGAGAATTTTTCTGCGTCGGTTTTCTTGATCAGCTGATGCAAGTGTATTTTAACTCTTTAGTGATTAAACGAATGTCTAAAAATGGGAGAGGACATTTGGCTCATTTGTATTTGTTCTTGGATATATTTTTTAAACGTATATGATGCAGTAAATCGAGCTGCGGCTGATCATTAGAGTAAAATTACTGTGGGGCATGAAAATTGTTACTGAGTGGAAAATAAAATTATTTGAAAGGAGAAAAGACATCAAATTTCTAAATATTAAGAGAATAAAAATCAACGACCATTACTTTGTTATCAAACACTTCATCAAAGTTTCTTTTGTAAAAAGAAGGGCCTCTCAATTGTTTTGAGATGACAAATATTTTACTTTTGCACTCAAGAAAGTAGAAACATTCATTCATTTAGTGCATTTTGCTAAGAGGTATTCCGAATCAGAATTTTATTACCCGCTTTTATGGTCTCTTGCAAACAATGAATTATTATAAGCAAACAATTCACAAAGATACCCGACACAAACAAAAAATTTAAAATTTTATGAAATGTATTTTAAGTAACATGAAACAAGTAAAAAGTTGCCTTTACAACAACTGTAGCTTACAGGGTCTCTCTGTATGACAACTGCAGTTTAGATTCACGGGCTGAACAGCATCTGTTCGAAATTTATTTGTTCAAAGCAAGTGTCTTTAACACAGCACTGTGCCGCTGTACTTTCGCAATCTGGTACTCGTGGAGGTACTCCGCCATCGTGTACCTGATGCAGGTACAGTACCGCTGTACCATCATAACCTCATAAACTCATCTGGTACTTGTGCAGGTACTACGCCATCGTGTATCTGATGCAGGCACAGTACCGCTGTACCATCATAACCTCATAACCTCATCTGGTACTTGTGCAGGTACTACGCCATCGTGTACCCGATGCAGGCACAGTACCGCTGTACCATCATAACCTCA
>VCRD01000228.1:288291-321505 GCA_006783055.1 Trinorchestia longiramus
GTTGGAGACATGTTTGTGGATTGGAGCAGTTGGAGACATGTTAGTGGATTGGAGCAGTGAGAGACGTGTTTGTGGATTGGAGCAGTTGGAGACATGTTTGTGGATTGGAGCAGTGAGAGACGTGTTTGTGGATTGGAGCAGTTGGAGACATGTTTATGGATTGGAGCAGTTAGAGATATGTTTGTGCCATAACTTCTACTTGTTTACTCAGTGTCGCGAACACTAAGACTTTTAAAGTACATCCTTCATATTTGAAGACACACAGAGAGAGCTGTGTCAGCAAACAGCATTTGGAAGCATGTATTTACGTCGTGTGCCTTCATAATGAAGATAAAACTCCCTAACAAGTCTCTACAATATAGAGCACAAAATAATCGGTTGAAATCATGTATGATACTTGAGAAGTGCGAGGCTTTAATAAAAGAAATAAACACTTGAAGAAATTTATTTTGTTATTTCACGACTGTAAATTAGTCAATCGAAAATAATTGAAAAAATAATCATTTTTAAATGCAGTTCAAATGACGTGAGTAGCAAAACATTTTTTTGAACCAAAAAATTGCTCATTGGTGAGTTTAAATGATGTAGTGAAAGGTGTCACAAAAAGAAACGTTTCTAAAATTTGAATTCAACAGGACTCAAAATCAGTGAGTGAGTGTTACTGAACAGATATGGGTATTGCTTGCCAATTGTAAGTGTTGAAATTAATGAGTATTGTGAAATTAAATCCAATCAGTAATACACCCGAAAAGCAGGAAGTAGATAACAGAAATAGTTTTAAAGAAGCACTGGAAACAATGATTTCATGAAGTAAGCCACAGGATATAGAATTCTGAGGTTTTTAAAGATAGAGAACAGTTATTATCGGTATTTATGTCTCACAATGACGTATATAAGACACGCTATGACATGTGGCATTTTCAACTTGAAAAAAGTCATTCTTTCTTTCACACACAGAAAGTCATCGCAGCATGAACGTGTGTAATGTTTGTATTATTCTGACAGTGTAATGCATGAGACATGCTAGAGCATATGGTATCTTGAAATCCAAATAAAAAAATAATAAATTAATAAATTAAATTTATTCCGATATATCACAGAGTACAATATGAATCCACAGTACAAGAAATCGGGTTTTCAAATCTTAGAGCTAACATCTTCCGGCTAGTGCTGACATTGTTGTTAATCCTAATATCACCATAGTACGTGAATACAGAAATGAAAACGCTTATTCTCTGTAGAGGTCATGCTTCCTTCCCCACAGAAAAGCTCATCGCAACATGAATTTGTGTCATGCCGTCAGGTACACATGGAGGTGGGACACAACATAGAGGCGTACTGGTGCGTGCGTAACTTTGACTCCACTGTACTGTGGCCTGCGTACGAAACGTACGTGCTTGTGTTGCTGCTGGGTCTGCCCGTGCTGGTGATGGCCGTCGCCTACACCAGCATCTGCGCTGCTGTCTGCACCATGGTCGAAACCAGGCGACAAATGTGAGCATGAATTGCCATTGTGAATGCAGTTGTTTTCCAGGTGGGAATTTTAGACTAGAAGATGTGGTGGTCAAAGTGGGGCCTCCAGAAGGATATAGCCTCGTTTTTCAGTGACTTGTCTCAGATGTGTCCTTAACTGTGGCCAAAGTTTCTTGCGATGAGAAATTTAGAAAAAAATCAGTATTCAAAAATGCATTATACCCAGAATATTGATCGAGCTTCTAAAATCAAAACAATAAAAGGGAAGAAAATAACATGAATTTTAGATATTTCAAGAATCAGATCTCTTATAATGCAAATCAGCTGTTTAGCACCTGATCATTAGCTTAAAAGGAATTTAAAAATGCTACTATAATTTGATGGCAGAAGGAAATTCATGAACAAGTCCCCGCTGCACATGCAGAGCACTTCAAAATTAGTCGACGCTCCTGTTGAGGAAGAAGTGTATCCATTTGAAGGAACTGTCCTTCATGGTGTTTAGGTTTGATGAAGGGAATCTACACTGTTGAATTAGCATTTAAATTCATGAACATTTATTGCTACCTGTTAACAAACCATTGGAACTTTATTTAGCGAAGAGAACACTCAGAAGGGCCTAGAAAATTAGGTTGTTCATGTGAAAATCGAGGCAGACCTTTGTTCTGGGGTCTTTCATTTGACTCAGTGTCCTGTTGACACACCCATTGATTGATGGACACACAATTTCTCAATCAAAAGGACTATTCTGTAAGTTATTTATGAAACCAGCCACCGTTTGTCCTCCATCACAACGTAGAGTTTCATTTTTTGTGGTAGAAAAACACTAGGACCTGATGAAGCTTTTCCCATAGTATGCCAAGAAAAATATCCCTGTGGGATATCCTTGCCTGGCCAGTGCCTCAAAAAGCTATCAAGATCGTTTAAAATAAATTTCTCAAAGGAACATTAAATAATTTCCTTCTACCGTTTGACGACCTACGTTCTTTTGTTCTGTTCTAACGGAGAATTTAACGAGAGCGACGAGACGAGGTCTTTGAAGACGTTTACATCCTAGAAGCCTGTCTTCTGCACGCGTCATCTTATCCTCGAGCTGCAATCACGGCGTTGATTTGACAGGTCGGCGATTGGACTGTTTTGTCTTCATGGCCGGCCGGTAGAATCATCTAAGCATAACTGGATTTTTTTTGTGGACCGACCGCTTAGCTCCTTCTTCCCAAACTTCCAAGCTATTCTGAAAATTTGAAAAGAATATCTAACAGTGCCGGCAATTTTGATAGCGATGCACATTGTAAGAACTCAGCAATTCTACAGCAGTCAAATTCTGACAGCCTCTTTGCCTTTGCTCTCAGGAGTTGACATTGTGCGTCGGAAAAAAAAGCTGGCGAAAATCATAGCCTCTTTCGGAGGTTTTGATTTCTTGGAAAAGGATTTTAACTTTTGGTGAACTGTTGAATGGCCCTTTTCCGTTCACGCAGTTTCACCTCGAATAAATTTAAGTTTCTTTCATTGTTTTTTTCTAGTCTTCTTTCTCCTGTGTCTTCTTTTTATTGTGTCTTCTTTCTTCTCGAACTTCATTTTCTCTTGTGTATTCTTTCTATTGTGTCTTCTTTCCGGAGCTTATCCTTCTGGCCCGTCGGAACTCCACCTTCTGCCATGCTACAACACGCCATTTCCAGCAGATGATCATCGTAATACAAAGCTCACTCGCTCTATGAAATACCATCACTCGCTGCACAAAGTACGAAGCTTCAGCCTCGACTTTACTTACTATGCAAAATATCATGATTCATAGATTAGGCTCAGATATCACGGTGGGTTTTAAGCAAGTTAGGTTACGGCAGAAACTAAAGACGTTTTTTCACTGTCAAATGGCAAAAATCAAGTGAGCACGTCATATTAGAACTCCTTTCAACTGCTCAGGACAACGTACACTAGAGTTAACGCATTTTTCATCGTTCCTAATGAAATAATGACTTCGATGAATTTATGTTAGCATATTTTCTCAGAACAAAAATCGAAGCAATTGCGCTCCAAATTGACCTGTTTTGATCAGAGAACGCATCAAATTTCCAAATGAGGTCGTGTTGATGCAGTGATGCGACACTCAGTTCCAAACTCAACCCCTTCTCCCTCAAGCCCCTGAACATACGAGCATTTCTCCCTAAAATTTCTCATAATTCCCTCTCTCCAATAATCTCTAATGCCTTGAGCACAATTTATTGTTGACTCTTATTTGCATTATTTATGAGAGTAATAAGCAAAAGTTCATAAGTTACGGTGGAAACTTTTCTCTAAACTTTGTCCAGTTTGCAGATCGCTGAGCTTAACTTTAATGCAGAGTGAAAAGTTTCTGAATCATCTCGCGCTTGTGTTTAATTATCACGATGACTGTTTTCCAGGTTACCATAAATAACTAATGAGGTCTTTTTTCTCCTCCGAAGGAAATGTTTTTAATTAAATTATTTGAGCGAGAAGTTTAGCCATAGAATCTTCACAAATCTCAACTGTTTTCATTAATAAATGCTGTCTTCAGATCCGCGGATTAATGCTGTAATCAGACTCAAGGATTGATGCTGTCTCCTGATAAAAGGATTATTACTACTAAAAATATGATAATAAATTGCTTTGTTTTGAAAACCTACTCGTATAATTATTATCATCATCAGACCACTGAGTGCAGGTCACTGACCGCAAACCACTGAACGCAGGCCACTGAGCGCAGGCCACTGAGCGCAGGTCACTGACCGCAGACCACTGAGCACAGGCCACTGAGCGCAGACCACTGAGCGCTGACCACTGAGCGCTGACCACTGAGCGCAGACCAGTGAGCGCAGGCCACTGAGCACAGGTCACTGACCGCAAACCACTGAGCGCAGACCACTGAGAGCAGGTCACTGACCGCAAACCACTGAGCGCAGACCACTGAGCGCAGACCACTGAGAGCAGGTCACTGACCGCAGACCACTGACCGCAAACCGCTGACCGCAAACTACTGAGCGCAGGCCACTGAGCGCACACCACTGAGCGCACACCACCTCAACCCACAGCAATAAAGAGATCGCAGAAAAAATTTGGGTCATTTTTAGCGAGAAGAATTTTTGAGGCGACGAGTTTTGTCTGGCGTAATGGCAGAAGTTTTAAGCAGTGCAGAATGCTCTCATCACAGCGAGAAAATATAACTAAACCTCGTTTAAAAATTCTCATGAGGAAAGAACGAGTCATAATAAGGTTGGCCCTAGAAAAAGAAACATTCTCGCTAAATTAATGCGAGAATAAAAATGTCGAATATAATCATAAGGAGCTCTCGCTGTTAGAGACTTTCATCCCCAGAGAAAATAAGTCTTCAAATTATCATGAGTTGCACGTGGACTTGAAGCAGTCATGTGTCTCCTAAGACCGTACACTGGACAGGGGTTCCACCGTAACTCAAGTTGTAGCTGTAGCTTTTGTTGTTACTAATTTGCTGCAACTGTTGTAACTACTGTACTTGCTGCTGCTGTCGTAACTACTGTCCTTGCTGCTGCTGTTGTAACTACTGTCCTTGCTGTTGCTGCTGTAACTACTGTCCTTGCTGCTGCTATTGTTTTTACTGTGTGTGTATGTGGCTGTTGCTGCGCTACGGCAGCTATTGTAACTACTGTATTTATTGCTACTGTTGTAACTACCGTGCTTGCTGCTACTGCTGTTGTTACGACTGTGTGTATACGCAGCTGCTGCTACTACAACTGCAACTGTTGTTAAAGCTGTATTTGCTGCTACTGTTACTGTTGTTGCTGCTGCTGTTGTTACGACTGTGTGTATACGCAGCTGCTGCTACTACAACTGCAGCTGTTGTTAAAGCTGTATTTGCTGCTACTGTTACTGTTGTTGCTGCTGCTGCAGCGCTGGCTGGCTTAACAGTTTAACGTGTCCCGTTGTTGACAGCTGAGAAGCCCTAGCTGCCCTCAAGCTATAATAAGATTTTGAGGTCTGAGCTTCTCTGTTAAGTCATGACGCAGGTGGGCTTAAATTAACCAAAATGCTTGCTGATGTAAAAACAAAAACTGAAAAAAGTGGAGATCGTCGCAAAATTTTGAACATATTAATCACAATTTTGAAACTACATATTCCTTCTTTAAACAACAAATGAGGAATTCATTTGTTTTATTGTGTCCTTAAATACAGAAGCTTTTATACTTTATTCGAAGTATAAAAGTAATTACTAGTTTCTCAAGGTTAGCATGAATAGCGTTTGAATCATGACGTGATGCTGGTAGATCTGTGCTCGGGCTGCTACAAGCGTTAGACATTCTTTTTAAAATTACGAATGTTTCATAATGCAGGGTGTCCATAAAGTCTCTTTCCCATTTACCAAATCTCTTTACCCAGACATGGTAAAGAGACTTTATGGACACCCAGTAATTCCCTGCTTACTATTATAGTCGAGATCTGTCTTTAAGTAAATGTCTTTTTGCTCCAACAAATTAGGTAAGAGTATTAAAATATTTGTACTCAGTTTTTCTTCGTTACACCCTATAAACGAACGACAAAATAAGGTCCTTACTCCCTAATTTATTTTCAGCAATGAGTGTAAAGTTTTCCCTCAACACATTAATGGAAGACAAAATTAGGTCCTTACTCTCTAATTTATGTTCAGCAATGCGTGTAAAGTTTTCCTTCGTTACACCCCATTAATGGAAGACAAAATAAAGTCCTTACTCTCTAATTTATGTTCAGCAATGCGTGTAAAGTTTTCCTTCGTTACACCCCATTAATGGAAGACAAAATAAGGTCCTTACTCTCTAATTTATGTTCAGCAATGAGTGTAGAGTTTTCGTTCGTTACACCCCATTAATGGAAGACAAAATAAAGTCCTTACCCTCTAATTTATGTACAGCAATGAGTGTAGAGTTTTCGTTCGTTACACCCCATTAATGGAAGACAAAATAAGGTCCTTACTCTCTAATTTATGTACAGCAATGAGTGTAGAGTTTTCGTTCGTTACACCCCATTAATGGAAGACAAAATAAGGTCCTTACTCTCTAATTTATGTTCAGCAATGAGTGTAGAGTTTTCGTTTGTTACACCCCATTAATGGAAGACAAAATAAAGTCCTTACCCTCTAATTTATGTACAGCAATGAGTGTAGAGTTTTCGTTCGTTACACCCCATTAATGGAAGACAAAATAAGGTCCTTACTCTCTAATTTATGTACAGCAATGAGTGTAGAGTTTTCGTTCGTTACACCCCATTAATGGAAGACAAAATAAGGTCCTTACTCTCTAATTTATGTTCAGCAATGCGTGTAAGGTTTTCCTTCGTTACACCCCATTAATGGAAGACAAAATAAGGTCCTTACTCTCTAATTTATGTTCAGCAATGCGTGTAAAGTTTTCCCTCAACACATTAATGGAAGACAAAATAAAGTCCATACTCTCTAATTTATGTTCAGCAATGCGTGTAAAGTTTTCCCTCAACACATTAATGGAAGACAAAATAAAGTCCTTACTCTCTAATTTATGTTCAGCAATAAGTGTAAAGTTTTCCCTCAACACATTAATGGAAGACAAAATAAGGTCCTTACTCTCTAATTTATGTTCAGCAATAAGGGTAAAGTTTTCGTTCGTTACACCCCATTAATGGAAGACAAAAGAAAGTCCTTACTCTCTAATTTATATTCATCAATGAGTGTAGAGTTTTCGTTCGTTACACCCCATTAATGAAAGACAAAATAAGGTCCTTACTCTCTAATTTATGTTCATCATTGAGTGTAAAGTTTTCGTTCGTTACACCCCATTAATGGAAGACAAAATAAGGTCCTTACTCTCTAATTTATGTTCAGCAATGCGTGTAAGGTTTTCCTTCGTTACACCCCATTAATGGAAGACAAAATAAGGTCCTTACTCTCTAATTTATGTACATCAATGAGTGTAGAGTTTTTGTTCGTTACACCCCATTAATGGAGGACAAAATAAGGTCCTTACTCTCTAATTTATGTTCATCAATGAGTGTAAAGTTTTCCCTCAACACATTAATGGAAGACAAAATAAGGTTCTTACTCTCTAATTTATGTTCATCAATGAGTGTAAAGTTTTCGTTCGTTACACCCCATTAATGGAAGACAAAATAAGGTCCTTACTCTCTAATTTATGTTCAGCAATGCGTGTAAGGTTTTCCTTCGTTACACCCCATTAATAGAAGACAAAATAAGGTTCTTACTCTCTAATTTATGTTCATCAATGAGTGTAAAGTTTTCGTTCGTTACACCCCATTAATGGAAGATAAAATAAGGTCCTTACTCTCTAATTTATGTTCATCAATGAGTGTAAAGTTTTCGTTCGTTACATCCCATTAATGGAAGACAAAAGAAAGTCCTTACTCTCTAATTTATGTTCATCAATGAGTGTAAAGTTTTCGTTCGTTACACCCCATTAATGGAAGACAAAATAAGGTCATGACCTACCTTGACGCTCACAGTGACCGCCCTCGTCTCTCAGGTCCAACGGTCTGCTGCTCGGCAGCGCCAGTGCCTCCGTCAACAGGAACAACTCTGAAGACAAGAACGAAATCAAACAAGTAAGTCAGACTCGTAAGATTCTAAGTTTTGAATTACTAAGAGATTTATACCAAGGTTTTAGTGTGGGCTTGTATATGAGGTTATGTAAGAGGTTTATATGTATTAGAGTTTATATGTAGGGTGTACACAGGAATGAGATCAAACAGGTAAGCCAGGCTCGTAGGATTCTATTTTAGAATTACTAAGAGATTTATACAAGAGTTTAAACATGGGTTTATATATGGGGTTATGTAAGAGGTTTATGTGTATTAGAGTTTATACAGGGTGGCCCATAGGTAAGATACCTTTTTAAAATTAACATACCTATAAAATTGAAAATGGTAAAGAGATTTGGTTAATTCAGAATGAAAGAAGAAATTTCAAAATTCAATATAAATTTATAAATGAAACAATAAAATACGTTTAACTATGGTATACAATATCTTTTAAATGACCTCCATTATTAGTCAAATAATGGCGTGCTCTTTCAACGGTGCTGTTCATTACTTTCCTTAATGTCTATGGTAAAATGTTGTTGATCTCTTGAATGATGTTTAGTTTCGATTGCTGTAAAGTATCAGGCATTTCAATGTACACATTTTCCTTTAAGTATCCGCAGAGAAAGAAATCAGGAGCACTTAGATCTGGAGATCGAGGTGGCCACGGTACATCACCAAACAAGAAATTATTCTGTTGAGAAAAATTGCTTTTAACATTGTATTGTTTCTTTTGCCGTGTGTGCGTTAGCTCCATCTTGTTGGAAAAAGGTAATCTTTGTGTTATTATCTCCAATTTCAGTTATCAAATATTCTTGAATCATCTGTCTATATAGGTTTCCATTAACACAAATTGCATAACCATTAGCATCTTCAAAAAAATATGATCCAATAATTCTCGAAGAAGTGATGCCACACCATACTGTTACTTTAGCTGAGTGAAGTGGACGTTCATGAATTTCTTTTGGATTTTCTGAAGCCCAAAATCTGTAATTTTGGTTATTAACAAAACCATTGAGGTGAAAATGTGCCTCATCAGTCATTATTAAATTCTTTACAAAGTTTTCATTTTTTGCAAGCTGCAAAAATCTATTCGCAAAATCTAATCGCTTTTTGTAGTCCATAGGATGGAGTTCTTGAGTTAATTGAATTTTATATGGATGATACTTTAGATCTTTTACCAAAATACGTTACAGTGAGGTACGTGACATTTTCAGTTAAATTGAACGTCTCCTAGTTGACGTTTTGGGCCGATCAGCAACACTCGTTGCAACCAGCTGAATTGAAGCACCAGTTCGTATGGTCCGTGGCATACATTTCAATACCAGTTTTTTATGCACTTCTTCGAAGGACTTCTTTCAATACCATCAATATTCCTGTAATTACTCCGAACTGCAGTAACCAAACAATTACATCGGAAGTAAAGTTCTACTATTTTTGCTCGTTCCATTGCGTAGTGATTCATTTTGGGGGATGGATTTTATAAATTTTTTGGGCAATATGTTGTGATTGTCGGTAGACTTGATACACTGGCAGAAAACTTTGAAATCTCCTCATTCATTCTGAATTAACCAAATCTCTTTACCATTTGTAGTTTTATATCTATAATAGTTTTAAAAAGGTACTGTACATATGGGGCACCCTGTATATATGGTGTACATATGAACGAGATCAAACAGGTAAGTCAGGCTCTTAAGATTCCATACTTTGAATTAGCAAAATATGTATACAATGTTTATGTTCGGTGTTATATGAGATTTTTGTAATAGGGCTTATGTTTAAAGCTTTTATATGAACGGAATCATATAGATAAGTTAGTTTGTCAAGAGGCCGTATTTTTTAGGTTTTTCATCAGCGTCTTATTCCTTATGAATGAAAGCGTTATTCCTTCTTCTCTGAGTACATATTATTTATCTCAGTGAAAAATATTTTTCTTTCTTTTTTATGTAAAGAAGATTCTTACGCTAGAGCTCTGGGAAATTCTACGCTAAAGCTATTTTCAATATCGTTCGGCTCGTTTTACTCATAACATCTATTATTTCTTTCCTCCAAGAGTACTTTGCTTTGGCTTCCATTCTCAATCCTCACCTATCTGTGTGATCAGCTTCCAAAAATTTCTGGAGAAATATTGAGCTCAGATGACGTCAAAACTCGTGGCGCAAAAGCAGCAGAAGATGAAGCGTCTCCACCGCGACACATTAACGCCTACATGCCGCTGGTTACTGCGTCAAAAACTTTTCTAAGTAGGACAACTTAAAAAGTTTTTACACTGTTAGTCTGCTTCCACGCCAACATCTGGCGTGAGCTAAAAAATCACCAGAAGCAGCTCCTCATGTCAGTCCTGTGTGCTATAAAATTTAGCAGTCTTTTGAAACTTGTGCAGGTGTGACTCATGCCTAGCGTTCTTGATAAAAATCTGCGAGAAACAAAGCAACCAAATTCTCTGAGAGAGACTAGTAGGGTCTCACATTACTTTGTTATTAATTTTCGATATTTATCAAACCAAAGGAAAAAGATAAGATCCAGTTGGAGAAAATAAGCACAGCAAGTTTGGGATTTATGATACCATCGAATAAACCTGTTCTTAGAGCGTCGTCGGAACCTCGATTTATTGACTCTGCCACTTGGAACGTATGCGAAACGCGTATATTTCTATTCTTCTCCTACTAACTGTTTCTATTTCACCTCTTATCCTTAGGCACATCCGGTGACAAACTCTCCCTCACGTCTGTCCTACTGATACCGACCAACTGACCTATATATTTCTCGCTCCTCCACCCTCACTACCCCCTTCTGTTAATTAGAATTGTCTTTTGTGAGTCGTGCTATTATTGCGTACCACAAGGCGTGTTAATGTCTACCACGAGTTATCTAACCATTGTGTATCAATAGTCATTCAGCTAATGGGTTCTTAAAGTCATATAACTATTGTGCAATGTGAGTCAGGCCATTATTAGGTAAAAATTGATGACTGTTAGTACAACTTACCCTTCCTACTTCTCCTATCCTTCTTTGATCCTCGGGCCTGTGTGCGTGCGTGACTGAAGTGCCTGTACGTGATTAAGGTACTTGCACGTGATTGATGCCTTAACTTTAAACAGCATGGGACTTGGGTAGAAACCCAGGAATGGAAAAAACGTCTTATTGAAACATATCCTGTTGCCATGTTTAATTTTATATTCGGAGAGCGAGCGGCCCAAAAAAAAGGACTGAAACTACGAGCAACACCGTTGCTCTCACATGAGCGTGAGCACGGCTGAGCTCAGGGGTGAGCGTGAGCACGGCTGAGCTCAGGGGTGAGCGTAAGCACGGCTGAGCTCAGGGGTGAGCGTGAGCACGGCTGAGCTCAGTGGTGGGCAGTGATTTTAAAATCAACCACAATTATTTGTTTTGTTGAAAAAGAGCTCTTGAAAAATCCCTGCTTACCTGAAAAAAAACGTGATATAATAATACATTCCACTTCTATGTTGAAATGTTTAAAAGTTGTCAAGGGATTTCCCTGAATATTAGACTTGTACCTCCATACATGAGACAAGAAAACACAAGATATTTCTTGTCTCTGGAAGGAACAAAGCGAAGTTATTTCAAACCTGATATAAATTGAAAGGATATTCCGCATTTGCTTAGCTTATTTTACAAGCCACTGGTCCTTTGATGTCCCTGTCACTGAAGTCTCCCTTGGTTCTTGAGCAAAATTGAAGGTTGATGAATACATTGAGGAATAACTGCCTTATGTTGTCAAAGCATAGCGTGTAGTTTTTTTGGGGGAACAGTTGACAGATATAATTCGATGAGATAAATTTTAACATCAGTGAATTGTGATTAATTAGTTATTGTCTACGCATACGCTAATTACTTTCAAACAGTAACATTTGAACATGATGTTCGAGAGTTTCGGCAAATGAACTTTTCGATAACTAAAATATACATCATGCAAACTCCTCTCGATCGTGTTCGAAAGAGGAAAATATTTCCCATGACAAATTGTCTCACAAAGACTTGCTTGAATGAAATTAGTTTCGACCGAATTTAGCCGTGAATCTATGATACCAAAAAACATGCAAAAGCTGAGTCAAGTCGCAGCTGCCAACCAGTGTTGCCAATTTAGCATTTTTGGAGCCGGATCTGGCATCTTTTGGTTACGGTAACTCCTACGCCTTGTTATCTGGCATCTGGCTCCAAATCTGGCTCCAAGAAAAATAATCTGGCATTTTTTTAGCATTTTCATATACATATAAATGCAATAAGTATTACTTCTGCAGTATCAAGTAAATGAACATTTTACTTGCTATATCAAAAAGATTTGTATCATAAACCTCACAAATTTCTCATTCGAACTTGTTTTAATCTAGGATAACGTACAGTTTGGCTGAGCGAGCTCGTTCAATAATCGTTTTGTTTTTGTTCAGTACTTATTGTACCCGCTTTGGTTTTGCTGCGCCAAGCAAGTTGAAGCAACTAGTCATGTATTAGTTTGAGAAGTGTCAGCATTGAGTGCAGTGATTGGATATTGTAACTGCAACTTTCAACAGTGTTTTAACGTCGTACGGTCTTTTAAATTTCACTCAGAAATTTTGAAAAAAAAACAATCCTTCAAAATGAGCAAAGACGTGAAAAAATTGCACCCAGAAATTCAGAGAAGAATGGTTGGAAATGAAACAGTTTGGTAAGTGGCTTTTGAAAGGTTCCAGGCGACAATACTAAAGCTCACTGTGCATTTTGTAGATGTGATACAGCGAGAAAATATAGTTTATTAACAAAACATGTTGAAACAAAGAAACACATTGCTTCAGTTCCGTTCCCAACAATTCTGCTGTCAAACTTCATAACACAGAAAACTAAAGATACTGCAAACGTTGAGGGAAAAATTGCACTTAATTTATCCTGCTACGCTTCAATCAACACGGGTGATCATTTGGTAGATCTCTGCAAGCAGGTTGTAAAAGATAGCGATGTATTACCAAAGCTAAAAGTTCACAGACGCAAATGCACTGCTGTAATAAAGAATGTTTTCGGTCCACACTTTAAAGGAAATCTGATTGCTGATATCGGAGATGGGAAATTTAGTTTGCTACTGGATGAGAGCAATGATTTCTCTGTCTGAAAAATGTTAGGCATTGCTATCGTTTACTTCAGTAGACACTGGAAAAAATTGTTCACACCTTTTTAAGCCTTGTTATGCTGGACAGCTGTGATGCAAATGACATTATAGATGCTTTGAAAACAGCTTGCCAAGCTGAAACTGAATCTAGTTAACTTAATTGCAACTGGTACAGACAGTGCCAGTGTCATGGTTGGACTGAACAATGGCGTGTATAAGAAGTTGAAAGAGGAAGTTCCATCCCTGATTCTAGCCAGATGTGTTTGTCACTCACTGCAATTGGCAATGTCACATGCTTCAGGAAAGTTTCTGCCTAAAAACTTAGAATTTCTAATTGCAGAAACATACAAATGGTTTTCACACTCTGCCATGGGTCAAGCTGCTTACACTCGGCTTTATAAAGCCATCAATGACAATCAGACTCCTCTGAAAATTGTGAATAACTGTTCAACAAGGGGGTTTTCAATTGAAACAGCTGTAGGTAGGATTTTACACCGGTGGCTTGAGTTAAAAACGCATTTTGGAATTGGAAATATTATATAATACCGCTCAAATACTGTATTGTTTTCAACAGCAGTGACGTATTAGTTTTTAATTCAGTAAGTGGTAGGGGTGAATTAATACAATTAATATTTTAGCTCTTTTTTAGCTCCACCTCATTCGTTTTTAGCTCTTTCTGGCACCTTTTGGTCAATTTCATTTGGAACACTACTGCCAACAACAGGGTCATACAGCGAGAAGACGTCGTCAGTGGCGGGTGTATTTGGCAGGGGAGATTTTAATCTCACATCTGCAAACACACTCACACATACCAGTACACACAAACACACGCATACCAGTACACACAAACACACTCATATCAGTACACACATACCAGTACACACAAACACACTCATATCAGTACACACATACCAGTACACACGCACACATACCAGTACTCACACACACACACATCACGTCTTATCGACTCCTCAGTGCAAACAGCACCCAGACGAGCAGTCCGGCCGCTGTTCGGGCCCAGGATTCCAGCGCAATTGCGACGCGCGCCCCTGACCAAACATCGCTCAGCAAACTGATCAGAGACGTCGTGTGGTGACGGCAGCGCTCTGGTAAACGGAAAGAACCTAACGAAAGAGATGTTGTCAGTGAAAAAATTGATCCGATAGGAAATCTGAGTATTTATTACCAGTACGTACAGCCTGAGGTAATTGAAGAGCAGGAATAATAACTCATTTTTGTAGCATTTTATTTTTATTTCACGAGCGAAACCGAGAAGATCTGACTCAGTAGTGTCTCGCTTTGCAGTCTGTTTGTTATGGGGTGAATTACATAAGAAAGGCGTGGGACCTACACGTGCATACTACCTGATGCTCATGTGTATTTTACTACATTTTATTAAGTTTTCTTTTCCTTTTCTTACAGATATTATTGCTATCTCTCAGTTAGCTTTGGCTGCATTTCATTGGTCACAATATAGTGAACTGTTAGCTCCTACACATTTCAGTGCCAGAGTCTTATTTCTTTTTTCCTAGACAACTCAAAACTTCAATTATTGTGCATTTTGAATGCATGGATTTATTTGTCAAACTAAAACAGTTATTTGAAATATTCAATCTCGTACGGGTAAGATAATGAAATTCGCCTGTATGTCCTACATTAATTCATAGACTTACTTTGCATCATCCAAGCGATGAAACAGGGCGCACTACCGCCGAAGACTTTTTTGTAAAATTTCTTCAGTCGCAAGCCAATCGTCTGCTAGCAACAACATACGACTCTCTGGGGCTCACTGGGAGAATCATTCATGCATGCCTGATCAGGTGCGACTGTTCAGGCGGCCCTGCATTGCTGTCCCATACTAACTTGCCACTCAGTTCCCCTGTTTGACTTAACCCTTTACCGCCTGACCGTACCTCTGAGTACCGCTCTCAGCCATCGTGTTTACAGCGAGAAAAGTTAACTTTGCAGTGACAGCTCTACCTACTCGTATGGGTGATCGGTAGTATATCCTGTCTTTCATCGCTGCTAAACGTAAGTTTTTGCTGACGTTGGATTTTGAAAAAAACATTTAAAATAAAGGGTGACCTAAAAAAGTGAACAAAATTTTTATCATTATTTATTGGTGCAACCTCTCATTGCATGTTGGTGGTATTCAAAACACCAATATATAATGATAAAAATTTTGTTCGCTTTTTTAGGTCACCCTTTATTTTAAATGTTTTTTTCAAATTCCAACGTCAGCAAAAACTTACGTTTATCACCGATGAAAGAAAAGATATACTACTGATCACCCATGCGAGTAGATAGAGTTAATTTAATATCCTATTAAGCTACGTCTTACAGGCAGAACTTGAAACTCTTAAACATTTTCCCGCTTGGCTTATTTTTTTCGATGCTCACATTTCTTATTGAGAGCTTCTTAACGTCGGAAACTAAATAAATTAACTTTTTTCATCTCTGTGCGTAACCTGGATAGTGGATCATTGGTAACTATGCTATGACCTGTAGCTCCAATTATAGAGAGAATGGTTGGGTTTCCACCACAGCACACAATATAATCACCTTTACTACAGTGCGCGGTCTCCTTTAAAATTTTTTCTTATTGTCATGTCGCTATCACTTTTTATCCCATTGTTACTTGATTGTTTAAGATACTCAAGAACTTTCACAGCACTGTCTCAAATTCTTGTGGTTTGGCTCAAACACTGGTCTCGAAAATGGACCAATGATAGAAATTATTTAGCTTTGGGTCTGGGCTAAACGGAGACCAGTTTTTCTTGGGTAAGAAATCTATGAAATTTTCATGTATTCATCTTTGGACGGTTGCACTATTTTGTCGTTGTCTACTCGAGCTGTAGTCTACTCAAGTTCGTTAACTCAGATTGGAGTCTGCTAAGACTAGAGTTAGCGTTCTTGCAAAAGACATGTTTCACAGAGCAGCTGAACAAAGAATTAAAACAATCACGCCGTCATAAATCTCTTGCTTATTTTGAATGTGTGTTGAGAAAGCACACAAAATGCTTTGTTCCAATTGATATGGAATAACTAAATTATATTTTTTGTAAAGTAATACAACTAAAAATTTTATCTGTCCCAGTTCACTGATGTTTCGTTGTTTTCTTTTAAAAATTCAGGTAGTTTTCCATGACTGTCTCTGACAGTATTATTTAGGTAGGTACTGGTCACCAGACATCAAAAAACAAAACTCTCATTTCTTCATTAGAACTGAACCTGCTCCTATACATACTCCTAAAGGTGGTCTCTAGAAACTTTGCTTGTGTGAACTAAAAATAGGAATTAGTACTCAGAAACAGTGTCTACGGTGCGTGTACACACAGTTAAAACGGAACTGAGAAAATTTATTAATCGTTTTTAAGTTCTCCATAGCTCGTAGCCTTACAGCACTAACACCCCATCAAACTTATCAAAAATTACGACGGATAAAAACTAATTTATTTGGAGCGTCTTAATTCGTAAAGATATTTTGAAACAAACTCTGTTTTTAGCGCTTAGAAGTAGGAACAAATTCCTTGGAATTTTTTATCCCCTAAAATACGCGACATCAATGAGATATTTTACTGCATCAAGTTTTTTAGAGTTAATCATGCGGTTTTTATCCGCTTAAAGTTTTACCCAACTTCCACTCGATATAAGTTTCTTAACTGGCCTTATAGTTTTTATAAGCTTATCACAAAAAAAAACATCAGATCCTGAGAAGCTCGCGGTTGAAACGAGAAAAATAAAATAGAAACAACAATAATTAGCAGAGACAATCCGTGGTATTTTTCTGTGTAAACTTACCGCCCCTACTCGTAAGTCTTCTAAGTTTGCTGTAAAGCTGCTTCCTATTTTGTGCCTTGTCTCTTTTGACACAAATCTAAGTGGACGCTACGAGGCAAGATGGGGCAAATTTAAGCCACAGGCTCATCCCTGAGCTGCTGACTCAGCCTCTTAGTTGGATGCATTATAATTATGGGCACTTGAAACTTTGCTGTTTCGGAGACAGAATGGCAGGCGTTTGGTGGCTCGCAGAATATCAAAGATTCTTTTAGCTGCAGGTTGTCTGAGTGAAGACACTGCAAAATGGGACTCATCTCGAGAATGCTCGACATAAGCACCAAAAACTTGTGTGAATCATGAAGTCATGGAAGGCTTTTGTAAGCGTGAGAGAATGTCTTTGTTGTAGTCACTCTAGCGTTGCTCAGCCATAAGCCCTAAGGAAAGAAAGAAAAAACATGTGCTCGTGCATTGAAATAGACAGAAACTGTTGAAGAATACTTTTGGTGGGACTGACTCAAGCTCAGCTAAGTATGGGGAAATTTCAATGAATCACTCATGTGTATTGAAAAGGTATTAGATTGAATGTTTAGCAGAGGTAAAAAAGTAGTTGTTTTACGCTCAGTGATTTTATCTGTTCAAAATTGATCACGTCAACTGGACTTTTATTATTGAGTGCTGCAAAGACCAAACGCATCATTCCACAATACTAATTTCCAATTGTTATGAAAATGAAATTAATTTTTGAACCTTAGATTTATTTCAGGGGTTTGAACGCAGAATTCGCAGTTGTCTGGAGTGTTGACCATCCTCAACTGAACAGATGAAACATTACACATTACACAGATGAAACAGGGTCTTGCAACCCTAGAATATATTAAGCAGCTACAGCTGGAGGGCTACTTGTTGACTTTTTCTTTAGTTCCACACTATATCGTAGATACGAATTTAGTTTTCATTGGATTTTTAATTTAAGTTTTAAGTTTAATATTAAACTGATCAATAATCATTAATTTGTTTACTTTTAGGTTTGACCAGCTATAAAGCCTGTTATGAATTCATTAACAAGGCATTGAGCCTTAAGTGGCTCTTTAAGAATAGAGTAGAATGAGGCTATAGGAACGAACCTTCTGGCCCATTCTTGGGTCGGATAATTACTTCGATAATTATTCGGTTGTTTGCCCAAGTCCCATGCCGTATTTCTAGCCGCGTCAACCATGTCAGCAGCGGGATTCGAACCCGGGTCTTTCCGCTCGGAAGCAGATTCGCTCACCAGTCGACCAAGCTGGTGATGACGTGCACTCAAAGACAACAGTGCACTCAAAATGAGCTACTCAATCTTTGTTAAGATTCAAGTTTGTTAGACTCAGAAACCTTGGCTGTTTGTATAACAGCTATTGAATGTTTTAGATTTTTCAATAAACAACTTGCTTGTTCTCCAAAAATGTCCAAACGAAGAAGTACTTTTAAGAATCAAAACCACATACTTTTAAATTAATTTTCTTCTTCGTCTTCCCATAATTTAATACGTGCAAAATAAATTGGTATCTGTGAGATACTAGAAACCGTAATTGAGTCGTGTTGATTCAATTCTCGTGCACGTGAAAGCAGATTCGATTTCAAAAAACATTTTAGGTTGCCTAAACAACTGTGAACTTCTACAAGGCCTGTCCTAGGCCTTAATGACCACTCGGATTGTTAAAAGCTAAGATATACATAAGACATCTTACAGGAATATCTACAAGACATCCCACAGGAATATCCAGATGACATCTCACTGGAATATTCACATGACATCACACAAGATATCTACAATATATCCTACAAGAGTATCCACAAAACACTCCACAGGAATATCCACACGACATCACACAGGGATATCCACAAGACTTCACACAGGAATATCCACAAAATGTCCCACAAGGATATTCGATACCAAAAAATCGATTTCTCAATTTTACGACTGGTGTTGAGTTTCGTGTCCGAGCTGTGTAGAAACAGTATAAACTTGTCCCTGCACCTCACCATTCAGACTGCTGGATTGTATTAGTTTGCTATCAAATGACGGAGTCTTTCAGTCGCTTATTGAATTTGAATGAATTGAAAAGCAATCATGTTCGGTGTATGCAACGTACAGGAAGTTTGTCAAGTTTCATTCATTTATATTTGATGCTCTTTATTTATTTAATTAACTTTTAGCGAGTTCTGTCTCGTAACTATTCCTAGAAATGAAAACTTGCTTTTCTATATCAGCCTTTGTTTTGCCACAGAAATTTGATAACAATTACCCTATGAAGCATTTGTGTAAAATTTATGTGTAATGAATAAACAGACATTTCTTCACTGATAGCTAGTTTGCTTTCTGATACAAATATACTTGGCCTTATAAGCTGAGAGACCAGGGCGTGAATTGGTAGTGGTTAATCATAGAATACTTTTTTGACCGCTGCACTGCGGAGCAATTTTCACTGATTGCAAATTTCGAGGTAACAGCGAGTTGAAGTGAAGCAGGCTGAAGCTAAAGCTGACTTTTATAAAATGAGCAGCCTTTGTGATAAACATAGAGGAACCAAGATCAAACCTCCTCATGTGTTCCATATTTGATGCAAATTCAGGGTTTGGAAGATCATTTTAATGCAAAGACTTTTCCCGACCAAATGTGTTCAAGCAAACTTTTTAAAAAGCAGTAAATATTCTCCTCATAATAATTTGAGTGTTCTCTGAAATGTTTAATTGAACACCAACCACCTTGCAGTTTATTGAATTGAACACCAAGTACTCTGCAGTCGCAACTTTTCTTTACATCGGTCGGTCTATCAGAGTTATATTCAGTTGTGAGACACATGTCGTAAGACAATTCCTTTATTGTTCACCAGGTTGTGACGATGCTGGTAGTGGTTGTATTGCTGTTTGTCATCTGCTGGGCCCCCATCCTCATCATCAACTTGATGAAGGCTTACCGAATCATCCCTCCCTACTCCATCCCACTTAAACATCTTGCAACAGCGGCTGACCTCATGTCTTATATGAACAGGTGAGCAGTTTCATGCTGGACACTGCATTACAGACGGGGTATAATAGTTTTTCCCACACACGTGACCTCGTAAATCGCCAGTTGTCACACACTTGCAGGTAGCAAACTTAATATCGAGGGTACTCTTTACCTACTTTTGTACGTAGCATAGAGACATCTTGGGTCTTTATGTATATCCCACAATTTTGAATAAATGATATAAATACGGATTAAATGTATATTCAATCTCATACTACATCGTTTTCCAGTGCTTAATTGAAGCTTGAAGTACAGTGAAGGAGCAGACAATACGCCTAGCTGTAGAGGTACATTAGTCTTGGCTCTGATATCGTGGTGTGATATACTATCTTCTCAAAGGCAGCAGATGCCTCATTTGCAGTTATGAGGACTTGCGTTTAAAGATTCTGTAACTTCCGACTTCTTTAATCAAATTCTATCAGCTGGTTTCCTATTAAACTACTTTAACGGCTAAAAACTGAATATCTAGTTAAATTACCTTAGGGTTAATGATTTAATAGAACGAATTAAATACGTTTCACATTATATTTATTCTAAGTATGTTAGACTTTTCAGTTACATTTCGTTGCCAAAATGAACTTTGTTCTTTGCAGCTGCATAAACCCTATAGTTTACGGGTTCATGTCACGGCACTTCAGGGAAGGCTTCTTGAATGCGATTTGCTGCTCGAGACTCCAGCCAAAGCGTGGCCACTCCACCTCAAGACAACTCAGCGAGGCTAGCACCAGAATGTCAACCCTCCGCACTCAGGGCAACAGGTGGGGCCTGCTGAAGTGTAGGGGTTCCTTAGGGATCCGGGGTCAGCTTAGGGATGTGGGGTCTGCTTAGGGATGTGGAGTCTGTTCAGGGATGTGGGGTGTGCTTAGGGATAAAGTATGTGCTTAAGAATGGGGGGCCTGTTTAGGGATGCGGGGTCTGCTCAAGGATACGGGGTCTTCTTAGGGATGCGGGGTCTGGTCAGGGAATGGACGTCGGCTGGGGGCGTTAGGGTCGGCGGGGGAGGGTCTGCTGGGGATGTGGAGATCTGTTGTGCGTGTAGAGGTCTAATCGAAATGTGGGGGCTGCTGAGGGTGTGTGGGGTCTGCTGGGGGTGTGTGGGGTCTGCTGAGGTGTTGGGGTCTACTCACAACCCTACGTCTACCCACGTTGGGGTGACGAGCAAATCACGAGAGTTAAGTGACAACTCTTCTTTTTCTTGTTGATTTTGGTGTCTTTTCCTCTTGTTTTTCTCCTATTTCTTTATTTGTGTTGATTTCTTCCTATTGTTCTGTTACAGTTAGTGAACAAATCATTTGTTCTTTCCATGTCATTTAAACTGACGCACCCCAACTTTCCAGCAATTATGACAATTAAAAATACTAATGAATTACCATCGTCTTCATGTATAATAAATTTGAAGTGGATTCAATCACTCACTAGGTTTTCAATTCTCACGCGCAATTACGTTTTGTAAAATGTCACAAAAATATATGACAATTAAGCACAAGCTTATGTAATTCAAAGTACGGTAGTGCATCACTTAGTGGACAACAGCTCAACGAACAAGGTAGAACAAAATTAACTAACTCACAAGAAATCATGAAATAATCTGTTTTTTTCTGATCTTAACGTCGTTTTCAGACACTGTCTCGCAGCAAAATGGTCTGTGATATACCATGAGAATGTTATAAATAACTATGAAGTTTCTAAAATTGTGTACTACTAGCCGTGGCACGAAGTTAGTTTAGTCTCTCTTTCAGAGTGTTTAAACTACCGAAACCAAAATGACAGACTGTCCAAATTCGGATCGAAAAGTTGCATGAATGATTTTATGAATAAGCTTAACTTTTTACACATTACCTGCCCACGATCCAGATAGGACATAAAGTATCTTTATTGGTAGTGAAATCCACTTGAATAATAATTCTAAAATTCTTCCTGGATAGGATTTAATATTATATCTCTAAATCGTTCGTTGACAATGGGGCGCTACACTCTTCATTGACTTGCAGATCACGGAATACAAAGAGTGATCTCATCTAGACGGAACACAGAAAGCTGCATTTCTTTTAACACTTGATGGTCTGGAGAAGCTTCATAGTGCAACTGCAACGCAGATGCAGTTTTCGCTCTACGAAATTTTCGCTCGTTTCTGCTGACTCTGAGCTTTCTGATATGTTTATGGAGTAGGCTAAAATACATTCAATCTAAACCAACTTTAGGTTACTATTCACTTGAATATTTCTTCGATGCATGTGTCTCAACTTGCAGACCGAGAGTTTAGATAGTTTGTTTGTTTTCATTCGCCGGTCTCGATAGCTGAACCATTAAGAAAAATATTGCTTGGATGTTCGGTGAAATTAAAAGTTGATGGCGTTGCTATTTCAATGTGCAACTAAGATGTACATGTAGAAGATGTCTTTTGTCATTCACGATTGACTCTACAAATGCTGTCAAATAAAGATTATTCACATTTATAGTCAAAACTGAAACAAGGTTAGGAATTGATTTAGCAACCTAAAGTTTCTAAATCTTTTTTATTGGATGCTCAAAGGTAATATTGTATACGTTCTCTTAGATGAAGGAGAAATATTTATTTAAAACACTTTAAAGGAATTAAAACGTTTTTGACAACGCTTAGGCATCACTTTGTGACTTCAATCGTCAAAGCGAGACTGTGATACGTGCATTCATAGTCAATTAATTGGTATTTAGAGTCCGGAAAAAACAATTAGAAATTACTTCTAAAGACGGGACTTCTATAGAACGGAGACACACATTTCCAACAGATAATGACTTGCAAACGAATACTGGTAGAAGTGTTTGAGGCAGTCTAGTCGATCCCATGATTGCTGAACTGATAGAGTGAAGTTGAAACAGAAAATTCTTACAAATCCCAATCGATATACCAGCTGAATAAAATTTACATATCGTTCAAAAATGCTGACGCCATTGCTCAGCTTCTCTATATCCATTGATGCTTTCGAAATACTCTATACTGTTCAACAAGTTGCTGTCGTTCAAACACAAGTTCAATGAAAGTGAGTTATCCACTTTGAGAATTCTGCAGCAATCTCTTGGACAGACTATTTCTGTGATGATTTGTCGATGCAGCAGTATGCTGAGTGTCTCTCAATCGCAACGAAGTCGTAGCTTCTTTCCCATCTTCTCTTTCATGTAATTCATATATTCATTCCGCTACCAAGAGAATGCATCTGTAGTGTGACAAAGTGCTTCCAATTTAAATTTTTTATAGAACTCCTGAAAGGGCTCAAATACCAATATCTGGGCAACAAAGAACTTATAGAGAATTACAGTAGTTCACTAGTATCGAAATGTTGTCCTGTCTTCAGCGTACGAGAATATTAAACTTGCCACACAGCTGAATGTAACATCGCTGAATTTTGAGGAGCTCTTTGGATGATTGCACTTGCTTCATCATTACGCAGTGGAGTCTTCGTCTAATGCTTTTTATTTGATCAAGAACGGTATAGAATGTTGAGAGATCATTCAAGTTATCCAGCATACATTCTTCCAGCAAACCCGGCTGCATCTTCTAACCTCAATTTATAGTATCAGGTCGACGTTTGCTCATGTAAAATTTGAGAATAGATATGTCATGTTAATGAAATTACTAGCGAAAAACTAGTGAAGACCAAAAGGTGTGCCAATAGGTCTACGTACAAGATGGTAGGCCCGTCAGATATCTTTTAGACCTACCTGCAATATTATAGACTTTCAGTATCCACTTCAGCATTCCACACCCCTGAACTAGCACTTACGAAACAATTCCAGTGTGAAGTGTGGCAGTCACCGTTGACAAGACAACTTTTTTCACAGCCGATCATTATTAGTCGACAGGCAAGTAAAAATTCCGTTTTTTCCATCGCTGCCAGAATACCAACACTGAGCCAACTTTATTAGCTTCGTGCCGACACTGAGCTGCTAAAGTAGCGATCGTTGACAAGACCGTCGCTCTTGAATGCAAACCTCATCATTCTGAGCCCTGCTGAAAGGCTCCAGCGATCGTCAAATATAAATCCCTTCCATTGCACGAAATACAAACTGGGCTTCGCTGCTTACGAGTTCCGTGTAATGAAGTAAACCACGAACAACTTGTTCATCCGTGATCTGACTGTTTACAGCTAAAATAAAATGAAGTGTACTTTTCTATTAGCAGCTCAAGAAAATTGTGTTTTCTCCGTTCTTACGCAATCTGGGGACATCAGTTACACTGCTAGCTCAGAAAAATACTCTCAAATAATTGTTAATTTTGCGGGCTCTCACTGCCTTCAATAAATGCAGAATTACCTAGCCAACGAGGGATGTTTCTGCTGGTGATTTGAATCCTAAAGTGGCTCGTGCACAGCCTTTTTGTAAAAGGAGATGTGGGAGATGTTCGAGAAAATGTAGGAGATGTAGGAAAAGATCTATGAGGAGATGTTCGAGGAAACGTAGGAGATGTTCGAGGAAATGATGTGAGGATTTGGTTTCCGGAGATGTGCAAAGAGATATGGGAGGAGATGTAAGAGAGGATGTGGGAAATGTCCGAGAAAATGTAGGAGATGGAAAGAAGTTAGCAGCAATGATAATGTACCCGCTGAGTGCGTGTGGTTCCAGTAGACGCAATGATTGTAAATTTCTGAGTTTTTCAAGCAAGGTAAAACTTTCTTGCAAAATCAGCTGAAAAAATAACAAAAGCTTGCATAAAATATCTCTTGTATAATTACATTTAATTGTAACTGTACTATAAGCAACGAAAAAATAGTTAAACAGTCGTAAGATAGACAACCAATTTTCCTCTCAAACATCTGTATTCTGTTCTTTAACACGTACGAGTATGCCATGGACATTTTATACTCTTTCCAGAGACGTTTCTACTTGTTTAACTGGCCTATTAATTTTTCTTTGTTTTTTTCTGTAATTTTGTATTGTGTTACAAGGAAAATTTTTTGTTCGGACTGACAATTAATATTTGCTAACAAAACTTAATTCTCTTTTCATCTGAACGCTTACTATCATTCTCTTAGTTTCCAATTCTTATTTCATGTCTGTTTTAAACACATGTTTCGATTATTAAAATATCTAAATATACTTGGAGTTACCTGCCCATGAATACCTCACTACTCTTCTATTTCTTTATTCCTTCTCTCCTGAATCTAATATTTTATCAAAAGAGATAACTTCCTTTAATACTCTTTGAACATTTCGATCTTGTTATTATAGGGCAACATTCTCTTTTTGACCTTGTACAACATTCTTTTCCCATTATTGTATGACAATTTCTTTCTATTATTTTAGAACATTTTTTCCCGCTCTTGTGCAACTCACTTTCTCTATTCTTGTACAACATGCTTTTTCGATTCTTGGCCAACATTCTATTGCCTCGCTGTATCCTATAACTCAACTTCCTTCCCTCTCTGCTTAAAACTATTCTATTCCTTGTTGCTCTCTGCCCTGTGCCGCCATGTCGGTGTTCAGCTGCTACATGGGACGATCGCGCAGCATCGTCAGCAAGCAGTTCACTCTGAGGTGAGATGCTCCAGCCACGTACATCTTTGAAGACTTTCAGAGAGTCTCTTTACTCCTGCCCTGGAAATATGTGCCCCATATGTGTGGGAGATGTGAGGTGGCTATCGAGCTAAGTGCTGACTTTAGTTTCGAACACTGAGTTGCACCAACTCTGAGCACCGATTGTGATTCAAATGTGAATAGCAAGTGGCAACAAGTCTGAGTAGTGAGTGGAACTTATATGTGAACGGTAAATTTCAACTAGTCTGGTTATCAAGAAGCACCAAGCCTGAACCCCAAATCACACTTAAATATGAACATCAAACGACAACGAATCTGAATATTAAGTAGCATCATGTGTTAACACCAAGTGCTGCTCAGGTACGAGCATCAAGTGATACCAAGTCTGGATTCTAAATGCAACTCAAGTGGAGTCAAAGTGCGTCTTACTCGAGCTCAATTCAACACTGGGATCACATCACCCAATCTGAGCCCTTCATCGCAACTGAATCTCCATGAAAATTTCTGTGAAATAAACTTAATTTCATAATCCCTTTGAGTATCCAGTAACTTAATTCATACATTACTGGGAAACTTAGAGCTAAGTGGTTAATTTTCAAGCACTGGGAGCAATACAGTAGGATTTTTTTGAATAGGTTGAGTTAATGTAAGGCAATTTAAATGTCAGGAACATATTCCGTAGAAATTTTATCATCCAGCATCTAAGTAATTTAAATGTTAGGTTCATATTCCGTAGAGTTAATACCCTTCACGTGCCTTCGAGTAATTTAAATGTTAGGTTCATGCTCCGTAGAGTTTATGTGGTATAGTTCCTTTGTATAATCTGAATCATTTATTCATTCTCGTTCCTAATGCTTTTTTCCAAAGATTTTTCCCTTGCACTTCTTGAACAGATTCTTGGGCCCATTTTTTCTTCTATTTCATTTCTTGACACTTTTTCGGGCCAAATTTTGGTGTATTTTGTTTTCCGTATGCGAAAATGTCGTCTAAGGATAATTTCCATATCTTCTACTGCGATATTATTCTGCTACTATTCCTTTTTAAAGAAATCAGTTATTTAAAATTATGATTTTAATAGACCATCAAATTTGATTTCATGTTTTTAATACAGTGACATGAAAATATCACAAAATATTTTGAAATATGAAAATATTTTGTAATTTTGTATTACCAAATGCAATTTGTATATCAATGGATATCATGAAGCAAATGTTCCAACTCTCATTTTACAAGCAATGTAAAAACGTCATGACAAATTTGTCAGTTAAGCAGAGAATGCAACATTACAAATAGTGGCACATACTTCCTCTGCAGTTCCATGATACAAAGAAGTCGGGACTCTCAGAACCGGAAAAATGAAATCAAATCAGATCTTGTCAGAAGCGAGGGTTTTAATGTCTGTCTCAAGGAGTCGGTATCCTAGATACCACAAAAAACTAATATGATAACAAAAACTGGTGGGCCGCTCAGGCACAGCTATTGAATACAATTCTTTCAGTCAAGTTTATGAATTGCTGTTGGTTATATTCCTATTCTTCTAATATGGTACTTGAGTCGTTCCTGTGCAGTTCCTGTAGCTGAGTAAGCTAAATTTTTCATCTAGTTTTGTAATACACAATGTATTCCCCTCTCTCTTTCTCTCTATTTGTGTGTCGGTCCTATTTCTTCCAATCTATTATTGAGGTAAAATTACTGATCTGAAATCAAACGATAGATAAGATGCTGAATGGAAGTTCTGTATATATTCATGAACTATGTTCAGTTAAAACAGAATAACGTACCACAATAACTTATATGCTATACTGACAAATGAATTTCATTTGATAGGTCTTTACTTATATCACTCTTAAACAGTAGAACTTTACAGGTACTATCTAGATATAAAGATAGTGTCCGTGAACTATCCCGTGAAAATGAACAATATTCATCTATAACACAAAAATTTATCTCAAATCTCTAATACAATAATCCTAATAATTAATAATTATAATAATTTAAAATTAGTCAAATCTGATGCAATTTATAAAGCAATTAGGAGTCAAAAAATATTTCAACCAAAAAGTATTATCTTATTTATCACTTTTAAACCGTGGAAATTCCACAGGAACTATCTGGTTAGTAGATAAGCGAGAGATACGTCTAGTAGGACGCTGCCTTCAGAAAAAAATGAGATAGATGGAATGAGTATTATGCATTCTCTCAAATTAATTGCTACGTAAACTTCATTGGCTTTTGAGAGATAAGAAAAGCACAAAAAAAACACAAAACAGACACGTTGGAATAATTATGAAAGGCTGCGTGGATTAGGTCATACTTGTTTTTTCTCTCTATTTTCCTCTCTCTCATCCTCTGGTTAATATTATATCAATTTCCCCTTCTTCGATTTTCCTGCAGTAGAAAAAAGCATGTTCTACCTTCCTAGTAAGTTTTATTTTATAATTCAAAATTAAAATGATTTAAAATATAAGGGAAGTTAGCATGAAGCTATTTACCTATGCCATCACGCCACCCAAAAAAATACAGCTGCTGGACACCAGTTGGACAAGACTTTATTCAGCTGCTTACTGAGCTGAATGAAGCACATTGCTGCATTACGAGACTCGTACACGAAATCACTGTGTGTCGTTGAACTCAGACTCTGCAAGCTTTTTTTACTCTACCTTCCATTTAGAATCTTCTAAAAAAGATAGTGCTTCTAGTTTTAGTACCATCTCCATAGCACTGACTGTATTAGATATTCATAACGTCTTCACTGTGTTTGAGTACACGTGTGCATGCGTAAATAAAGTGCTGATGCTCACTGTCCTAACTGCCTTCTGATGCTCGTTTGTGTGTTTGATGTGCAGAACTCCATTTTCAACGTCGTTCACATTCCGTGTTTTCTTCATGTGGGTAAGTTTCAGAAGCGTCCAGCTTTTAGGCTGAATGACGGGATTGGGCTTTATGCATGCTTCATGGAACTCATCATTTTACCTTTAATTCATAATCGTATGCTTGTTGGATTAACGTTCGGTAATATTATCTTAAATCCGGACGCTTGTGGTGCCTGCTTTCCTTATCAAACCAATAATAACATTGTACAGCACCCAATATATCATCCAGTACAGCACCCAACCATTAACAGCACTGTGCAGTCCCCAGTGCTCGAAAAAATTGATAGCACATAGAGTAAAGCCCACGAATAATGTATTCAGAAGTGCGACATCACTGATATTCATCATCAAAATGTCACTTCAGTGACTCAGATCTTTACTTCGAGAAATTATTTCGGTTCATCGTAAAAAAGTTTTAGCCATGAAAAATAATCCCCTCTCTATTGTAATTTTGAGTACCTTGAAACATAAATGAAATGTTTCATTTATAACAGCTGACGTATTCGTACTTTACTTCACCTTCCTAACAAATAAAAATTTTCATGCAATTTAATTTGACGAAAGGAAGAAACTAGCAATCAATGAAAACAAGAGTTACAGTCTCTGATGTGCAGTGAACATCCCAAGTTAGGATCCGTACCTTGGATTTCGAAAAAAAAATCCTTGTTGTCTCATTACACTTTTTTAAAAGTGGGAAGACATTTTTATATGGTGAAAAACTCTTGTAAAATTAAATATAATCTACAAAGACATTTATTAATCACAACGAACTGTCTCCAACATAAAAGTATACATAGAAAAATATAGGTAACAAAACAGGAAGGGCTTCTCAATTTCTGAGACAAAATTTAAGATATTGCCCAAACAAATTACACCTTGAAACCTTCGATGCATTATTTTGTCTAAAATGTCTTTTTACTGATGCTTCAGTGAATAAACGGACGCTGAATTTATGAACGTATTTTCGTGCTAAATTCAAGGGGAGTTCAAGCCCAAATTTTATGCAGGACTATTTTACGAGTACTCGTGAATGAATGCGTCCTTGCGAGCCCCAATCTTTTATTTCATAGAACCAACACAGCGTTTGAGGCATGCACAGTAAACAAAGCCCTTCAGGCCTGCAAAAACAATGACAACTCGGGCAACATGTACAGTATGTAGAATACGTGCAGATCTTATGTATGAAGCTTGAGTAAGGAGCTGAGATGAGGCATGTGGCTCCATTCTGAGAAGAATTCTAGAACCTTTAAGAACCAATCCATACTTTTGAGTTTGAGAAAAAATGTGGAATAACTTATCAACAATTAAAATCTTGGAGTTTATGGAAATAAAGCAACGATATGAGTTTATGAATACACAATCAGTTCCTGGGCTTTGTGACTTATTTGGCTGTAAATAACTCCTGGAGCTATAGGAATCAGGCCATACATCTAGATGGCTTATAAGGTGAAACATTTAACGGGAGTATAGATTAAATAAAAACTGTTGAATCCAAATCATTCAGTGAGGGAAAAATTTTCAGGGAAGACATTCTGCTACTGCATTCATGAATGATGGAAATTAAACTTTACCTCAAAATATCACAAAATAAGTGTTTGAGTTCAAATTTTTTAGTTTAAACCAGTGAATACTAAACTTTACGAGGCTATTAATACTTATTTTAGAGACGACAATTTTAGCAAATTGTTAGCCGTAACTTGAGATTCAGTTAACATGTTCAGTGATTTGGTGGGTGATGCTGAAGACTTGACTGCTTCAGTCCAGTATTGCTAGTCCAATAACGCGTAAAAATTCATGGACAGCAAATTATTATATTTTTTGTGTCTCTCTGCCGTATTAACACTAAAAGGATCATTCATTTAAAAAAAGATTAATTTTTAAAAAAATTGTGGGGGATAATCACCTTGTGCACAGCTACATACATACTACTACTAATACTGAGCATACTAACATATTTTCACTACATGTTCATGCATGCTAGTGGCTTGTACATATAACAGAGGCATGTATGTATGTGCATGAATATTTGTTACTTAGCAGTTTGATCCTTGCTTTCTCCTGCAAAACACACGTCAGGAACAAATCTTTTTAAAAAGTGATGTCTTAAATGCTACAATTTGACAAAGACTTCCATTTCCAGGTCATTTGGACCAAATGATGTAGGCTGTCACAAATTACATACGACGTGACATAGGCCGTGACAGAGGCCATGTTATATGATATAGGATGTGATTTAGACCATGAAAATGGTATAGGACGTGACATAGACCTTGACAAATGACATAGGATGTGACATAAGACTTAAGGAAAGACATTAGATATGGCATAGGACGTAACACTAAAGAAATGTCAGAGAAAGGAAGTAGTCGCAATGTGTTAACTGTCCCAGCAGGTTTGGAATGCCTGAAGAAACAAGTCTGTCATTAATATTACCTTCACTCGTTTTCTGGCGTTTTGTAGTTCCAGAAGACGATTCCTCTACATGCACTTTATTCTACTACTTTTATCTTATGTTGTCACTGTACTTCACTCACCTGAGAAGTCTTGAGAAGAAATTATTTTTATTTGCTTGGCAACAAATTGCATAGATTGAATAAAAGCGCAATATATTCGACAATAATGCCTCCCAATGCGGAAGTACGACTCGCTTCAAGGATTTGTAAGCGTTAGATAGAAGAAAAACTAGAAGACTTTATTTATAGAGACATTCTAGCGTCTGTAAACCTTAGTTCCAGACGTGCGTAAAACCATAGAAAATGCAAGAAAAGTCGAAGTATTCAGCCTCAGTTGTGCCTTTGGTTGCCGCCCATACAAAGACCGCTGTCGAGACACAAATCCTGATAAAGCGACGTCCAAATGGAGATCTAACGTTGTAGAGCATCAAGCACAAGTTGCGCTCCTGGCGTCTCTCATTGGGCATCTTTGAATGCATGTCACAGTGACAGATAAACAATTTTCGAACAATGTTCAGCATTCTGCTGACTGAACCTCGGAGGAATGTTCTGGTATTGTTGAGGCTGCAAAGTGCTCGTTAGTAACGCCTGACAAGCACAGCTAGCAGCTTGCTGATCGTCAGGGACGCACTTGCCTCACTTCGAGCTTAGAACTACGAAGACTAACACGACCAAGCTGAAAGAATATTTAATTCCTACATAGTTGCTGTCTTGTGCGTTGTATCACAATCTTATTGCAAATTGTCGCATATTCAATTAATAATAACGGAAAATAAATATTACCTTATACCTAATTTCAAGTTCTAGAGTATCATTTAGACTCGATATATGGTGCAGCTGGTAAATGTTTGTTTTCATATTGTAACTCAAAAGCTGTGTGTTATTTATATCAAGACTCTCAATAACTGGTGTGCGTGTGGTAGCTCCTTTCCACGTACTTTCTATGTGAAATTTTATCAGTCGATCTATCGTCTTCAAAAGGACCTTACGTGTTGCAATGCTGTACAAACTTACCCTCCCTCCCTCCCCTTGCTTTGCCACATCAATGCGTGTGTACCGACCTGTACGACATAGATCATTCCTCCAACCGGAACCATTTTTAGACAGATCAGTAAAGCTTTTGTCAGTACGCACGTCATGACTCTGATATGAGGTTGGATTTAAGCTGAGCCTTTCATGGATTTTGCAGTTATAAATCCCCACTTTTTCAGTGATATCACTGTTGTGGAACTCAAACATAGATGTGTTTGTTTATCATGTAAAAAGGACTGTTTTTTACATCTTTTCCTGCAAAAGCTCTTTGTCAACGTCCTATATTAGTCGCCAGTTGTACACGCGCCTGCATTGGCCCGTCGCAGCTGTCACCGAGCCCTTCTGGCGATGCTCTAACGAGAAAATCCGATGAGAGATGGCCTGATTTCGGCCTTTATGAACTGATTATTTTGAAGAGAACTTGAGTTGGTTTGGAGAAACAAGATGTGAATGTGTGTCTCTACTGAGCATAATTCGTGGAATATTTCTTTTTCTAGATGGAAGTCTGCCTCACACATAGGCTTTAACTCACAGTATTTAGAGTACAACATATGTGATCAAAAATGACATAAACTCCTTTTAATAATGTAAATACTTTCATCCCCTTACCAGTTTTAATGCTTAAAACTCAAGTGAATAATGGAAAAGTTGGATGGTCTTTGTAACAGCTAGGTTTTGATTAAGTAATTATTTACAATTATTCATACCAGTATTGTGCGATACAAGTGAAAACATTCATACCTTTCCTGGATTGACGCACTAATATTATTTTTATACTTCCTCAGTTTTGTACAGAGTAACTAATATTCTCGTAGAGAAACTAGTAATATTCTTATCTTCCCACACAGGGTAACTAGTATTACTAGAATAGATAAATCCCGACAAAATATTTTTATAGCAACCAGTCTGTATTGATTATGTATAATGGTATCGCATACCCTTTTGTATGCACTATAATATTACATACTCTTGTACCCACCACAAAAATATAAAGTAACACATGATAGATTCGTACTGACCACTTCAGTATTGAATACCAAATGACATCTTTGTAACCACCAATTAAGTATTGAGCAACGAATAACATCTTTGCACCCACCAATTAAGTATTGGGCAACGAATAACATCTTTGTACCCATCACTTCAGTATTGAATACCAAATGACATTTGTATACCCTCCACTTCAACATTAAGGAACAGATGACATCTTTGTTCCCCCATCACCTCAATATTCAGAATACAAACGACCTCTTTATACCCACCACTTCAATATTAGATAAATAATATCCTTGTATTCTTACCAGTCTTATAAAAAAGGAACTAACAAAATATTTTTTGTGCCCATCAGTCTGCGTTTAATTTTATATTTTGCTCATTTACCCATTTTTGTGTGCTGACCATGTATAACACA
>VCRD01000228.1:322226-341593 GCA_006783055.1 Trinorchestia longiramus
TCGTGTGATACATAACACACACGTCTGATGAGTAATCATGTGATACACAACACACACGTCTGATGAGTAATCATGTGATACACAACACACACGTCTGATGAGTAATCATGTGATACACAACACACACGTCTCTGATGAGTAATCATGTGATACACAACACACACGTCTGATGAGTAATCACGTGATACATAACACACACGTCTGATGAGTAATCACGTGATACATAACACACACGTCTGATGAGTAATCATGTGATACATAACACACACGTCTGATGAGTAATCATGTGATACATAACACACACGTCTGATGAGTAATCATGTGATACATAACACACACGTCTCTAATGAGTAATCATGTGATACATAACACACACGTCTGATGAGTAACTAATACACTGCTTGTATCCTCCAGCCCTGCGTTGCATCGCCACGCTTGCCCAAAGACAAGCTACTGCGACGACGTGAGTATTAACGCCGTCACTGTCTGCTAACATCGTCACCGTCTGATGACATCGTCACTAACTGACAACATCGTCAACGCCTGATGACGTCGTCACCTTTCTGCTAACATCGTCACTGTCTGCCAACATCGACACCGCCTGCTGACGTCGTCACCGGCTGCCAACATCGTCACTGTCTCATGACCGTCACCGTCTGCTAACATTGCCACTGTCTGATAACGCCGTCACCGTCTGATAACATCGTCACCGTCTGATGACGTCATCACCTTTCTGATGACATCGACACCGTCTGATAACGTCATCACCGGGTACTGACGCCGTCAGCCACTGCCTGCTGTTGCAGGGTCATCGCAACGACACAGTCCTGCTAAAACAACACTGTGCTCTAGTATCAAAATCAAGCTCGTTAATTGAGCTCCTACTTTTTACACCACTCCTGAAGACACCTGCTAGACGCCCACCACTCCGCTGTAACTCAACCATGCTCCTGAAGCCCGCAGGCTTGTGAAGAACCGCCGTCTTGTGGCCGGTGGATGAGTGCGTGCTGAAATGTGTGCTCATCATTGATGTTTTACTGAGCGTTGTCAACTTTTGAAGAGGATATGTTAAGCTACCGAAGTAGATATATTGAGCTACTGAAGAGGATAAATTGAGCTACTGAAATGGAGTTATCAAGCTGCTAAAATGGATTCATTGGGCTACCGAAGTCGAGTTATTAACCTACTGAAATGGATTTGTTAGGCTACTGAAGTGGATATTGCCTACTTCTGAACTGAGTACGATCTGCTTCTGCCGTGAGTATGGTCAACTTCTCCTGGTAGGAAACAGTAATGGTGTATACAACTTTTGACGCTGGGTGAAAGCAGTCGGTGATGAAAGAAAAAGTTCAAGCACTTAATTCATTCATTACACTTACAACGTTGTATGTAATACTTGAAAAAAGTGCACGAATTTATTTTCCATGTTTTTCGGAATATAAATGCAAGAATGTTTCCCTGACTCTGTACCAACTGTTTTTAACCAGAGGAAGTATTTCTAGACTGATTGTGATCTGCCTCTGAACTGCCAGTGTTCAATAACTGAACCAAATTTGGTCTTTTGCTGATCTTGATAATATTTGCAGCTAAGCTAATGGTTGTGTGCCGCTGGACTAAGTTTTACCAACTTCTAAATATGATTTGTGCCTGTATTGACCACTGCTTACTTCTAAGTTGGGCTTCTCCCTCTGATGCTCAAACGAGTGAGATATGTTGCTAAGCAAGGTGTAGTCTACTGCTAAGCAAGGTGTAGTCTACTGCTAAGCAAGGTGTGGTCTGGTGCTGAGCAAGGTGTAGTATGCTGCTAAGCAAGGTGTGGTCTGGTGCTGAGCAAGGTGTCGTCTGCTGCTAGGCAAGGTGTGGTCTACTGCTAAGCAAGGTGTAGTCTGGTGCTAAGCAAGGTGTAGTCTGCTGCTGAGCAAGGTGTAGTCTACTGCTAAGCACAGTGTAGTCTGCTGCTGAGCAAGGTGTAGTCTGGTGCTGAGCAAGGTGTGGTCTGCTGCTGAGCAAGGTGTAGTCTGCTGCTGAGCAAGGTGTAGTCTGATGCTAAGCAAGGTGTAGTCTGCTGCTGAGCAAGGTGTAGTCTGCTGCTGAGCAAGGTGTAGTCTGGTGCTGAGCAAGGTGTCGTCTGCAGATGAACTAAGTATTGCTTAATTCTAAATCTACTGTGATCGTCAGTTGTGTTTGTTGGAATCTGCAAGGGAATTAACGTTCAGCTGCTGCTCAATGAATCCAATATTTGAAAGAGCAAACGTCGTCTACCGCAGTCGTGCGGCATGTCACAATCTGCTATATCTACTGCAGTCTACAAAGATAACATTCCACAGCTGCTCATTACCCTGCGTCTATTCTAAACTAACTATGTATACATATGTTTTTTATGATCTACTATGATCCCCTAAAGAACTCAAATGCGTACTAATGTTGTATTAATACACCACTTTTCATCTACTGTTGCACCCATTTTCATTGACCCAGATATACTCATAGATAAATATGTTAAGAGGTAGTTTTTAGTCGTTATGATCTGCGAATAACTAAAATTGAGTTGAGCAGTGACTCCACTAAAAAGCATTTATATACTTTTAAGGATTTCATTAAATTATAAAGATAAATATAGTTTAATGTGAGTTTGTTAGAATTTATATTGTTGTAGGACACGGCTTCTGTAAAATAAGTTATGTCCAGTTGTGTTCTGGAACCGAGTCAGCAGCCAGAGAGTCTGGACAGGCCTGGACACAAGTCATATTTTAAGGAAAATAAATAATATTATGAGAATTAGAAGCTATGATTTGAAAATGACAAGCAATATTTAAGAACTGTGAGTCATATGTCGAGAATGCAGGTAATATAAAAACTTACTTCTCATGATAAAGAAAGCAAGTCATATTGTAATCATGTATTCAGGGCTCGAGCTTTGTAAATTTAGAAAGGTCTAAGGCTTCATAAGTGTCCAGTGTATTCTCCTCAAAAACGGGCATATAAAAGTAATGATATTCATAGTTCTAGGTATCTATGGTGATTTGAGCTTGAATAGAGTTGGAGGTGATTGTTTAACAGGGGTTCGAGTTTACTCTAGAGCTTATGCCCTAAAACTTCACGTTACACTTGAAAGATGTCATTCAGAGATGATTCACTGCTCCGTCAGGCTGCTATATGTATTTTTCTGGAGTTTCCTCTTTATTCCATTTCGTTCTCTTGCCATCAATTTCTCTGTTAGTCATTCTTTTCTCGCATCATTTCTTCCTTCGCTTGTCACTTTCTACAGGCTTCACCTCCTACAGGTGTCATTTCCTATAGGTGTAACTTCCTACACTTGTCTGTTCGTACAACTGTCACTTCCTCCGACCGAAATCAACCTTCTGTTTCTATAACTTTTTAGCACTCCTTTCTCCAGGAAAAGCGTAATTTGCACCATTGTTATTTTCACTTTCATCTCTAGTCAAGTTGATGAGGAAGTCAAAAAAAGAAAACGATCTCGTGAATGAATACAAGGCACAGAAAATCCAATCTGCTTGACGGTTTTCTCACGCCAAGTTACTCCAAAGAAACGCTACGTGGTAATCCCCAGTGGTGTTTTGGAGGCCGATTTCCTCTGAGACGGCTCTGGAGGGGCTGAGGGTTTGCTCTTCAGAGGGGGCATCATGGGTGTGAACTTCTGCCTTCAGAGTTGTTGGCTATGTAGAAGTGAAAGTTCTAATAGCAGCTGTGAGACTTTCAAGAACCTGAAAGACGCTTTCAAGAACCTGAGAAATGAAATCCCTGCACTTGCCAAGTTCTTGAAATAACACTCAGTGCATTCCGTGCAACAGACAACACCTCTCTGCTTTACAACAAGACTCTTGAGAATTTAAACGTGAAGAAAACACTAGTGGGGGTTGGTGTAAAAAATGAGAGCCAGGAAGCCACAACTCCGATATCACAGTTGGGCGTGGGAGTACAAGAGTGCAGGGTAAACACAACTTTACACAGGGTATTAAGATGCAGGCAGTGCAAATGCAACGAGATTGAAGGGCTAGAAAGAAAATAGAGAGCAAACTAAGTCTCACACAATGGTATTAACAGAAAAATAGAAAAACCCAATTCTACACAGTGGTGTCAAGGGGTCATAGCAAACATAGTTTGCATTCGTAAACAGTAGCTTCAACTTCTGCCAAAGCACATTGCTGCGATCAGTCATGCTAACTAATGCAAAGTGAGTCAGTCTGTTTTGTCTTGTATATTTGGGGAGCGACGAGAAATTCTTCTCGCAAAAAATATGCATTAATATAGTTGGATCTTTTTATCTGTAGTCACTAAATAATATGAAAAGCAACAATTACTGACCTTAATTCTACCTTAGGGTGCTTAGCAAGACGCGAGTGGGAGAAAATTTCGTCAGCTACAGTTCGATGAAGTACACTAATTTTACTCACGTCTTTGTGAGTCCCACAACTGGCAGGGCGTAAACACTTGCCTTGCAGACCACTCAATCAATAATGCTTTTGTAATGCTCCCGTTTGGAGTAAATGAAGGTTGATGTTTGTTTATTTTTCACGGTGACATTTGTGTGCACAATTGTACTGCCATCTAACCCTCAGTGGGAAGCGTAGACATCATTCCAAGTCCTTGCAGTTCACAGCGTCCACAACATTGAATAATTTTGGCATGGTCAATTAGATAATGAATTATTTCATTGGATCTTTGGCTGCTGTATTCGTCCGTGTCTCATTATTGAGATAAGCGAAGAAAGTGTAGAAGAAATTTTCTCCAACACAAATCCACTTCCATTTAATAATTGACTGAAATTGAGTCATATTATCGAATACTTTTTAATCAACAATGTCGTCACTTTCATATCTTGAATTAAATTTGGATGGTGGAGTTTGAACTTCAATACTCAAAAATTTCAAAGCATCTTCCACTCTCATAAGTAAAAAGAAGAACTAGATCAAAAATTAGGACATGGCTAGCATTCTAAAAATTTCAAAAGAAATCTGATGAAACTTCGAAGATGGAGGCCAGGTATGAGACGATGCATTCAGGTGTACCAACACTTGAGTAACCTGACTAATTTAAAACAATCATTAATTAAGTGTTTGGTTTTCCTAGGTAATGATCGTCATAACAAAACGCTCAGTCCAAAGGTAATAATAAGACGACTGTACATGTATAGTTACATAGACTATATATGAGTCATTATCATATCCCTTATATTTGAAATACAATGAAGGTTGTTTCTGTGTAGCTTCTGTGTCGAGCGATCATAATATTGTATTGTATATATCATACACAATATTCTGTAATAAGTATTATAATGCCCAATATAAGATAATTTAATACCCTTATTGTAAGACAGCTTTCAATAATCTATCACAAAATACTCTTTATGCGAGTGATTTTCCCTATAACTTACGATATACAGCGATATTAAGACGATTTTGTAGCCTTTTGGACAGCGAAGGTAAATGTATGAAAAAGCAGTACTAAAATATCAATGAGCAATTGCCCGATCGTGGTGGGACAAACCTTGACGAAGTTGTTTCTAAAAACAACCAAAAGAGAGTTGTCTATACAACCAAAAGAGAGTTGCCTATACAACCAAAAGAGAGTTGCCTATACAACCAAAAGAGAGTTGCCTATACAACCAAAAGAGAGTTGCCTATACAACCAAAAGAGAGTTGCCTATACAACCAAAAGAGAGCTGTCTATTCAACCAAAAGAGAGTTTCCTAAATGTTCCAATACAACAGACTTCATGGTTGCAACAATTAGTTAAGTTCCTTTTTCAATTGAGTTCATTATTAAGTGCTAAGTATAGGTGTCATACAGATTTGAAACCTATCGAAACGAAGAAAAGTGATACATCGAATTGAATGAGCATCTTTTCCCTTGTTCTTGTGTTATTTGCTAAGATCAGCTGATTTGTGAGGAATGTCATTCACCTTTTGATCACCCATATTTTTGTGGCTTTTTTGTGATAATTTTGTGTTTTTCTCGTAATCATTTTGTGATCACCTTAGTATGAGTATCATCTTTTATCATCATGTGACCACCTTAGTATGAGTATCATCTTGTATCATCATGTGACCACCTTAGTATGAGTAACAGTATCATCTTGCATCATCATGTGACACCTTGGTATGAATAACAGTATCATCTTGTATCATCATGTGACCACCTTAGTATGAATATGAGTATCATCTTTTATCACCTTGCTATCATCTTGGTATGAGTATGAGTATCATCATGTGATCAGCGCTAAGTCAGTTGCCACTCTCAGTTTAGGTTATCTAACTAGAATATAAGCAACGCGTACTTCAGTCCTGCTGAACATAATTCAGTCATGCTAAACATTATTCAGTCCTGCTGAACATAATTCAGTCACGTAAAAATATTATTCAGTCATGTTAAACATTATTCAGTCATGCTAAACATAATTGTCATTTTAAACATTATTGGTTACATTCACGCATGAATTTCCCTTTATTTTCTTCCAATTATATTTTTTCAATGACACGATTAAATTCCAATAAAAATTCTGAAACTAATTGCCAATTGACATACACAAGTTCTTTTTGAAATAACAGAATGTAACTCACAAGTCTACCCTCACTATGCAGCTGATATCTGTGATCAATGTTTAAAGTTTAAATCTTGATTTAATTTAATAACTGCACATCCAAATCAACGTGTAATAATTATTAGAACACAATTCAAAAAGGCTGAAAGGACAAATGTTATCCCACAATCAATTTGCATTTTTTTAACTCCATTCAAACACGTCATTACTTCACGTCTCACCTGTGGTCACGGTACACCTGTTTGTACAGTAATGAACATTTAAATATTAGTGCTATTCACATGTCATAATAATATAATTGTGCGATTCTTCGTTCATATTGATTTTGCATCGGACGTTGTTCCAGCAAGTCGGGAACTTGTTCGACAACACTTATTTTGCGATTTTTAGAATGTAATAACTATACGCTGTAAGAGTTGATATATTTGTTACGCGTGTTTGATGAATTTTTATCAACATTCGTATGCATATCCAACCCATAGTTTGTTTCAAGTATTACCGTGTTCATAATACATTAATAAACATTTTTCGACTTTAAGAACAGGAGGCAAGTAGTAGACCAGAAGGAATGGACCTTTAATTTTAGCTCAAGCCTTGACCAAGAGGACTATACTTTAAATGCGTGACGTCAAATTCAAAGCTTTTTGATGAATTTAATTTTGTTGCATTGAGAACTCAGCCAAAATTTTCTGCCACTTTTGCTCAGCTGCAGCCTCACAAGACGCTGTTTGTTAAACATCACAAACTCTGCAGGCCCTAAATTCCACTCTGTAGACCATACATTTCATTTTGGACACTGAATTCCACTGTGCTGACCATAAATTTCACTCTGTAGTTTGTAAATTCCGCTGTGCACACCATAAATTTCATTCTACCGACTGTAAATACTGCTGTGCTCACCATAAATTTCACTCTGTACACTGTAAATTTCCCTGTACTCATCATGAATTTCACTCTGCAGACTGTAAATTCAGCTGTGCACACTATAAATTTCACTTTGTGTAATAGAAATTTCTCTCTGCATACTATATGTTTCACTATTCATGCCATTAACTTTTTGTAATGCAGAATATTTGCATGTGCTGATTGTAACGATAAAATATTTGCTCACATTAGCTATATATTTGCATTCAGAAAATAATGACGCGAGCAACGAACCCAATGTAAATACTAATAAATATTATCATTTTAAAATTAGGGAACTTCTATTTACAAATTAATATTTGTAGAGTACTGAACAATATCCATTACATTTGTAATGGGTGTTTTTTTTATGACATAACAAAAATTAAATAAAAATCTCAATTCAAGTCAAAAAGTTTTGGAGTTGCCTTCAAAAATAAACTTTTGCGGTACAAATTTGGTTCATTGTTGTTAAGAAGTTTTCCCAGAACATGAAACTGAGAAGAAAACTTCTTTCATAAAATATTGGCCAAGACACTGCTTCGAACCATAGAGCCTACTATTGTATTCACTTTTTAAAAGCCTGACAACACTTTTGTGCAACAGAGTACAAAAATGATGTAGTGCCTACCGTCACTGACACGATACAATAGATAGTCTTATAACACTTGCAGCAAAAAGTATCATTTGTTCAAAACAAACTAGCATGGATCAGAGAGCTCGTTGAAATATGTTGAATAATTCTACTTTTTACATAAAAAACTGTTACACCTTCCTGAAAGCCTTGGAAGTTTCAAAGATCTTAAGTGGGTACACGAATGAGCTTTCTTACTGTATACAGCATGAAGACATGTAACCTACACAGCACATGCATGCAGCGCACATAGAATACAGTATAATCACGTGCACCCACGTAACACATACAGAATACAGAATAAATTCATAAAACAGCATGATACCTAAATGCATCATATGTTGTTCACGCAAATTGAATAATAATTAATTGAAAGCCGACTTTTCAATTAGTTTATCCAGAACCTGGCACTGGAGTCGCAGTTCAATTTGAGATATGTTCTCCAAGTTATTGCAGGATTAAAATCATGCGCCTCGAGAGGAGCAGAACGAGCAATAATGTTTTCATTTGTGAAGGTAAGCCAGTGCGTTGCTAAATTTCTGTGAGACATAAATAGCGGCGATAAATGGAGATCTCGGTCTTTTACCGAAGCCTCTTTTTAATGACAGGCTTTGGGAGACTGTAAGTACAGCTGAAGGCGACTGTAATTGTAACTGTAAGTGTAACGGAGGGAGGTTTTAGGTGCAACTGAAGACAACTGTAGATGCAACTGAGAGAGACTGCAAGTGCAACTGCAGGCCCAATTGCTATATCACGCTGTTTCAGCCGGCCTGTTCTCCTACCATTTCGCTTTTTACTTTCTGAGTCTTGTTTACTACCAAGCAGCTTTTTTTCAGAAATGAGCCCATTTTGTGACAATAAACATGCCACTGAACTGCTCACTGACGTAAATGCACGCATTTTGACCCGCTTTTAAAGTTCTCTCCAAGAGAACGCAGTGAGGGACTCAACTTTTTTTTGATCTTGCGATGCTAAAGAATTGACAAAACTCGTAGTTAAAGACTTCTATGTATATTGCAACCGATTTAGATGACAAAATTACGTTCACACAAACAGAAATTGACATAAACAGAAACTGACATAAACAGACACTGACATAAACAGAACCTGTCACAAACAGAAACTGTCACAAACAGAAACTGACATTAACAGAAAATGCTGTAAACAAAAACGGATTTATAAATGACACAATGGCTCACACGAAACAACAGCTGCAGTAACTGATACAGTAACACACACGAAACAACAGCTGCTGTAACAGCTGCAGTAACTGTCTCCTGTGAACAACGACTGTTTCAACAGTCCGGAAATGCATCAATTGTCTCGCTTGTGATAGAACATTCTATCTTCGTTCGGTGTACAGGTCAGATTGGATCGGCAGAAATCAATCTCTGCGAGCTAGAATTAGAGGGATCAAGTTAAAGGATCAGGCCTTTGTCGGAGTTAAGATATGAAAGTGATAAGCGAGATTGTCAGTTTTACGTCGGGTTATGTCGTATTTTTTATGCTATTTCGGCCAAACAATAAACGAACTATCGTGAATTTAAACGGTATGTAGGAACTATACCACGGTAGTTAGAGTAACCCTTCAATAATAGAGCAATATTTTAATTCTCATTCTTGTGATGTACGTGTATGTGAAATAAATGTATGTTTCTTGAATAAATAAAGTAAATTCTTGTATAGTGTTTCTCTTGACCTAATCTGAAACTGAAATAAAAAAACATAAAAACCACCATTTTGTTATTTTGGAAAGCAGCATATTGTATTGTATTTAATGCTGTTTTTTAGTTTATTCTATTACATGCTACGAAAATTTTGCACATGGTTGGGAAATGTCGTACTGAACTGAGCTACACCTGTCGGACAGAATCACGTCCAGTATCATGAATTCATCGGCTTTTGAACATATCTTTGGTTCTTGTACTTACCGCAGGTTTTGGTCATTTAAATGATTTAGATAAAATAAAAATATTAACTCAATGCCCGTGTGCACGACCGAGATAGTTTTAGGGAGATTTTTGCACCATGTTGATGACGATTAAACAAATAGACCTTGTCTACCTTTCCAAATACATGAACCAAAAGTTAGCTTAGCTATTGAAAGCTAATAACTCTGAAAACTTTTTTATCAATTCAATTAGTTGTCTGTTTATCGTAAAGTGAAATGGACAAGAATTCTTTTTATTTAGTTTTGTTTGAATATCTGGTTCTGTACTCAGCTAACTAGCGTGTCTAAAACTGTTGGACGCGACAGAGAATGGCAAATTGAATATTTATCTCCCAATGACCTGGGGTCAGGGAGCTTTTTATTTAGCTCCAGAGAGTCCATATATTATGCAGATGCGACGTGTTCAATAATATGAATTCAGAGAGAGTGGAAAAGAGAGAAATAATACAAGGTGAGTAACATTTTTTTCAGTTATTTCAGCTTGGACTTGTCAAAGTATTGTTTAATTCCACTACAAAAGGAATATGACATCAACAAAACAGTTAAAAATGTCAAATTTTACCATCAATGAAATATTAAATTAATTTCAGCCTCGTTATTCAACTGCCAACTCATATTATTCTGAGATCTAAACATAAATATTTGTGCATTGGGAGAAATAAATTTAGCGCAATGAAACACACTATTGACTCAGTGTAAGCTCCAAAAATATTTGAAAGACCAAAAGACAGCAGTAGCTTGCCGGCATATAGTCTTGAAATTTGAAGAAAAAAGGAGTACCTTTTCTGAGTATTGCCTTCTGGAGGAAGACGCTCATTTTGAAACCTGATTATGTTTAGAATCATTTGAAATTTGTCCATGATTATTTGGAAAGTCCTGCAAATTTTGGGACATGATAATGCTGTAGGAGTATAACGTGACCAGTGATCTTGATGACGTCTTCAACTGGAAGTGTAGCGAGTATCATTACAACTTCTTGAGCTTACGTACATAAGGGGATATTTTCAGTATTATATGACCAGTTTATTATCACATAATAATAAGGTTCATATCAGGTGACGTACGTATCACCTTAACATGTTGTACTAGTAGTAGATGACTTGTGTTGAACGTAAAATTGGTAAAATGACAAGTCTTTAAATAAAATGTCACATTTTCGCAAAAACTCGGTTGACTCCAAATATTACGCTGACAACCACGTATTGCATTGTACTCACTCGTGCACTGCACTATGGAGACATTATTTGCTGTACACCGATCTTGAAATTATGCGTATAAATGTGTTTTGTTTGTTTGTATAGAATCAATGAAAACTGAATAGTCACAAAATGCTACGCTCACAATTAAAAGAACGTTGCAACGTTCACTCTCATCGTTGAACGAATATTGAACCTTCTCACTCACCACTGAACGAACATTAAACGTTCACACCAATCATTGAACCAATATTGCAACAACTGTGAATTGGGACAAGCGGCACATTAAACTTTATGTCTAATAAGAAAAAACTTCAGTTCTCTTATCAGAGTTGAGTGCTGCAAAATATCATAGTTAATCAGAGCGAGCGCCAACTCGGCTGAACTTTTACATTAAAGTTCGTCTTTTCTTAAAGTTTCCTCTAGATCTTGTCTCATGCTTTGCGCATGAAACTCTACCGCGTGTTCATTAAACTTTGAATACAGAGAGTCAAAATTAAAGATAAAAGTCTCATCTTATCAGACTCCATTAGGCAACGAAATTCAAAGGCAAACATAACTCATATACAATGAATAAATTTGGATATGATGAAACTACGCACTTGACGTTTTATTGTAATTTTTGAGCAGCTTCTTAGTGAAACATTATCATTGTCATTTATTTAAATTACGTTGTACATCCTATTCTTTTATACTCGAACGTCAAATGAAGCATTTTTGTATGTAGTTCCAGCGTACTAAATTACAAATAAATGTTATTCTGTTGCTTAAGAACATTTTGTGTTCACTTTCATTTTATTTGCTTTCCCATGGATGAACATCCGACTTTTTGTATTATACATATTTAATATAATAAAATTTAGCCTCTCCTCTCTGTGGATCGTACATATTACGGTGTATGCGCAACATACATCATGGTATGTACAACTTCAAAGTTAGGGAACTTAATGTTTCAATTTCAATATAATATTTCGAAACACAAACATTTTTTCAGACGTAATGAGAGCTTCGAGAAAACTTGATTAAGTTTTCAGCAGTTAGATTCATCACATAAACTCGTTAATGTGGCACATAACTAATATTGAGACCAAAATTGCGTCACGTAACTAGTATTATAACAAATTATTAGTACTGAGACCAGCACAGTGGCGCTTAACTAGTATTGACTTAAGAATAGTGACATGGAACTAGTATTTAGTTTAAAATTTCAATTAGGCCCTCCACACACGGCGCTTCTGGACACACCTCGTGAGCAAATTGACTTTTGAATCTTCTTGCTCAAACAGTTATTTTACTCGTAAGTTCTATCAGGAAAATCTTCCATGATAAGTGCAAGCAAATCGCAGTTCTTCCTAATGTTCAACATTTGCGTCACAGAAGTGCACGAAGTCATTATACATAGCCATTATCGAATGTTGTATGTTCATCTCAAACCTGCAATTTGTTTCAACCAGTCGACGGAGTCAACAGCCTTTTGTCAGTTATTCGCTCACAGCATCACTACAGGACACACAGAGACGACCATGGCTTACACGAAGTGTCTTGCTTACGATAGTCGTCCACAATTTTTATCTTGACCATAACACTTATGGCAAGGCATACATTTCTATGTATGCATCACAGACCAAGAAATGCAACATAAAGAACTTCAGATTAAGCTGAAAATATGATCTACAAGAAATCTGAGTTCAGAAAAACACAGTGCGCTTTAACCGACACAAAACGTGTTGACTCAAACCTCATTTTCACCATCATTATTTGCATTATTCTCAACTGAGCTTTTCTCTGAGCTTTTTGGAACGTTTCTTAATTATTTGAAGTATTACCCAGTCATTTTCGTCATTTTTATTGACGTTTTTCTGCATATATAAACATTTCAAATCTTAAATTAGGAATTAAACTACGACGAATAGCAAGACTTGAGTGCATTCAATCCCACTGAGAGAACGGGACAATTGAAATCGATTAGAACAATTATTTTCTTCTACCAGCTACAATTTGTGGATTCACCGCGAGATGCTATATTTAACTGCAGGACACCCTCTCACTGCCAGGAGCTCGAAGAACTCTACTGAAATTTTCGACAATAACTCGCAGCGAATAAAGCCGCTTGTCCCAACTCAAGTGCTTTATGAATGGCCGCGGCATCTGAGTGGAGGGCACAACGGCTCTCGTTGCGTCTTTTCCGCTCACCACTACAGCGGCAACAGAAAACAGACTCTACGTTAACAGGAAGAGAGAATTGAAACGTCAATAAAAGAACGATAAAGAGATCAAAGAATTGCTGAGGCTAATAGAATTGGCGCAGTAACGGCGCTCGCTGACCATCCTCCTCCTCTCCCTCCCTCTTTCCTACCACTACCATCTTCCTTTTCCATTGTAGCGCATCAGATAGCAGATAGGCCGGCCAGTCCTAGCGCTCCCTCCCCCTACCGTAGATCTGGCTGAATAGGCCCAGGGAAAGATAAAGTAACCGGAATTAATTCCCTAAAAAGCACAAACTACTTCCAAAGTCAGTCTCTGTGTTTTATTATCACCAGGGCAGTTCACCAAATGAGTGATGCATCACATGTATCTGCACTGTCAAAGTTCCATAAAAAGACACTCAGGCGATGTGATGTGGGATCTCGGGCGCTTGATCTTAATATTGTAAGTCAGACTTGGGACTGTAGATATTTAACTGAGGCATGAAAAATGCCCCTAAGAATTAAGCTCCTCAATACACGAAATATATAGCTAGGCTTAAAAAACGGGGTTGGTATGAATTACTTTTTGATGAAACTGCTTCCAGCATTTAAAATTTTCCCTTTTTTTACAGTTGATTTTGCAGGGAACAAAGTCCCATTAAGAGACATCATTACTTCGTATTTTCAGAAAAGACGTGAATTTTTCGTTTTGCGCTCTGCACAGACATTTGAGGAAGTTTTACGTCGGTTTCTAAACCACTTTTTCTTAGTTTTCATAAGAGGGTGATTGACGCTGAAGTTTTCAGCCTTGCATTCCTATTTGCAATTCATTTGGTCCGTTCATTAAATGGAATACGACTCATTAAAACGCCCGCAAATATTCACCGGTGCCTGTCAACCAGACGCATCTCCGCAGTAGAGAATTTTGTATGAATACCAAAATTCATACAAATAAAATGCAGGAATTTGTTAGAAAATAATGTAATGCAAATGGCTTTAATGTGTTTTGAATTCGTAAGAACGACAGACTTAACGACGGTAGTGTGCTTGAAAGCTTAATTAAGACTGGATGACTATCTTACGTGTGAAAGCTTAAGATTGGGTGACTTTCTTGCGATTGACAGCTTAAGACTGGGTGCCTGTCTTGCGCTTGACAGCTTAAGACTGAGAAACTCTTACGTTTGACAGCTTAAGACCAAGTGCCTGTCTTGCGTTTGACAGCTTAAGACTGGGTGCCTGTCTTGCGTTTGACAGCTTAAGACCGAGAGACTCTTGCGTTTGACAGTTCAAGACTGAGAGACTCTTGCGTTTGACAGCTTAAGACCGATAAACTCTTCAGTTTGACAGCTTAAAACTGAGAGACTTTTGCGTTAGACAGCTTAAGACCAAGAGCCTGTGTTGCGTTTGACAGTTTAAGACCGAGTGCCTGTCTTGCGTTTGAAAACCGAAGATTGGGTGTCTGTTTTGGACTTGAAATCTTAAAACTGGGCGACTATCGAACATTCTCAATTTCTAAACTGGGCAACTGTTTTGCATTTGGAAATCCCCCAAAAAAGATTACCTTTGCCTCATGAAAAACTAGACGACTAATCTCTGATTTCGATCAGAGAGACAACGGAGACACCCCTGGCTGTCAGTACCGATACATCTTGAAGCACTTCTTCTTTACTTGTTGGTATCTTATGCAATCACCAGAGCAAATTGCTTTCAATATCTGAACAGAATATATACACACAAACACTCGTGGGTGTCGAAGTTTGAGGTGAAGTTTTCAGAAATCCGTAGTGATGGAGGACGAGAAGCAAATACAGTTACTGCTACAGGTGCGTACGCTATTTTCCTTTTAATATACCAAACTTCCCTTTCATATTTTGTAGGATTGTATCATAGAAGGAAGACCAAGTGAGCATCAAATATCACGTCACATTTTCCACTTAAAAAAATTCATTAGTCGTCTTAGAGATGTGATGTGATCCCAGTTTTGTCGAGAGTTGCTGCTCCCTCGGCAGAATTCTGACGTTTGTTAAGGAACGAGTAGCAGCGAATATTATATTTAGTCTCACTGCGTGCCTGAGGTGTTTTTTAATATGAAAACACACTCTTGAAAGCGTGAACTGAAGACAAAAGCCTCTTCAAGAAAAGCACGTCTTGTCATCTCGATGTCCTATGAGAAGCAGCTTTGTCGCAGTAAATATTCATCAGAGCTTGAATGGTCTCTTTTTAACAAATGCAAAGCACTCAACATCCAGCTGGCGTAATGTGGGTAGTCAGAGTGCATCCAGCTGCCCGTAGTGACTTACATTAAAACGGTATTCATCTGTTTATAAAGCACCGTGGAATCACTATTTTTGGCTCCTGAATATCTTAAAAGAGCCTTGTCTCGTGAGATGCATGTGTTACTTCATGAAACGCTTGCATTTATTCATATGCATCATGAAGGACAACAACAATACTAGACAACCATAATGCTATGTTGTCACGATGCTTAGTTTGTCGCACTCAAAGGCTTTCACAATGCTGATCCATAATAATGTCTGACAGAGTACTAGACTATCACAATGCTGAGCTATCATAACTCTGGCACTGCTAGACTAGCATTTTGGTAGACATCTACAATGCTTGTTGACAACTACAATGCCGCCACGGTAGTGGAGTGGTAAGCAGTTCCGTTTGCACTGCAGGAGACCTGAATTCAAGTCCAGCAGCCACCTTACCTTGTTTCTTTTCAATCATTGGTCGCCGAGATGTACGTCCTGCCTGCTGTGACACAGGATGTGTAGAGTAAAACTAGACCTTCATCAAGCTCATCAAGCAAAACAGAAGACGGGAACAGTCGCTAGGAGCATCATCACTAATCTTAAGGGGATCAGGCGGGTTCATTTAGCCATAATCTCAAAATTTTCACGAATGCGTATTTTTACAGATAATGAAAGATAAACATCTTGCGTAGGTTCCGTAAAAATTTATGGGTTGTACGAGGACGGGAAAGGGGTGTGGGAGGGTGGGAAGGGGCCCTGTGTGGGGTAGGGAGGCAAAGAACGCAGAACGGCAAAGCAAGCCCCTACTCAGCAACAAACAAACAAACAAACAAACAACTTTATTTCCAATCAAGTACACAGTACATAGACATTAGTACATTGGTTTTTCAAATCCTTAAGGTTAACATTCTTAGAGTAAGGATGATGGTGAGCTCCATGCGACGATCCCGGGATGTGTCCATGGGCGGGGAGTTGAGGGCTTACCGGTAAGTGCGAGCTCACGGCGCGAAACGAGAAACAGCTCGTATTCATGGACGGGTTTCGAACCCGCGGTCTGTCTGCCCGAAGCAGAGACCTGATACCTAACACAGGCCGCAGACCACTCGACCACGTTAGCTGCTTTGACCACTGTTGTGAAGGAGGAATGCGTCAATCACGTTTCCAAGAGGATAGGGAGCCTACTACGCCAACTCAAGATATGAATCAAGACCAAGTTTGCCTGCCTTGAGCGCTCTGTTTTTGCTGCGACTGTCACGGCCCTTCAGCACAACCTGGGGAATGTCCGTGGACACGTCCTTGTGGCTTTTGGACTCATTCCACGAACTACTACGAAGGTAAGAAAGAAAAAAGAAACGACTCCGGCGAAGGGACCACCATCAAAGAATAAGAGGACCTCCATGACGAACCTCCTGAAGCTACAAACCCGGCGGATTCTAATTTTCACGTCACTCCACCTTCAAAAACACCTAAAAACTCCCACTCTGCAGTACTGAAGCGTCTCATGATCTATCAGTATCCTAACCCAGTTGATACATAGCACATGACCTCCTAAGGAGGACCCCAGAACCTTCAGGTTCTAAAAAAATAAAATCATCAAACGAAAATTGGCTCTCCTGAAAAACTTTGTTTTCGAGGGCGTCCAAGCCTACTCATCCATCATTATTTGACGTAGACACTCGTTTGAGGGCTCTTTAGAAAGAACAAAAAGCCTTCTAGAAAACAACGTAAAGACATTTATAATATTATTATTAGATCAAAAGGTATAGCTAATAAAAGTAAAAAAATGCAAAAAATTCAAAACTGAATTTTTTTTTGAAAGTTGAATATCTATGAAACAAAAAACAATTTGAAAATATCTCTCCGTTATGCTGTAGAGGGCTCTTAGCTCTTTCTAAAGAGCCCTCACCCGAGTCTCTACGTCAAATTTTGAAGAGGTAGTCTACAAAAGTTTCCCATAAAATTTCTCGTTTTCTTTTTGTAATTCGTTTTCTATGTGTCAAATCAAAAAATGTCCATGAACAAAAATTTTGTTTATGTTTTCTATGCATTTACAAAGTTTCATAGTTTTACGATTAATAATAAAGAAATAAGCAATAAATCCGTCTGATCCCCTTAAACTGTTAGCATTGAGAATTAAAAGTACATTGTATACATGATGTATACTGAATTGAAATGAAGTTTCTTTCTTTCTTTTTATTTTTGTTGACTTAAGTGCTGGACCCAAAAGTTTTAAATAGCTGCTGTGCCAAATCACAGCAGTGCAAGAATACAGTAATGATAGACCCTTTCAATGCAGGGACTCCACTATTCTAGGCTTCCTGTTTGCTAGACTATCACAGAGCAAGTCAAACACGATGCTTGACCTCTACAGCACAGTCATTTGTAGAATTGAGAGAAATTTAGCAGGCGAGGTTTTGGATGCCATTAGAAGAGAGACCATGTGCCGGCAGCGGCAATATACGCCAGCATTGGCCGCAAAGCTGACCAAAGCAACCAAAGGTTATAAGTTACGACATGCTGTTGCTGTCCTCAGCGAGCATATTGCTTGCTGTGAATAATTACGACTGTTCTAACTTGTTGAGGAACAACTAAGAGGAGGCAGTAAACGTGGTGTTATTTGATGAGGAAAGAAAATCTGTCCTAAATGGGTAATTTCAAGGCTGAAGACTTTTTGAACGACTGAAGGTCTAAACGAACTCTGGCAACTTTGATGACATTGGTGACTTGATTCACGGCGGTACTGCAGAAACAGATAATGGCAGGAAATAGCACATAAACACGGGATTCAGAAGATTATGAAGACAAACTTGGTGCTTAGTCAAGAAGAATGTTACTTTGAAAGACGGCATGAAACGATCGTGCAACCGATCAAATAAAAGCCTAAGAATGAGTCTTAGATTTTTGAAGCTCCTTCTAAGACTGTAAAGTAAACCTCTTATATCACAATATAAAACTCTAAACTCGTCCTGCGATAGAAACGTGATTAAAGCGTTAGGACACACACTGTCGGTCTGAACATCTGGAGGGTATAAAATTTATGTACTTAGGATCATCGAAGAGAATGAATGCTAACTAGTTTCAGTTGGGATCTCCTGTTTAAACGTCAATAAATCGTTTCAACAAACATTTTTTTAATTTTACATTACAAGCAGTACTGAAATAACTTTCAAAAACATGCATACCAATTCAGATTCATAAAGCCTATTATAAAAGTTTAAAGATGTCACATGGTAAAAGTTTATTGCTTTTGTAGGCCTATTTTTCCTACTGTTTCTACGAACGAACGAGAACAAGCTTCCTAGGCCTTTGATTTCTTTTGCAAAGCGTCGTTGTGCGTAATGAAGTCTCTCGATTAACTCCGTTGCAAACGAGAAGCGAAAGATGTATTTTCTTCAGTTTGAGTTATGAACTTCTTAAACTGTTTTTTAGTAAAGGAACTCAGTAAAATTATTGGATATAGAGATTTTCAAAACAGTGAAAAAATCCTTCAGAACCAAGCCGATTAGAAAAGCTTGGCAACACTTTACTAGACCACTAATTTCTCCAGAACTAACTGGGCCATGAACTAGGCTACAACTGACTGGGCCATCAACTAGGCTACAACTGACTGGGCCATCAACTAGGCCACAACTGACTGGGACATCAACTAGGCCACAACTGACTGGGACATCAACTAGG
>VCRD01000228.1:341604-370168 GCA_006783055.1 Trinorchestia longiramus
GGGTCATTAACTAGGCCACAACTGACTGGGCCATCAACTAGGCCACAACTGACTGGACCATCAACTAGGCCACAACTGACTGGGTCATCAACTAGGCCATAACTGACTGGGCCATCAACTAGGCCACAACTGACTGGACCAAACACAATTTGCATGACGTCTGACAGTGACAGTGAATATTACGTGTGTTATGTTGTGTTACAAATTAGAATGGAATAAGATGAGGAAATAAGAACGAGCCGTTTGGTCCATTCTTGGTTTGTTACCCAAATCCCATGCTGTCTAAAGTAAAGGTATCAGTCACGCACATGCACCTGAATCACGCAAGCCACTTCAGTTACACGTACTTTCCTCAAATACAGGTATTTCAGTCATGCACATGAATCATACACAGACCACAAAAGTTAGGGATATAGAATCAGTACGTTATAATACTAAAGGGTTCCTTGAGCAATATTTATCAAAACGATTTTTTAATGTGTTTATAGCGCCAGTAGAAACGATGTTTTCCGGAATATGGTTCAAAGTTTCAGCAATTTCAACTGGATCACGTTGGTGACCGGGGTCAACAGAAAAAAACTAGGAAGCCCACGCAAAAGGGGTCACAAAAAAATGTTGCGATATGGAGTTCTTCGTTATTTGAAGTGTCACTAGTGAGGCTCGATGAAAAAGAGATCCGTGAGAAAGGCAGTCTACGTAAGAGACACTGGATTATTTTCATCGCATATCGCAGTGTTTATGCGATTTGACAGCAGACAAGTTCTCATTTGAAACTAACATGAGCAAAGAAAGAGCACCTGCTTTGAGAACGTGCTCACACGAGTGACGTAATTTTCGTAGAAATTGTGTCGGAGAAAAGATGTTCACTGCGAAATATTGACAAAAATACACTAACAGAAGCACTGATCATTGAAACAATGAACACAAATGTGACCCACGTGATGACATTGCGGCGTGGCCGCGGAAATGAAGCTGTCAGTGGCAGGTCGTTAGAAATTTCTCTCCTTAATTTGTTTTTTATAGTTCGAGAGGATGCTGATATTCACTTGTAATGAGGATTTGAGAAAATAATTATTCAGTATTATTACAGCTTAAACCAAATTACAGAGCAATGCAGTAAACTAGTAATTTAATTCTAAAGTTCATCTTAAGTGTTTTTTATTTTTGCTGGCTATTTTGTTTTCTCATGAAGAAGTCAAAGAACGCCAACAGACTTTCCTAACTAATGACTCGGACTGTTATTAGTTAGTCTCTTGTCTGAGTTAAAGCTCTACAAAGTGTTTCCAGTTCCCCTTGTTTTGGTATCTGTGCGACGTGATCACCGACTGAAGATGAAATGGCAACGCATTAAAATGGCTTCGTAACCTCGCTGCTGATCCCCAATGCCTGCTTTTTAGACCTCAATATCACAGACTTCTGACTGAGTACTGCACATCGCTGATGTCATACAGTTTCACTCAACTCCACCAACTCTTGTCTGTCTAGTAGTCTCTCTTAACCTCGTTAAACTTATTAATAAATATGAAGAATAAGGTCGAATGAGGTGTTCATACACATTGGTAGTCTGTTTTGGCTGACTCAACTGTCTATTGGAATTCATAACAGAAGAAATGTGTACATACAAGCTTCACTATTTGTCGTAATTAACGTCATAACTTAAAATTTGAAAAGTTTATTAATGCAGGAAAACTTCAATGAAAATCACAAAAATAGCTGGACAATGATAAACTTAGTGAAGAAACACAATGAACACAACTTCTAGCTGTGAATAATGAAAATAATGATGGTGAAAATAGCGAGGTTTGAGTGTACTTCAAAGTAATTGCGTATTACGGAGTTTATACTTTTTCCATGTTCTGTTTGATATTTTCGTGGAACTTGTGGTTTTAGAAAGCGCTGTTACGAGACCACCACATTCCCTTATCTTTTAGCCGACGAGATGTGAGCGGAACCTATTCTCTAGGATATCTTGTGTCCCTGTGCAGGATTTGAGTAAACTTAGTCCCTATTACTTGTTTTACTTCTTTCTCTGTTTTTTAATTTAATCATATGTTTTGAAAGTTCTCAGGATGACGTTACTGGGGCTTAAGAAAATTGTTTGGCCACAAGAAAGTATTTAAATAAAAAGCAAGTCTCAGACCTTTAAAGTTCACAAGTCTCAAAAATTTACACATTCAGAAAATATTCATCGCGCTCGAAAGCTATTACATTGGAGTGACCTGAAACCAATTAATTAACAGTTAATACAATGCAAAAAAAACGGTGAGGTATTTTTTTTAATGCATAAAGTATTTCAGCACACATACTTTTTGGAATTCAACTACATGAAGAAATAGAGGCTTTCCAATTCCTGCTCAACCTGAATCTTCTTTATATTTACACAAGATAATTCAAAGTGGGAGCTTGCTTAATTATACAGCCCAAAACATAGCACCAAAATTTAAATTGTAGCTTGATGGGCCTACGTTCTCGAGTGTACATCCCACTTGCTGTAGCAGCCTCGCCGCGACTTAAATAGAATATGGCAACAGAGACGAGCCGTTTGGTCCATTCCCCAAGCTATCCAAGTCCCATGACTTGTCAGCAGGGTTTGTTCAATAAAAATCAGGACTGAATTTATAACAAAATTTATCGAGAGTATATGTACAGTGAGTTAATAATTTTTTTAAATATGACACTCATGCATTAACTGAAAGCTGCCAGCGCTTTTACCAGTCTTCATACGTATCCTGGAAGTCGGTAATTGTAAGGTCGTTCAAGCACTCCGTTGAAGCTACTTGAACCGCACCAATCGTCCCGAAACGATGTCTTTCCATTTTTTTCTAAGTTTATCATAGAAAGTTTTGACCATGTTTTCTTGAACCTCCCTAAGATTTTTCACTTGACTCGCACTAACTTTTATTTACAACGCTGTGATCAGTTGAGAACTTTGTCCTAAATCGGTCCTAAGAGTGAAAGTGCCGGACTAAGAATGGCCAAACAGCGTCTGCTTGAGCTGCACTTTGTCTAAGTACCAATGCTCAATGCTCCAATCACAGCATTGAGTTTATCCTCAATGCTGTTAAATAACCAGACAAGAAGCTGTAGCAGTTCTGTGAAATGCTTCACGGAAGAGAAAATTACGACAAAATGACTCAGATACTTCTGGATTGACAGCAACATAGCAAAATTAGTTAAGGGCTAGCGAACCTCGAAAAAGTTTCTGAAAAAATCAGCAAGATAGAATAGAATAGAATAAAATGAGGCTATAGGAACGAACCTTCTGGCCCATTCTTGGGTCGGATAATTACTTCGATAATTATGCTTTTGTTTTACCCAAGTCCCATGCCGTATTTCTAGCCGCGTCAACCATGTCAGCAGCGGGATTCGCACCCAGGTCTTTCCGCTCGCAAGCAGATTCGCTCACCAGTCGACCAAGCTGGTGATGCAGTCGACCAAGCTGGTAATGTTGAGCAGGATTGATTCCAACATGGGAGAATTTACGACGAAACAATCTTTGCATATTTTCCACAGAACAATTTTAGCTTGCTTCTAATCACATTTTCTGAGAAGTTATGCAAGTGAAACTATCAACCTCTTGTTCCTCTATATCTCCTTATTGAGTGATGACAGCGTGCATCTTTTAAAAGGTCCTGCGTTTGTCATCATAAGCTCTGTGTCCGGTACCATTATTGTAGTCTTTTTTTAGCTAAGCAAATGTTCAGACTCACTGGTCAAAATCACATTATAGGTATCTCACATCTGTCTTAGAATCAATAGGAAAAAATTTTCTTCGTAAACTAAAATATTTCCAAACAACAAACACCGAAAAGTGGGCCACATAACATTCTGTTGAAGTTAACATCTTCCTTGTGACATTTTATTAACGCAACCTATCATCGGTTGATATAAGTTCAAAAACCAATAATTGATTTCAAATGTATCACTGCCATGAGTGATTCGAAATCCTTTAGAAATTTTCTGGGCTAAACGTCACGGATTGTCAGTCAGTTTTACCTAAAGCGCAAGATTATGCCTAAAATAAATAAAATAAAAGTGTTCGGTTTTTCCTTAAAAAATTAGCTTTCTTATAAAATGAGTAATGCATCCTGCCTGGAAGGCGTCGACAATGTAATGACATCAGAACCGGATACTGTACACGTACCTACATAAGTATATTTGAAACCAATATAGGTATATCTTCAATATGCTATATATTACCGAATTATGTATCGTCAAACCATGATATATACATAAAAATATTTGAAACTATTATAGGTACAACTTAAATGTGGTATGTAATACCGATTTTTGCATCTTCAATCCATAAATTGCCCAAACCAAAATTACTAAGCAATTGCTCCACAAGCAATCGCTAAAACGATCAATATATCTCACAGTTAGTGACGATTACATCTGAATCAAAGTAAAAGTGTAGTCCCCGTCAATCACGTTACAAGAGTAAATAAAATTGTCCTCCCTAATGAACGAAAATGGTTGGTTGTACGGGAAGGAATTACAGAGTCTCGCCAATGAGTTCATCGCTAATGAGGAGCAAGCCTCGGCGAGAGACGGACGGCTTGGCGCTAATGGAATCCATCGGCCGCTGAAGCTGATGGACGCAACTCGTGTGTTTCTAAAGAAACAGACACAGTCGAAGCATTGCAGTGAGAGTTCTGAGCTAGTTCAAGTACTTCTAGAGAAAAAAACAGTGTTGAAGTTAAGGTCCTGGCTCTTGCTTTCGTACTTCATAGCAGATAAAGTAGTGTTGTCTGTTCCCTATTCTTACTCACGCACAACCTCACTTGCTTCACGAAAAATAAAGTTACAGTTTAGAAGTAAAAGACTTGATTTATACTCACCCACTCAAGCTCACACCAACTGAACGGTGGTGTTGGAGTCAGATGAAACATAACTCTTATACTAGATTTGTTCTAACTTGCATGTTATGCTCAACATTTAACCCTTTAGCGACGAAAATGACCATACGGTCCTCTCTCACGGTCTTTGGGAGAATTGTTCTAATAATTAAACAGTGAGCAATATGAGGTTGCTACTAGGTTTGAACGCGGCCGCATGTTACAGCGTCGTTCTTTTGGCTGCCTGGCTCTCAGCGTGCTTCATTGCATCAGTGTACAGACGGTCTTCGTGAGCTTAAACGTAGAAACTAGAAAAAAATTCGTCGCTAAAGGGTTAAGTCTAAGAACAGACTATGGTTCCAGTGAAAACAATGCTTCAGAGCAAGATGCTGAGATAAGAGACCAGGTCTTCCAAATCGACGGTGAATTTTAACTCCACCGAGAGAAAATTGTGGCCCTTGACACTTTTGTAGCTCTCGTTTGAGCTCAATGAGGAATAGGAACAAAAAGCAGTAAATTAGGCGAAATTTTAATTTTAGTGACATCATACGGTTACTATCGCTGCTACAATGCCTCAATTAAATAACCAGGAAAAATTAGATCTGTAAACGGCGATGAGAGACTCTCACTTTATTATCGGAAGTGAAGTGATATAGAATTATGCTAGTATTATCAACACTAAAATATACACAGTCATACATCAATCCTTTCATGTCATTCTACCAGAAGGATTTCAACCTGCGTGAAGGTAGGTGCAGAAACAACTGGATAGAGAAGAAGAGGCTGGGATGGAAGAAACATACTCGTACATATTTAGTTCATCCTAATTCCAAAGTTAAATAATTATCCTCACGAGGATTCTAACATACATCTTCAACACTACAATACGGACAGAAACTTCCGCTGAAGATATTTCCTTAGGATAAACGACTTTCATTTGTACGCAATAAATTTTGATCATCAACTTTTTGAACGGGAAATACGTCCCAACTTTGAGGAACATGCGAGTTAATGAATTCAAGTTGCAATAGCGGACACGACAACCAACTGCATTGCAAGAACACGAAGCTGTTTCATGAAAAGTTTTGATATGAAACGAAATTGAAGAAATTCAGTCACTCTGTCCCTTAGACTCCATAATCTGAAGTCTCTGTAAAGAAAATATTTGATAAATACGACAATATTAGAGAAGTAAATCAAATTGAACGTCTCTAGGCGATTTAAAAGACACCTTTAAAAAACATCTAGAAATTATAATTATGAAAAACAATATATCATCGAATCATTTTCTGGAAAATTAAGAGCCATTATCTGGAAACGTCATTTAAATAACAAAATGATTTATAACATAACAGGAATGCTTTAATAAAAAGAGAGAAAGAAAATTGCTTATTGGAAGAATTTCCTTCATAGTTCTTTCCTCGGAATGCTCTTCAGGCACGCCTGTACAAGCACGCCCCTGCAGGTCAGCCTGATGCTTTGCCTAGCACACCTGCGAACGAATATTTACGCAGTCACTCAGGCTCACTCATACATACTGTACATGAGCCTGTTTACAACTACACACAATCATCAATAGATTAATTGTTTTGCATGTGCAAAGCATTAACTTCTACATACTTTGATTTACTGGTAATTAAATTTTGTGATACCCAGAATAAAAAACAAAGCAGCCCCACTAGCTCACAATGCAGTGCGACGTAATGGAAAGAAAAGTTTCTGAGGGAGAAAAATGTTCGGCCATAACTCACGGGTCAGATATGAACAGTCAGCGAATTTCCTTAAAAAGCCCACTTTTTTATTTCTAGAAGGGCTGTCGGACTCTGTAACGTCATGGTGGGCACTTAGTTGATTCTGTAATTTCCGCTATTTCAAGGGCCTAAAATGATGAACAAATATTAAGAAAAGAAAAGTAGTCTCCAAAGCCTCAACAATGCGTTAGAACACTCTGCTGTGCATTTCAAAATTATTGAAATTCCAGGAGCAAACACTTACTCTCTTACTGAAATATTTATTATTTACATGCAATATTTCGCTGTGTTCTAATTTCTACTTCTGTGTCTCTATATCAGTGGTTCCCAGCCCTTTTGTATTCCCGTACCACTAGCAACATATCATTACGTTCTGGCACTCCAACAACGTAATTTTCATGCCAAAGATACATTAGGTAAAATCGTACCTAGTATATCCTTGGCAAATAAACACAAATAGTAAACAAAAATGACTGTGCTCGTATCCCCTAAAATTAATTTCAGACCCTGCTCTATATAATCTAATACCTAGAATGAGTACGATACCTAAACGTTTCATTCCTGCTGCCGTAACTCAATATGATCTCATTCCTAGTACAATATTCCAATATGTTCTTATTTTTACTACAATATCTCAGTATGATCTTGTCTTCTTTATCTATAGTAGCATTATGGTTTCGATTATTTTATTATGGGCAGAGCTCTTTCCGTTACGTGTGGTAGTTTCTGCAGAAATGGACCTGTTCTGCAACTTAGTTTGCAAAAACAGAACTCTGCGTAATCATGAGGAATATGAAATATGAGCAACGGATATTACTAGAGAGTGTGAAGGCCGAACTTTGTATAATACTAATTATTGTAAAGACAAATCCTTGTATAATACTGATAATTTTAAAGAAATAGCACTGTACAATACTAATAATTATGAAGACAGATCACTGTGTAATACTGATGATTGTAAAGACATACCGATGTACAATACTAATTATTGTGAGAACACATCATTATATAATAATGATGACTATAAAAACAAAGCACTATAAAATACTGTAGTTTGGGGTAGCAAGGCTCTTTAACAAAATAGAGCTTTTTAAAATACTGACGCTAACACCATGACCATCGTGCTCGTTACCCAGCAGCTGTGTAGTTGAAACTGTAAACTTTCTTGTCTGAAACTCTTTTAATTTATTTTTAAAGCAATATTTGCTATTTCTATTTTGACACATTTAATAAGTATTTTCGTGAGTATTAATGCCATATGTACCGGTGTACTTATAACGAATGTAAATGTTACGGTACGATTTACTGTGCTCTGTAATTTTATTTTGTGTTGTGCATTGTAGGTATATGTTCAAACCAAAGGCGTAGTCACACTTGCGATGATTTTAAATTACTAACACCGATAATAAAATGTTTCTTCTCACAAAAATAATATCATGATCACCTGAAATGCTCGCAAGCCTTTTCGTGCAAGTCCTGAATTTGTAGACGAACAGTTTAATTAATTTCGAGACTAAAGACGAAGCTGCTGTCTGGTATTGCTCCTGGAGTGTTAATTTGACAAACACAAGCCGACTTCTTCACACTCGCGAGTCTCGACCTGGTAACTGAAAGTTGATTATAGCGAACACAAACACATGCTACGACATAATGTTAATGAATTAAGAATAAATACAAACACAAGCGTTAGCACAATGATAATGAATTAAGAATAAATGCAAACACACGCACCAGGAAAATAACTATAAATTTCCGGGGTTAACTTCGGCTGGAACGCAAAAACGCTCGATGAACTGTGCAAGTTTCTAATCGTGTGAAGTGCTTACAAAATTTCAGTCTATGATAGTGATACGTTATGTGGTAATAATGATAAAGATGATGATGTTGATTATAATGATATAATAGTGATAATACTACTAATTGCCAAAGGGAAGTAAAAATAATAATAATATTAATACTAATAATTAGGAATACAATTATCACAATAATAACGATAAAAGCATTAATTATAACATATCCACAATGATAAAAACAATAATTATAATAACATTTTTTACAATATTATGCCTCGGTACTATACCCACCATATGGAGAGTGTGTGTAAACAGCTATACTCAACTGGATAAACGGGTTTTGAACGCGGGGGGGAGAGCACAAGTGGACGCCGAAAAACTGCGAATACTTAACTTATTGTAGGGCAGGGACCACAAGTGTTAGGTGACTCGGTGATGGGGGGGGCCATGGGCCATCAAAGGTTGAGTAATGCTGAGGAAAGCGAAAACAAGTCTAAGCAGTCACTCGACCGCTGAAGAACAGGCCCAGCTAAGCCCATTCACTCATCAGTTTCAGTCTGGCACAGTTGACCTGCTGTCCAGTTTAGTGTGCTGACTTTACGTCCTGTTTTGCACTTGCAAACGACAGACTTCCTTGAAATTTTGAGGGTCTGACTTCAGCTCCATCTCCTGCTTATTTTTTAAATCATAAACTCAGAACTGTTTTGTGTAAGCAACATGGCGTAGTAATATATTGGAATGAATCGTAATAATGTGATACAAAACACATTTAATTTTACTCTTTTACGACAGTTGGTGTTGTATGAAATTAAAATGTTACTTACACAAGGAGAAGTTTCTTAGATACCTCTCTACCGAAGTCTAAATGTTTATTACATGAGAATGAGAAACTTCAGTGTATTTTTCAACCTCTGCATTTTTTGAATTTTTAAAAAAACGTCTCGAACATTCGTACCAAGCGTCATTCTCAGCGTACAGTAGATGCTCGTGAGTCCTTCTTTAAGTATGAAGATCAATGGGCACAGTTCTGTGTTTTTAGTCTTTTAGTCAATAAAATAAATTTAACCCCCAAAATTGTGTTCAACAGGCATTCGTAAAAATAGTGAGCCCCATGTAAAGTAAATATGTATATTGTAGGCACTAATTACTTGAAGTGTAAGCTGGTAATTCACGAAATGGAAAATTTACTGGTAGAAATACTGTTCCTGATTTTTTTAATAAGACACAAACCAAATTTCAAGCATAAAACTATGAATGGCAAACTCACAAAAATTGAATGAAATTCCATAGTAGAAGAAGCTTCTATTTGATCAAGAATTTTTTACCGATAATGAATCATCTTCCAGGGTTGAAACGGACGCTTAACACCACCAATCTAGTTCACCTAGAAGAAAATAAAACTAAAGTTCATCTTCAGAGCTACGAGGAGCCTGGACAGACCTGAAATTAAACAAAACCGTAATTACAGAGAGTTTATTCCTACTGCCTGACAGTTTTCCAGCTTAGGATTGGGTTCCAACTGGGCAGTAGATGAAAATTCAGTTTAGAATGAATCAGAGCTTAAATTACAGTACAGAAATCTCACCTCAGAAGCTGGAACAGCATATATGTACGTATATACAAGATGGTCTGCATGTAGCTCAGCGATTTTAATGAGGGAAAAACATGATAAAAACGATAGACTAAATTCCAGCCTGACAGCTCAAGAAATTCTGGTCTCTAGTCATCCCAGCAAATAATGCGGACTTCTTAAGGTAGGTTCTGGATGCCATACGGAACACCGTGCCTCTCCAACGCATTTCTAGCAAACTCTAGCTGTAACTGCTCATTGATTTTAGTTAAAATAAATTACTTAAAGAATAGGAATGAATTAAACTAAAAGAAGGACTGAAAGAATAAAAATGATTTAGAGGATGGAAATTATTCTGAATAAAAATGACTTAGGTGACAGGAATGACTTCTATAATTGGAATGACATAAAAGATAGGAAAAACTTGAAAAAAGGGGATCCCAGCCTAGGGTACATTTGCTTATCTAAATGGGTACGTGTAATGTCAGTTTAGAGTTCCTAAAACCTAAAAGTTTTATTAAAAATTCAGCGGAATTTTATTTTTTCTACTCACCTTTCTTTTATAAAAATTCAGGGGTACATGCTCATCTGTGGAAATATTGAAGGGGTACAATGTCATAGAAAGGTTGGGAACTTCTGGTTTAGACGATAGGTATGATTGGAAGAACAGGAATCATAGGAAATCGGATCGATATCAATGATAGACATGAGCTGCAGAATAAGAAAGGTTTATAGAATAAGAATGATTTAAAATACATGAATGAATTGAAAAAAGAATACATGAGAGGAGAAAATAATTTCAATACATAGACAAGTGGTTCGTATTATAGGAATACCCCAAATGTTCACACAGACTAGAAAATGCTAAAAAAACAAGACTCGAAACTGCTTTGCTTCACGCTGGTTTATTTTGCCTGGTCAGAATAAAAATCTTTTTTTAAGTCTTCTTTTCATAAGAATACTTATGAAACTAGTGATATACCGTGAACGATTTAAACTTGCAAAAATAAAAAGACGAGTAAAAGTTCAAACTATCAAGTAATTAATGTTGTAGAAATTAAGACCAATGCAAACAGACGGCTGGATAATTAATGTAAATCAAAAATATAGAAATACTTTGTCAGAATAACCACAATAAATCCTTGAATAGAAAAAAGATAAATACAACGCTCAACAAATACGTTGTAAAATCACATCTATATGTAAACAAAACTGTGAATATTCAGCAAAATAAAAAGCAAACAATTGAAATATTCTCTGGAGTTTCTACAACACTTTACATCACAGTAAGGTAGAAAATTATCACCGTCTTGGTCGACTGGTGAGCGAACCTGCTTGCAATGCGGGAAAACCCGGGTTCGAGGGCCGCTGCCGCCGTGGTCGGTTTGTGTATGACCATCGGCGGCTAGAATTACGGCATGGGACTTTGATACCGTCCCAAGAATAGGCCAAAAGGCTCGTTCCTATCGCCTCATTCAATTTTATTCTATTCTACCACACCTTATATGACTGAAAGCTATCTACCACACCCTACATGACAGTAATGTATCTACCACACCTCATATGACAGTAAGCTATGACAGTCTATAATTATCGTCACAACACCGCCGTCGAAGTTTAAATGAACAAAAAATTATCGGGGTTTCTAAGGAGTTTGTGGGTGAAAACACAATTCAGCGCTAACAACCCCGAAAAAAAATATGAGATGTTAGCAAAATATATTTAGAATACAAATTTTGTCTGTCTTTAACCTATGGATACTGGACAGAATCCGTTTATAATTCAGCTGTCCTATTCCGTACTTGAAGTTTTCACGTGGAAGTACCGTTGACTACCTTACACGCAAAAAACAAAGTTGCGATGTGTGTTAAAGTAGGAAACAGAATAGGCGGGACTTAGGCTATGTTCAGTGATGAATTTTGGTTCGTATAATTAAAAAAGAAGAAACTCTCATTGAACTTCTGATCAAAATTATGCAGTTGACGCTGATAACATTTGAATTTACCTTGATAAGAAATTGCACGGTAAAGATAAATATCTGTAGGCGTAAGTCGTGTTCCGAAGGTCCATAATTCCTATGTTCTTATTTCTGCTTTAATGTTTCATTACGATCTAATTTTTTCTTGGGTCTCTATATAATCTAATTCCTGGTACAAGTATAATGTCTAAATACCTGATTCCTGATGCCGTATCTCAATATGATCTCATTTCTATTAAAATGTGTCAATATGATCTCATTCCTACTACTATGATGTCTCAATATGATCTTACTCTTATTCTACAATGTCTCAATATAATCTCTTCACACTACAATGTCTCAACAGGATCTTATTCCTGCTTTGAGTTATCGCTCTGAACATGTTGGTATTACAGACTTTACTTGATTCAATTTCTGCTGCGTCATTGTAATCTCATTCATGGCAAATGTGATCTTCTCTGATGAGAAACTCGAGACGAAAATTCCCAACACTGTCACATCAGCCTCAGTCAACTCTTCAAAGACATTTAACGGAAAATTTTACCACAGCTGCGGCTCTTAAATCTATTTTCCCTTTGGATGTACTAACCTATAGCTGCAGTGATGCTTCAATTCAATTATCTCGAGATGCTTGGAATCCTTTTTTGCATCAAATTTTACACTGCACTCGCATAAAATTCTGTCCAATAACAGAAGAGAAGCCACACAGTGTCATGCATTGAAAGCGCCCTCAGCCTACTTGCTTCCTCAGACCTCCCAGGAATATCTCAGGCGTGAAGACACCGAAGCCAGTGCATAAAGACTGCCGTCTTCAGAACCAGTCCGACGTGAAAGTAAGCAACCAGCAGAAATGACATCGAAGTGTTACTTTCGAGCTAAAGATGTTGAATCTGGATTTAACATACACATTCCAGAAGTAAATATTAATTCAATTTCCCCTTACAACAACTGGACAGGCAACTGATTAATAATTCACACAAATTCACAGTTGAAGAAAATACCAATACTGTTTAAGCATTGTGCAGACAATTATATATGGGAACCCTCAGTTAAAATGTACTCTCTGTTGGGTAATTCAAATGAGCTGGCTCTGTAAATGTACGCGCTACCGGCTGAAACGAACGAGCTGACGGTCGAAACTTAAGAGCTCACGATTGTGGCATCCGTGGTAGCCAGAAGACATTAATCTCGGCAGGAAACAGCTGCTGGTCGTCGAGTTGGTGCTCCGGAGGATTTGCTCAAACCCCGCTATTTTTATTGCATTGAAAGTCAAACAATGAATCTTCGGTGAATCTATGGCCAATAAAACGGGGAAGCGGGATTACTCCAAACTACATTTGTAAAGAAGCATACCTGTTGAGAATCTGTGTTACATCTCTGCAGTACGTTATAACTGAACTTGAATTTTCCTACCACCGAAGTTGTTTGCTTTATTGCAAACTGCTTTGTAAAGTCAGAGTAAGAAAATGTAGAGTTTTTCGGACTCCAATAACAATCTTCTCACTTCAGATCGTGAGAACCTTCTCATCTACTACCGCCCAACTTAGCCCGTCTTCAGAAATGGGAAAGAAAAACTTTTATTTACAAAGCTAAAAATAAAAAACAATGTCTCGAATCCACCGAAGGCCTTAAGGAAAGCGGTCAAGCTGCAAACGACATAACAAATGGTTGGCTCCGAAAGGAACGATCACCGTCCACCACACAGCAAACTCTGAAGTAACATTTACTTCTCTACAAAGAATAATCAGCTCCTCAGGCCCAGAAGAAAGAGTTTTTCTAGGTTCAGAATGGACGAACTTCTGTGCCTCGGCAGCCTCTGGATTGCTGCGATTGGAGTAGCGTCATATAAACCACCTCCTCGAGTCACAGACACTGAATGATTGCAAAGTTCAACAAAAATACTACCGGAACTTCAGAACTACGATATGTTAAAGTTAATAAAATAAACCATGTCAGAAAACTGAACAAATATCTGTGCTATGAATTTAACTTGCGAAATACCCGAGGCAAATGCCTTTCTTGAAGTACGTTTATCTGAAAAGTAAAGTAAATAGTTATAATTTAATTTTATCGAGTTAAGCTAACAAAAATTGTTAGTTCTGTATTCATTGTGCGAACATTTTGCTTAGTTTTTCCAAGGAAGCGCCTTCACTGTTCGTGAAGAACCAGACTTGAAATGGAAAAGGAATTTTCAGTTTGATTTTCGATCCCCTCAATAAGTCGCATCGGTAAGTGACTTTACTTCATTCATCATTATTTAATCCCAGTGTGCAGATAAAATAAACAAAAATCTACGCCCTCTAAACCAACCCTCAAACAAAACTGCTGCTCTAGTAGAATGATTTGTAAGCCCATCATTTCTGAGGGAACTGAAAATTTGTTAACTTACATGTGGGTCATATTGTTGAGCCATAAAACTAGATACCGTTCTCGATTGTTTTCCCAACCAAGAAAGCTGAAATTTTTATCATTTGAATTGATGAGTTATTTAAATAGTCAATTGAAAGAGCAATAAGTAATTCGCGTTTATGGAAATCATATACACCCCGAGGATAAAATATTTACTTTACTTTCTTTGATTCCTAGGACTCCTTGGATTGAAAATTGTTTGAAGGGTTATGAGAATCGCATTGCGCGAAGAAATGAGGCAAAGAAGAGGAAATTGTAAATGAAAATATTTGTGACTTTTTGAATGACTCAAGTTCTCTAACGCAGAAAATAAAAGGGGGAAAAATAAGGTATACTTAATTACCAAAACGATCCACGACAAATTTCTCCGACCAGTTCTCATATTTCTGCACTCAGGGTCAAAACGCATTTCATCACTCAGTCCCAAATACGTGGCAGTTTGGACGTCTCGTTCAAATCTCTGTCTTAGCGTAACTTATCACCATTGTAAATCATGAGGAACTCGAAGAACATTTGTAAATGCGACTGAATGGGAGTAACAAATGTGATAGGCTTGAGTTGCAGTAGAAAGATTTAGTTGCTCGTTGAAGTCTAAATTCAATACAGTAAATCAAAACTCGTTAAAAGAAAAAACTTTATAAAGAACTGATTCCTTTAGATATAAAGTTGTTAAAAATATAAATGAAAGCCAGACAAGCTAAATGTAGTAGGCTGACTACAAAGAAATTAATTTACTTTCTATTTCGCCAAAAGAGTATTTTGATGCTTAAGTGTACAGACTTTGGTTAGCAGATGCCAAACATTTACCAAAATACTCCAAAATTTTATAACAATTGACAATGTTGATTAACTTGTTGACAAAGCTACTTGTACAATGATGACACAAATGAAAGGAACAACCTCAAAACAGACTTGTTCGACGCCCATGACCAGCACGCTCTGTTAGCACGCTCCAGCACTAGTGCTAAGTCAGTAACCCTCTAGCACTAGTGTCAAGTCAGTAACCCTCTAGCACTAGTGCTAAGTCAGTAACCCTCTAGCACTAGTGCTAAGTCAGTAACCCTCTAGCACTAGTGCTAAGTCAGTAACCCTCTAGCACTAGTGCTAAGTCAGTAACCCTCTAGCACTAGTGCTAAGTCAGTAACCCTCTAGCACTAGTGCTAGAATAGTGTAATGTTTACACTCGTGCTGCGCCGTGCAATGTACACTACTGAAGTTAGTTGGAAGAGAGGATTGTGCTCATGTTGACAAACCACTCTTGAAGTAGAAAAAAAGACTATGATGTACTTTTGAATGAGAATATATTTCGAAGTTTTGTACCAGAGGTCAAATAATGGTCTTGAAATTGCAGAAGATGGCTCTTTCGAGTACATGGCTCTTTCGAGAAAGCTCTTTCTGTACTTTCGACAAACATAATTTTTTCTCTTTTTAGTTGTCAGCATTGTTTTAATTTTAACTTACCATTTTCTGCTAATAGCAAAATATTCTGGTACCTTAATTTTATGGACCTTTTTAAGAACGTCAGGAACAAATCCCTATCTTGGTTAAGGTCACGTATCACTCATATAAATTTTATTATAAAAATAAATTGCCAAATGATCAACTCATAATAAATTAAAAATTTTATGTATCTTATTTTGAAAGAGACTTGGTTTTCAGCTATCAATGTGTAGGAAAAATTTTTATCTTCAATAATAATTGTACACTACTGAATCTATGAAATCTATCCGAAATAACCACATTATCCTATAGAGAAAATTGAATCTCATTCTCTTACATTATATTCTACTCAGATATCAACTGCTATTTATGAGATGCCAAGATTCTATTAACTATCCCTGGAAATTCACTTCGAAAAAATTGCAGTATATGTGGAATAATGTATTCATTACAAAATTTGAATATCCTACTGCTCCTAAACAACTCACTTGCCTTCAATTACCATACCATCATCTCTTGACAGCTAAATTAAAATATTCAATCTCAATTACTTTCAATTTACAAACTTTCAACTCCGAACAGCTAAAAAGGAAATTGGAAGGCTAGGCAAAAACTTCAGAATAGTTTTTTTTCATAATATAGCGCGTATTCAATAAAAAATCTGAAGAATAATGGTTTGTATTAGACTTTTGAACGAGGACAGACGTTACTAACACATACTCCTCTGAGGAACATAAAAACTGTATCATTACGCGAGCAAAATAAATCTCTGAGGGGCGCTGTAGACAATCTCCCGTCAGGGCACTGTAGACAATCTCCCGTCAGGGCGCTGTAGACAATCTCCCGTCAGGGCACTGTAGACAATCTCCTGTCAGGGCGCTGTAGACAATCTCTTGTCAGGGCGCTGTAGACAATCTCTTGTCAGGGCGCTGTAGACAATCTCCTGTGTTGACAATCTCGCGTATGAAAATTGCGAGAGTTGACATGCAGTTGCAAGTTTTTTCGTGTGTAACAATTTCACAATTTTTCACATATTTTCTCTGTAATTTATGCTACGTGTTTCAAAAAAATATTTCAAAACCGGGATGATATGCTTGATCCTACGAATCTTGTCCCAAAAGGTTCCAAGCTTTCTCTTCGGGAAACATTTTTTCTATCTGACTTCAGCCACCAGATCATTTCTCCTCACTTTCAGGAGATGCCAATAGCGGCCCAAGTGAAAAATGAACAGCGACCCATCAGTTTCAGTCGTAGCTGAAGGTGCGAAAAATCTAAGCAAGATCAAGTCGAAGGAAGTCAATAGAGATGCAGACCTGATACGGCTGCTAGCGCAACATGCAGCAGAAGAAATCTTAACTAGTGATCAAAAGTTTTCATTGAAATTAACGCACGGCAAATCTATGAGTACAGACGCACTGACCCGAACCAGAGCCCCTAGGGATAGAGAACGAGCAGCCGTGCACATCATACATGAAGGAATATTTTGAAAGGTAACAATTCTGTATTGTTGTGAAGCAGTTAAAATCAGATTTGAAACTTCAGTTCCCAAACAAACTCTTTGATATAAAACAGAATATTTCGTTGGATTCAACATCTGACAAGAGTTAGTTCAGGGCGTAAATTAACTCACGTGTGGGAAACCAGAGGAACACTGATTCATAAGTCAACACAGAGAGTCAGCTTCAGAGTCTGAGTTTAGTGTCATAATTTCACTCTATAAACAGAAAACTAAATAAAATTTACTCTATCATCAGGAGTAACAAAAAAGTTGAATGTCTAATTTACACTAGAGGTTTCTTGTGGAGCAAACGCGATAAAAGCATAAGCGACTAGGAACGGCTTTACTCTTTGTTTGTGAATGCGTTAACAACAAAGTACTATACTCGTTAATTCTAAAATTGAGTGTCTGGCCCCTCTCCATACATATAGTGGAATTTTTTTTGACCAGAGTCTTTCGACCTGAAAGTGTCGTTAGAGGCCTCCGCAAATTTTGTAGGGAAATAGTTCAAAAACTTGACATATGCGTTATATCGGAATTGCTTTACGATTTGTCTCACAAATCACTCTGAATAACATTTCGCTGCCAAACAAGTGTATTTTTATCGTTATGAACAAGAGTAGTATGCTCCTCCCAATTAAGCGAAAAAAATTTTTTAGCGTACAATAAAAGTATTTTCCTATTATGTTCTTACCATTTACTTATACTATATTCCATATTGTTTGTCTTATTTCCCTCGTTGTTTATAAAGAATATGTCCTTCATTCGTAACCGAGAGTATTTTCTTGATTGTTTACAAAGAGAATATTTCTCATTAGTTTCCACGAGTGTTTTCATCGTTTTCACAAAGGGTATTTACCTAAAATTCAGCACCATCATCTCTCAATCAAGAACAGGCAAAAACTATCACCGCGGAATTGATCGTGGGGAAAAGATTCTCTCTTCAGTACGACAGAATTCACGACACTCTCGCTGTCCTAGCCTCCATTTGCACATAGATTGTTGGCGCCAGTTGACTGAAAAAATTTAACTGCGTAGAGCCGACAAAAGATCTGCAGCAGCAGGATGGTCCAAATGCCTGGCAGAATCGCGCCGTTGCGCCTAACTAAAAAGGCCACAGTATCGAAAAAATTCAGAATCTCTGTAGTGGAACTAGATAGCTTTAGATTTTACATAGTTGCGGAGGATTCAACTGAGAATTATGCTTACCGATGGACGTGGCTTTCGACTGCATAAATTGATGATGTTCAGAAATCTAAGTATGAGCAGATTATATATGAAGCTGCTTCTGCTTCTTGAATGATAACTGTTGTATACATAGAAAACTTTCAAGATACCAAGCAGAAGATCATCGTTAAGCACATATTCACACCTGTATAGCAAACGATAAGATACTGAAGCAAAATAAATAAATTTCAGTCGCAACCCAAGCAAAAACACACCCGAAGAGCTTCTACAGATATGCAAATAATAGATTATTCAGAAGAGATGCCATTGGATCATTGATCAACCTCGATGGCTTTATCCATAGAAGCATAAAAAATTAGAGTTAACAATCAAATTACGTACCTAACTTTAGTGTTTATACAGGAAGACAGCTGAAATTAAATAATCTGAAAATTTTGGTATCCAGAAAGTCCTGACAGAAGACATATTCACCGTGGAAGAGGTAGAAAAAAAGTCGTCCTCAGAAGTCTTAAGAAGTTAGTTTGTCCCAACGGCCTATCTTTCGGAATATTAAAATAAATAGTCGAAAAAATCTGTGAACCCTCAACGAACATATTCAATCCATCGCTCAAAACTAAACATGACCAGCAAGATGACAAGCAAGCATATGTAACTCTTATTCTCGAAAAGAGTAAAAACAAACTTCAATAACTATCGCCCAATCAACCTGACATCGGTCATCTGTCAAACAGTGAAAAAATCCTCAAAGTTAGAATAACAAGGCACCACCAAGTCAAAAATTGATCGATTTTTGGAACAGAATAGTTGTCACGCGAAATTCCTCGATTTATATAGCAAAATCAACAGCATTTACGACAGTAAGAAAACCGTAGTCCTCATATACCTTCACCTATGAAAAGCTTTCTATAAAGTTCCCCACAGACCGCTTATGACAAAAGTTGAAGGCCATAGCAGATAATGCAACTGATTTAGATGAATACGAAACTGGTCCTTGGGTTGGATTGAGCGAGAAACGATTCATGGGCAATTTAGCGATTTGATGTGTCTTATACTAGTCCCCCCAGCAGGCACTTTAAGCTTGCTCCTCTTCATCAGCTACATCAATGACGACCTTGACCTTGGAATAATCAGTGAAGTAAGTCAACAAATTCTCAAACCACAGGAAACTCTGTTTCAGAGCTTTCACTGCGTACCTATTAAAATAAACCTCAATCGACTACTCGAATGTACAGAAACCTGGCAAATGAGTTTCAACTGTGACAAAAATGTTCAGTGATGCACAGTGGAGGTATTAAGCAAGATTTTCAGTAGAATAGAGGAATAGAGAGATCTTGGTGTCACTATAACTAAAGAACTCAAACATAAGAGAGTAGAAAAACATCAAAAATACATGGTGCATTCTCGCTTTCATAGAGAAAAACTTGAACTCCAATTCAAAGAACATAATATTACCACATCTGGTCTTTCAGTGCAACTCTTGTCTCAAACCTTACGATGAGATGTCAGCAAGAAGAAAAATTTAGACTCAAATTAATAAAAATATTTCCTGAACTCTATAATCTTAACAACGATTGGCGTCTTCTACAGCTTAATCTCATTTCCATCAACCTAAAAAGAATGTGGAATCAATAATCGAGACTTCCATGTAAGAGTATCTTAGTGGTTGCAACGATTTTAGCTCGGAATGGCCTTTTGACAGACAGTAGCGTACGAACCAAAAATAACTACCAAAATCATTAATAAAGAACTTGAGAAGACTGCAAACCTCATTCTTTATATGTTAAAATTGTCAAAATCTGAAATTCCAAAAAATATATATAGTCGATGCTGGCATCGTCGACACATTCAATAATGATTAATACTTTTTAGCAAATCCCTCAACACTCTAAATTACTGATTCTAGGTACGATCAAAACTCTGGAAACGATAAAGAGAAAAACAATTAATTATTATCTAACTCCGCTATATAAATAGCTGCTTTCGTATCTAAATTTAACTGTAAGCCTTTCAGCACGTGAATCAAAAGCAGAGTCAACTTAGAAGAAAAAAAGGAACGGTACTGATATCACAGATGATGTGTAAGACTATCATGACATAGCGTTTGAAAGCTTCAAAACGGACACTATCTTATGTTAGAGATAACGTTTCGGTACCTGCATGTCAAAATTAACGGCTGTGTGATTGTTACTCTTCCTCCTTTCACCTTTTCCTTTATATCTTGCGGAGGTATAGGAAAGCGGTAAGGAAAGTGGTCACCGGACATTGATGGTAACAATAGTAGCCGTTCCTTTACATCTCTTACCTCTCCTAATTCACTTTTACTCTAAGGCCTGTGCTTCATCGCAAGGGACTTTGTAGCAGCCAATTAAAGGATAATTCAACTCATTCGTGTCGTTACATTTAGTTCCATTTTACTGAAATTTAACATCAAGCTAATTTCATTTAACTCATTTAACAAGCGTGTCAAAGTGGATTTTCTCACCACCCAAATTGCTATAAAGTGCGAGACATCTGCCGTACTCTGACACAAGTGAAGTACTGCCTCCCCTTCCCTCGACGGAAGCCGAGGAATTTTACCTGCTGCAGAGACCATAAATCTCGTGTATCTACTAAATATCATTTTTGTCCCCTCATCTTGAAAAGTGGATCAAACGGCAATCAGGGAACTCATATGGGTAAAAAAGGCATCCTGAAAAAACTTAACATTGATGACTTTGAGGTGGGCAGATCTTATTACTCAAAAATATTGTCGTCAAACTTTTCGGTAAAACAAAAATCCTTCCTTCTTTAACTCGTTGTCTCTCATGAAGAAGGCTGGGCGGACGAGCAGCTAACCTCTTAAACGAGTGTTCACGGTTCAGCTCGTCCACATCCTCCTTCGACATTTAATTCTCAGGTTTAACGAGGTTCTTCCTGGCACTGCCGCTAAAATTGCTACTCAAGTATGGCGAGGAAATTAGACGCACACAATTTAAAAGCTTTTTTTTTACTTATATAGATCGCCTTTCCCAAAAAATATTCAGCGAGAATGTCCAAATAAGAGATTCTGTTCCATCAGGGGCTCGCCGATGTGGTGCGCCAATATTGATTATAAAAATATCGATGAAGTTGCAATAGGAGTAAAATATTGTCCTCGATGATACATGGAACGTATTAATAATAATGGAACGTAATAATAACATAAGTAAATGTAAAAACTCGTCCGTGCTCAGTATATGTAGTTAATCATGTAACGAAATATATCATTATATATCATTTATCTACAAATATTTAAAAGATAGATGAATAATTAGTTGTATGTAGTATAAATCACGGTTTTTAGCATCCCATGGAGTGAAAAAAACATACGTTTTTAAAAGTACTGGTAGAATTTACATGCTTGTGTTACTTCTTATTAAATTAAACTCTGATCTTTGTTCTCTTACCTCACTGCTTCCATCCTCCACAGGTAGTGTAGACGGTAGGATCTGCATACAAAGTGGAGAAAAATTTAAACATTTATTTTGAACCTTTCTTCATAGCACGACAATTTCCCGATTGTCATCCAAATAAATCTCTAAGCATCACTTAAAGTACGATTGATATAAAAGTTGTGTAAATATAATACTAGAAAATTTCTGCAAAAATCGGGGAAAGTACTTTTCGAACAACTTGATGTACACAATAGGGATGAAAGAAACAGTTTGTCCATTTTATGATATCCTACTGAAACTTAAATAAATTCAAACCCCAGCTTCAAGTTCCAGTAGTGTTCAACCCGATATATCAGCAAATTAGTTTGAAAAAATTATCAGATTACTTCTTGAGTAAGTTTCATGCTTTGCCACCTTGCTAAATGCTCTTAATGAAATCTGTTTCGTGTTTATAAAACGTCATGTGCAACGCCTTACTCCTGATCCTCCTGCACAGGACAGCGATGGCCTTCCTCTCTTACGGACGGTGTCTTCGAGGAGGTCAGTAGCTCTTGAGACCCTGTAGACATTTCGCTGAGGAGGACCACTTGCTGAGAATCTCGAGTTCGGTTAACTCCTACAACGAGACTGTCGTGTCCGACAATAAAATTGTTGAACTATGATTGTCACCAAGTACGATTGCAGCCCGCCTAAGATTGCAGCCCGCCTAAGATTGCAGCCCGCCTAAGATTGCAGCCCGCCTAAGATTGCAGCCCGCCTAAGATTGCAGACGAGCTAAGATGGAAACAACGGCATAGTGACGGGACCGCCCATGGGAGATGCATATCATACTTCCAGGATTCAGATTTACTTCCAGGATTTCCAAGAGCTTTGATATTCTACCGACAACGTCACGGTTACTCAATTCAACTGCAATGTAGTTTAGTGAGAATATTGTGTTGTAGTTATCGGAAAAACGTCCGCTCCTAGGCACTAATCGTATATAAAATCGTAAATTGAATAAAAGTTATAAAATTCATTTTATTGGCTCCTGGATCATATCAGTTGTGATATGTAAATGATTTCGATAACGGACGGAGAAATGATACCACCATTAGGTACGTAAACTAAGCGCATGAACTTAAATAATCTGTTCGTAGAGATGCTCAGTTTACTCTGTAAAATATTACCAAATAAGTAGAAATAATATGTTTAGGTCTACTTTAATGATAAAAAAATATTTTTTATGTCATGGTCACGATGTATCCGTTTGACGAGTTCGATGCAAAAAATTAGCATTATACAATTAATATATCAGGAAACAAGACAGTTAAATTCAGCCCCTGCCTCCATGTCAAATTTAAAAAACATTTCGTTGTTGAACACAATTAGTATCGAATACCTCTTAGGGGTCCACCTAATTCTATTGGCAGTTATTCAGAGCTTTGCCTTCTTCTTGAGGTACACAAGATAAGCTTTAGTTCCCATTCCATCAATTACGCTCCTCGGGGTTCAGACACGACATCAACCTGGACACAAGACAACCTAGGAAGCTCCACAAGCTCCAGAAAGCGGCCGCCATCTGACTGTTTAATGGGCGCGACTGAGCCCATAAATTGTTCGTTGGCGACTCGTCAGAAGGCATAGCAGTGCTGGACAGAGGGGTCTGTTCTTCACTCCAGGCTGCCTGCTGGAAAGCCTCGCCTGTCAACTCATCCAGGCTACTGGTGCTGGCTTGGTGAGCGGTGACCAGGGAGGCGTAGGAGGAGTATGCGGATATTCCGCTCTTTCCACTGCAGTAGCGCACAACATAACATTAGTTCATTACCAAACTTTAACCATCCTACAGTATTTTTAACATTCATGCATCTCTACTTCTTGATGGGATGATGATCAAAAAAACGTGACATGTAGTTATTCGACAAATTTAGTTGCATTAAACTAACTCAGTGTTCACCCGCGATGACTGTGCTGAAATTCCAGCATCTCACGCCTTGGACCTCCAAGTAATCCTGATAGACTGCATATTTCCAGTGGAAAAGGTACAACAATAGCTCAGCCTTCTAAGCCCATATAAATCAACCAGACCAGACGGCTTTGCTTCCCGAATACTCGAAGAAACAGTTAAAGTAATTAGTGAACTCCTAGCAAACACCTTCAATTAATCACTCGAAACTAGAATTATTTTAAACATGAGAAAGCAAGTAAATATCGCTTCAATTTTCAACAGGAAAAACAAACAAGTCCTCAATAAACGTAGCCCACTCAGTCTGACATCTGTCATCAGTAAAACAATAGAAAGATTGCTCGAAGTTCGTATAAAAAACACCTCCAAGCCCAAGACCTGATTACTAACACTTAGCATGGATTCATGGAAAATGTAGCTGTCTCACAAACCTCCGTTCACTTTGTACACCTTGATTTTTAAAAATATTTCAATGAAGTTCCCAACGAAAGGCCAATGGCCAAAGTGGAAGGGCATGGAATATGCTACTCTTGATGGATACGAAACAGGCTCACTGGTCATACGCAACATGAGATTATTCGTGATCAAACCAAAGATTTGACATGTGTAACATCAAGAGTTACCAAGGGAGCATTTTAAGCCTGCTTCTTTTTATCATCTACATCAACGACCTTAACGTCGGAATCATCTATAAAATGAACAAATTAGCAAATTACACGAAACTTTGTCCGAGAGCGTTCACCCAAAGCGACAGAATGACCAATCAGACCTCAATCGTCGACTTCAATATACTAAAACGTGGCAAATGAGCTTCAACATTGATAAATGTTCAGTAATGCACGTTGGTGCTGATAACTAATATTTCTATCATACGATGAATGACGCCTGTTATGAAGCAGTAGGGCGATCTTGGTTTCTTTATCGCTGAAAATCTCATGTATGTCAAAGAAATAGAAAAAGTGCCAGATATACGAGTCGAGTCCTTGGTTTCATTGCAAGAAACTTTGAATGCAAGAGAAAGAATATTACTCCTCTATAAAGCGCTAGTTCGGGCACACCTGGACTACGCAGCGCAACTTTAGTATTCTCCCTACCAAGAGACATTAGCAAAATGGAAAGAATTCAGTGTAGAGCAACGAAAATGATTCTCAAACACTACTATGATATCTTAGCTAAGAAAGGAGTCTTCATCAGCTTGAACTCATCTCCCTAAAACAACGAATACTGCAAGGAAACTCGACTTTAACGATGTTACCCAGAAATGACTTTTCGGCAGACGATACCTTAAAAAAGATATAACGGCTAAAAACTAATGAGAAAATTAAAAAAGACTAATGATGAGAAACTTCCCACGCTTTAAATTTCTTTTCAGTTGAAATTGCCAAAAGCTGAAGCCGTTGCCTGACAATATAGTTTCTGCTGCAAATGTGAACACATTCAAATATAGGATTGACAACTATTGGATAAATAACTCTATAGTATTATAAAAGTAGTGGCTCTATAGCCTTCTTCACTCGTGGGGTTTGTGTATGATTGCACTACGCGTGCGTGACTGAAATGCCTGCGTATGATAAACACGTTAAGGGCGGTTGCCTAGCCGGTGCAAATCTTTACTTTGTCCATACAGTCAATAGAAAACTTTGAAAAAATTACAGAACCTAACCTGAGTGACCCCACCGGTGGGTCACTTCGCACTTAACTGTTAAGGTGCACGTACATGGCTTAAATGTGTGTGTGTGATTAAGGTACATGTGTAAGATTATTGCCTAAACTTTAGACATCATGAAACTTTGGTAGTAACCCAAAATTGGACCAAACGGCTCGTTCCTGTTCCCATATTGTTTGAACAGCGTTACCACAAGAACTCCAAGTAACACCGTAGTGCAATGTTTTGAACATATAAAACTACCAAGTATTACAAACGGCTGATTATATGTAACTATCTACATGAACGCTCATCCTCACCAAGTCTGAACGAGGGCTCTTCGGAAAGACGTCCGGACCCGCCCCACGGAATATTGTACAGAAGACACCCGCATGCGTTGGTGACCGTTAGAGCTTAAAATTGAAGTAGACCCTGATTCAGTTCTTCTTCTGCTGGCTTGTGAACTTCCACTGTCAGGTTTTTTGTCAATTTCTCTGATCTCAACTATGGAGGCATCAGAGTTTCTACTCGACGATTGGCCACTCAAACCTGAAGCTGACTTGGAGTCTGGGCCCATTTCAGGCAAAGGATAAGCTTTCGTGGAGTTTAATACTTCATTTTTCAATGCTGGAGGAGATCCTGAGGCTATGCTGCTAATCTCAAGCAATGGACCACCGTTGGAGGTGGTTAAGGTTCTGTAGCTTGGAGCTTCAGGAGATGCCGGCTCCTTGTTGATCTCTAGCAGAGGATATGAGTCAATGAAATTTAACATTTTGGTTTCTAAATTAGGACGAGATTCAGATTCTGTTTTGTGAACTTCGATGACTGGTTTTGTTTCAGCCGCCTGCCCAGATGTAACCAAGGCAGTACTAGATGATGAACTGCCGATTTGGCATTTCTCATGATCAATGTCATCTGCACAAGAGAATATAGACTCTTGGCAACTTATTGTTTCAAATTTAACTGCGAACTATATTTTGCCGAATATTCTCGAATAAATTCCCGTCTTCATGAATTCTAGTTGTATTTTCGTACATTAATAAATGACTGCACTTAATATGACTCTTTTTTGGTGGAATAAAAACGATTTCTGCCAGCAGCAGGAAATCTCCAGCATCTATACTCAGACTCCTAATCCCAAGACTTGACTAAAAGGAAGAGAGCGTACTGAGAAATAAACACGGAACTTAAAATGTGGCATAATTACACAATAATCGCATACGTGTTTTATTTAATACTCACACTCGAGAAGTGTTCGAATTAGTGAAGCAGTAGATGAATGGGTCGAGTCTGTTTGATCCTGGGACAAACATTCCTTGCTTTTCGCAGGGAAGTTCATAGAGGCTGTGGAAGACGAGAGTTCTATCCGTGCGAGTTTCTCAAGGTGACCTGAATCCGTAGAGGTAGTGGTGTTCTGGTCATCATCTACGTAAACAAATCGAACTTTCTCGCCAGTCTTCAGAACAGCACCAACAACTTTCGGAGTTGTGTCCGTTGCCGACTTGGAGCTCACCGTACGAACCATCTTCTTGAAGGCTGGAGGCGACGATTTTGTTTTGTCTTCTGCCCTGTCATCGGATAATTCGTTTAGCTCCTTATCATAAATTTCATTTGGTCGCGCTGTAAAGGCACGACATGGAGACTTTCCAATATTTTTGCTGCTTGGAATTTTTCTCAGTTCACGCAAGCTCGTTTCACTCGAGGTAGACATTTTCCTTTGCTTGCAATCTGCCTCTCTTATAAATTTTTCTCTTTCACCGAAACTGCACTCGACTCTAGAAAAATTTGGATGAGAAATAGTTTTTTTGAATTTCATGTTCGTATTATAACTCGTTGCTTTTCTGGTAGTGGATAGATCTCGCTTGAGCCCAGCCTTACCACCAAGTCTGTAACTCGGACCACCCCTTGAGGCAATGCCAACCGTATCTGGAGCAGATCTTTGAGCGGCAAGGATTTCACATCGTTGGAATTTCATTAAATTTGCTTGAAACCTCAAGGTTCTTTCCGATTGCTCGGCAGACTTTCTTTGTTGTTCAGCGTCTGTAGCCTGACCAGCGTGTGTGTTCTTGTGCAACTCTTTGTTTTCCATTTCCATATTCAGAAGGTGAGTAGAACAATACGATAACCAAAAACTGAGGCTAAAATTATTTTTGCTGCTACGCAGAATCACCAGTTATAAAATCACCGAATTTGCTTTTAGGAACGAAGTTTTTAAGTTTTATTTTTGTACTGAACATGAGTATTCAAGTTCGATGTAACACGAAATTTCTAGTAATAAAATCAACTACTTATCTCGTGTGTTTAAAACTCTAAAATTGTAAAAGTACAGACACCAGTACGGCCTCTCTGGTTAAACAATTTCTGCAGGGCAAAAAAACTGGCATAAGTAACGATCAAGAACAAGCCTTTATCTAACGCAAATTATCTCACTAAAGAAATAAAATAAATGCCTTCGCTTGAAGCTCGGGTTATCGAATCTGCTTCAAATTTCATTTCTGAAACGGAAGTGTATGTATAAATAAAACTTTTAAAAAGTGGAGGAATGACTTCTATCACAGATGGGAGTTAAGCAATAAATTTTATTACTGGAATACAAAGTGAAATCATTTCAGATCCAGACCCGAAACTTGGACACCAACTAGCTTTAGTCTACCCCCTCCCCTCAAAAAAAAAGACAGGCAAGCCTCTCCGGCATCCGTTCAGTTTCAATCTCGAGGCGAAAAGTTTCGAGTTAATCACAGTTGAAAAACTTGATCTCGAGTGAGCATCCCGTCTGCGAGATACTTGAGCGGGCCTGGGAACAAAAGAAAAGAATACTTGGGCTATGCTCTTGTTTCAAACCCTGCAAGTTTGTCACGACGTTAAGAGTTTAGGTATCACGCCTACTAGTCATCAGTGCCTGCTAGTCATCAAGCTGACTAGTCACCTAGTGGAAGTATCATATTTACTATTCATCTAGCGGAAATATCACGCCTACTATTCATTTAGTGGAGGCATCACGCCTACTATTCATCTAGTGGAGGCATCACGCCTACTATTCATCTAGTGGAGGCATCACGCCTACTATTCATCTAGTGGAGGCATCACGCCTACTAT
>VCRD01000228.1:380216-402140 GCA_006783055.1 Trinorchestia longiramus
TAAAAGTATTAATTCTCTAATAAGACAAACTGAAAACAGTGATGAGCAAAAAGGTATTACCATTCTAATGCGACAAAGTGTTATGAGTCACATTAGAACTGTCTAATACGACAAACTGTTAAGAGTGATGAGAAGAAAAGTATTAACTGTCTAATATGACAAAGTGTGAAGTGTGATGATAACAAAACTATTAACCGTCTAATAAAACAAAGTGTGAAGTGTGATGATAACAAAAGTATTAACCGTCTAACAAGACAAAGTGTGAAGTGTGATGATAACAAAAGTATTAACTGTCTAACAAGACAAAGTGTGAAGTGTGATGATAACAAAAGTTTTAACCGTCTAATAAAACAAAGTGTGAAGTGTGATGATAACAAAAGTATTAACCGTCTAATAAGACACAATGAGGATAGTGAGGAGGTAATGAGCTTCTGCTGTAGAAAGATCTTTAGGCTTCATTTACTACATCGAGATGCAGTAATGCGCAGGTTAACTCGTTGACATTGAGACAACGCGTCTCATTAGTGTTAAGTGGTCTTTTGTTAGATCGTAGTGTCTAATTAACTATGTGGACACCATGAAGCTGCCCTGTTGGATGGCAAGCGACAGAGACCTGCATTGAGTCAGGTTTTAAATTCTCATAATACGAAGTCATTTTTGCTTAAAGAATAATAAATTTATATGTAACAGTGGACCATTGGCGAACATGATTCTTAAAAATTTCGTTTTCTGTTAAGGAACATTAACATTTTTAAGTAATACTCCTATAATGTAACACCTTAATTTGATGCAATACCACATTATATGTACTATAAAATACTCGATTTCTTCTGTAATTAGCTTTCTTTTCTTACACAGCCATGTTATCGGTAGATGAAATCGAAAATGGAAGTTTTGTATACATTCATGTAAAATATTCAGATTCTCATAGTAGATCAGAATAAAAGATAGAATAAAATGTATTGTATTTTATAGATCCTGAATTTTATCACTTTTAAATCAAGGAGTTTCAACGGGTACTATCTGGGCCATGTTATTGGTGGATAAGATACACAATAGAATTTCTGCATATATCAATGAAAAATATTCATTTAAAGCCCAATAATTCGTCGCAAATCTTTAATGCATTCATCTTGAAAATAATTTCAGACCAGTTATAACCAGGGTGGCCCATAAGTAAGGTACCTTTTTAAAACTATTATAGTTATAAAACTACAAATGGTAAAGAGATTTGGTTAATACAGAATGAATGAGGAGATTTCCAAGTTTTCTACCAGCATATCAAGTCTACCGACAATCACGACGTATGCCCCAAAAATTCATAAAATCCACCCCTCAAAATGAATCGCTGCGCAATGGAACAACGAGTAAAAATAGTGGAACTTTACTTCCGATGTAATTGTTCGGTTACTGCAGTTCAGAGTAATTACAGGAATATTGATGGTAATGGAAGAAGTCCTTCGAAGAAGTGCATAAAAAACTGCTATTGAAATTTAGAGAAAATGGGACAATAGCAGAGAGACAACGTTGTGGTAGGCCACGGACCATACGAACTGGTGCTTCAATTCAGCTTGTTGCAACGAGTGTTGCTGATCGGCCCGACACGTCACCTAGGAGACGTTCAATTCAACTGAGAATGTCACGTACCTCACTGCAACGTATTTTGGTAAAAGATCTAAAATATCATTCATATAAAAATTCAATTAACTCAAGAAATCCATCCTTGCTCTATTCGCAAAATCTAATCACTTATGGCAGTCCCCAAAAGTGATTAGATTTTGCGAATAGATTTCTGCAGCTTTCAGAAAATGAAAACTTTGTAAAGAATTTAATAATGACTGATGAGGCACACTTTTACCTCAATGGTTTTGTTAATAAGCAAAATTGCAGATTCTGGGCTTCAGAAAATCCAAAACAAAATACATGAACGTTCACTTCACTCAGTTAAGTAACAGTATGGTGTGGCATCACATCTTCGAGGATCATTGGACCATATTTTTTGAAAATGCTAATGGTGATGCAATTTGTGTTAATGAAAACCTAAATAGACAGATGATTCAAGAATATTTGATACCTGAAATTGGAGATAATAACACAGAGATTACATTGTTTTCCAACAAGATGGAACTACAGCGCACACAGAAAAGAAACAATGCAAATGTTAAAAGCAATTTTTCCAAACAGAATAATTTCTTTTTTTGGTGATATACCGCGGCCGCTTCGATCTCCAGATCTAAGTGCTCCTGATTTCCTTCTCTGGGGATACTTAAAGGAAAATGTTTACATTGAAATGTCTTATACTTTACAGCAATTGAAACTGAACATCATTCAATAGATCAACAAAATTTCACCAGAGAAATTAAAGAAAGTAATGACCAGCACCATTGAAAGAGCATGCCATTGTTTGAGTAATAATGGAGGTCATTTAAAAATATTGTATTCCATAGTTAAACGTACTTTATTGTTTCATTTATGAATTTATATTAAACTTCGAAATTTCTTCTTTTATTCTGAATTAACCAAATTTCTTTACCATTTTTGTTTTATAGGTATAATAATTTTAAAAAGGTACCTTACTTATGGGCCACCCTGTATAAACCGTGGAACTTCCACGGGAACTGTCTAGTCTAATATAAAGAAAAACGCCTTCTTCTGTATCCAATGCTAGTCTAATTGAGAGTAAAGCGCTAACTGATTACTCATTAACAATCTCATGTAGAGGAGAGAGTTACTTATATTTTTAATTTCAACCTAATATATATATGCTATATATATAGCATATATATTTAAATAGCAATATATATATATATATGCAATATATATATATATGCTGTCATCTACAGTAAATCAGAATATTTGGCACTGAATTAATTTTAACACTCAAAATAATTCGGAATGTGATTTGTAAAATTTGTCCAACTTTTCAAAATAGCCTAAAATTCTTTGTGGTGTAGGATTTGTTGTACTGTTCATAGGACCTTGCACTATTTAATGGGATGTAAACCTTTCTCTATACAGAAAGCTTCATTCCCTGGACACTTGCTCAGCACAGTACGCTTCATGCTATACAGAGGACACTTTATGCTCTACTAGTGTGAACACCCGTCAAATATATCGGGCTTTAATATTATGCATTTGAAGGAAGAGCTTAAAGCAAAAGATTCTCAGACCTAATCAGAAAGTCTACGGATTTAACTCCAGAGGTCAAGAATCTATTACCTGAAAGTCTACGGATTCAACAACCAGTATTTAAGGGAGATTCTCATTGTAATAACATAAGAGAAATTGCGCACAAAAACGTATATCTACATTTATTTATTTAAAGAGATACTTGACGTTTTATTATAGAGTGTTGATAATGCCGCATGTTGCATGCTCTATTTAGTATGCATGCAATATGGTCATACTGTACGTAGTATGTTTATTGAATCACTAAGTGATTCAAAAATTTTTAAACGATTTAGTAAATTGAGCAGAATACTAAATGGGCATCTTTATGCCACATATCATTTCTTTCTTTGCAGCTTCTCTCTGTTGGTTCTAAGTTCTTTTACAATACAATACCAATACTAATTTTCTTTAAAATAAATTCGCAAAGAACGTTTCTTTAGAGCAAACTAAAGTAAACACAATCGTGAAGGTATATCCATCAATTAACGTCGAGGATAGATTCTTTTAGAATATACAGTGTGCGTTTTGGCATAGTTGTAGCTTCGTTTTAAATTATTGATTTCTGTCGATCTTTGTAAAAATTTCTCTTCAAAATCCTCTGTAGACGTAACGATCAGCAAGACTTGAAATATCTGTTCCATTATGCCTTTACTTCTTCTTCTCAGGTGTAGAGATGTCGTCAGTTTGGCATTGTATCGGTAGGAATTTGTTATAAATTCATGCTATCTTTATATGCTGCAAGAAATACTTTTTGAACAATTTCCTGCGTCTCAGAAATCAATCCTCAATTAAAATAATTAATTAATTTTTAGTGCTTCTGATAACAGGATCGCAATACATAACAAAAAGGGGAATTATACCTGGGCTGGAAAAATGCTCAAAAGCGCATGAACTCAAAAAATGATATACCACTAATCACCAACTCTTTCGAACAGTAAGTTGGTAATTTCGACAGTGAGATTAAATTCATCTCCTGATAACTTAAACAAATACTTGGATCTCAAGACTAATTTGGGGTACAGATTTGAGACGAAAATTTAAGAACTGGAAGAACATAAGAAAATATGCTAGGAAAAATAGCAATGCTTAACGGATAGCTAAACAAATTGTTCTTGTGCTCGTACAAGTAATTGAAGCGAAGATTGTCAGAAAATTTGAAAATCCTCATGAACATTTCATCGGTGTCTGTAGAAGAAGTTCTGCATCCTTAAATCGCGAATCTATGCCAGATAGACATAGACTCGTGATTTAAAGTATCCCTACAAGAAAAATTCGGCTGAGGCTCAATTCTAAAGAGCAAAAAGGACAAGGAATGTTATCCAACCTTGATATCAATCGGTTTGGAAAACCCTCTCTCAACAATGTCATTGTTTGTCGGGTGGTATGAGGTGTGGCTCCAGCCTGCTGAAACCAAATATTGTGTAAACTCTGTCTCTCAATTTCAGGGATTAGAAATTCTATGTTCGCAGTTTGGAAACAATAGATTCCACACCAGACCTTTACACGGAGAAATTGCAGTGTTTTTCTTCAATTTCTTTAGGGATTCTCATTGGTTTAAATTGTTGAATTCTGTATACTAACATGACCAAAGTAGTGAAAGTGAGTTTCATCAGAAAAATTATACTTTCGATGAAAAAGGTAACCTCACTCAAATGAAGAAAGAATTCAGCATAATTAAGATGCAGCTGATGATCATTAGGGAATATCTCTTAGACTATTTCAGTTTTGTAGGAATTCATTTCAGGTCATTCTTCAAAGTACGATGTAGTGAGTAAATACGATGCCAAAAATTATGATATCATGAAAAAAAATTCTTTTAAACAAAGCCAGTTTCAAATTCCTTTGTGTTTTTCGTTTTTGCTTTATTAGCTTATGGAAAGGGTCAGTTCCTACTGAGACAACCTGTACATCAAAAATTCGTCAACGATTAACCTCTTTTCTCTCACTCCAGAAGCAGTATTTTTGTTGAAGCGAAACTATTTTTTGTAAGTCGTGCGTTTTAGACACTTTTTGTTTCAACGTTCAAAACAACATTAACAATTTTCTCAGCAAGGTACTCGTTTTCCTTCTCTCCCTCTCATACTTGACAACATTAGACCTCGCGATAACAACAGTACATCAAACCTCCAACACTTGCATGCTCCTTTACGTTGCATTAAGTTTCAAAACATCGTTTTTAATACTCTTATTATTTATTGTATTCTTGTCTAGCACAGGCCAACAAATCTTATATCAAACTGATAACATTTAAAACGTGGCATATTTGCAACACTTGGCGAGAAGTATAATTTTATTTAGAGTCCGGAATTAAATTATAACAAGTTTTCGTATGAGATGAATACTGAACACGTCTGGTATAGCAATAGAATGTACTATCAATTTTCAAAATAATCAAGTGAAAATACCAAACGAATGAAATTAATTTAGCTATTTTCAAAAATATATTCACGAGGTAATAGGTTAACATACGCCGTGTTATTGTTTGTACGAGCCGTAGAGAATACTTAGGACTCACATTTGAAGCTTATTACGGTGAAAGTGAAAGTCTCAATTGGTTAAGAGAATTATATTCAACACAGAGTGAATGACAGGGTCTGGAGACACCGAGTTGTTACAGTGAATTACCGTCCTGCAAGCTCGTTGTCATACAAGTAACACTGCACTATTGTACTGCCGTATTACTGTACTGTTGCAACAGTGCACTACTGTGCTGCCGTGTTACTGTACTGCTGTACCACTGTAATGCTGTGTTACTGTACTATTGTACAACTGCACTATTGTACTGCCGTCTTATTGTACTATTGTACTACTGCACCGCTGGACTACTGTACCGCTACACAACCCCTGCATCACTGTACCCCTGCAGTACTATACCGCTGCACTACTGTAACACTGTAACGCTGTACTATTGTACCGCTTCACTACTGTTTTCCGGTGACTCGCGTACTGTTGTACGGAATTAAGTATGTGAGCTCATTACTGTTTGATGCTTTTTTTCATCTTTACCGACAAATCATTTTTTTTAATAGTCTGGATTCCTAATAACTACAGACGGAACAGAAATGTAAACCCACATAAATATGAACACGAATGAACGCGCTATGACGTTCATGTACATGACGTAATATACTCGTAATCACTGGAAATTGTTGAGTTGAACGGAATAAATGATGTAGACATGACATCCAAGACCGAGTCATTGACGTGGAGACTTCGAACCAAGCTTTCTTTCTCACGAAGAAACTTATCGACACCATTTTTTTTTCAGAACAGAACAGTTTTATTCACGGATCTAAGGAGCGTAATGCATCCAGACCCGTTATTTATTTAAACAAAATAAAATTCAACCTGCGTAGTGGAATCACTGACACGTTCAACATGAAAAATACATACAAACAGGGGAAGAAGTTACAGTTCTAAAGAAGTTAGTGGATTGAGTTGTCATTCAAAGTTTTCGGCGTGATCATGCGTTCAGCATCACCATCACGCTGCAAAAAATTCAGCACCCAATTCTGGTAACATCAGAGCGCCATTAGTTTCAATGAATTTAATTGACGAGCATAAAAACAACACAATACAATACGCAAATATCTTCACTTCACAAGTGCGAGACAAACAGAGGTGCTTGCGTAGTGTCTAGGGTGATATTATACCTGTGGCTTAACTGACAGGGCAGGTGAGAGCAAACGACGTCTTGTCTAGTGAGCATTCCACATTTTTGAAAATATGAAGACGATGGAAATATTAAATTAATTTTTTTATAAAATCCATTTGTCTGATCTTGCGTATTTAGATTAATTCGCTTGAACTCTGTTATAGTATCACCAATCTCATCCTAGACTCTGGTTACACGCATTGGTATGCCAATAAAACCAGCACATCATCGCCAAAACCGGTACATCGATATGAAAACCAGTACGTATATGGAGACCAAATTTAGTACATCGATGCCAAAACCAGTACATCGACACCAAAACCAGTACATCGACACCAAAACCAGTACACGGGCACGGACACTAGTACGTGCGTACTTACAATTGTTAGCACTAAGATTTTGAAATCTCAAAACAAAAGACAAAAATTGAGTCGTCGTAGTTTGTCTAGTTTGTTAAAAGATATGCCTTAGCATACTTACGGCAGTATTTTAATAGAATGTCATTACGTAAAAAATATTCAAATTGTTTCGTTTTGGGTTTATTTTACAACGGTTTCCTTACCTTTGTTTAAACACAGGATGAGTATATTCCAACTAACACGCACACAATTGTGATAATAGCAGAGCTGGATGAGGAAAATTCAGAACTTTCTATAAATACACATGCGCAAACACATGTACAGTACGGTAATATCTTCTATTGCTGATAAGTAGAAAAGGTAAATAAAGAAAATGAAAAACTTCTGTCAAACACACACACAAACATTGAGAATAACTTACCAAAACAGCACTCATTTATTCACATCCATTTCCTTATCACCCATCTTCAGGCTATTAAATATCTTATTAACAATTTCTACAGCTAGGGATAACAATCAGCACAATAGGTACGGCCTGCCCTGAATCCAACCAGAGATTGAAAAGAAGTAAAACCTGCGTTGTCCTGCGTCGTCCATTTTAAAGTCCAATATCCATGGAAAATGGAAATTAAAAACACAAATTTCCGTGATTTTTTTTAATATTCTAATATTGTCCTAATTTTATGATTTTTTATTACATCACCAAAGAATTAAACCAAATGAACAACTTCCCCTTGAGATGTATGAAATACGCCTCTACAATACATCAAACATTAAAGTAATTCGTTAAGTATGATGAGCAGACGGCTGCGTACAGTAAACGCTTTTAACTTCCCTGAATTTAACAAAGAAAATATCAGCTCTTTTCATAGAAAAAACAAGTCTCCATTGAAAGTGTCACTCTAAGATTTTCTGTCGATGCTGCGGTGCAGGCCTCTCCCAAAACCTACGAAAATTTAAGACACAAATCCTAGCGTCAGCCACAAGAATTTGTCTTTTTTTCAGAAATAAAATTACACATGCTCTAACCATCTAAAAGACCCTGTGGAACTCTTTTCTAACAATGATGAAATACCAGGAAATATGAAATGATAAACTATTTTTCTACAAAATCGTGGCTGTAAATAAAGTCCATTGTCCCATTTTCTTGTGTCCGTGATTACTTAGGCTTCCCTGGAGTCACAATCACTGCATTCTCTGATATCTTTTATTTGTCAGCAGATAACTCGTTCTGTCTGTGGCCCCCGTAAGCCTGTGGCCCCCGTAGTCCCCTTGTGGATAAGCTCATCCTAAAAGCAGAACTTTACTAATGAATCAGGTATACTTCTAATGAAATGCCTTCAATATGGACAAATATTCTCACCACCCCACCTGCGCTCAAGAGCTCATTTTTATTTTAAAAACAAGTTGTTGTATTTTATTTTCGTTTAACTCCGCAGAAAATGCATTGTTTTTTGTTTGATCTGCACAACTTTACCTTGACTTGGCATTCTGGCATCCTTCAAAAATCTGTCACTACTTTTCTGTCTTCAGTCAGTTTCCATGAAGGCCGTACCAAAGTTCTTTGTACAACTCCAATATATTACAACATTTTATTGATATAGTAGATGTCTTACGGCTACAAATACACACATAGTTATAATTATAGTTCACGTAGCACTCAGCTAAAGCTCAATGAGTGACTTAGGGTCATCACGGAGTTGACCTGTCATTTTGGTTATGAAGAACAAACTGGAAATGCAAGAACCAGGTAACCGCTATCAAAACGTATTGTACAACCAAGCGTAGAAAACGCAAGAGATATGGTCGCACATTGCTAAGCGAAAGTCGAACGAAATCGTGAGAACACTGAATACTATGCTCATGAAAATTTTAATGACAAATAAACGTTATGAGACTAATAGAAGAGTGTCTCGACATTGATGTTCAACAGCCAACTGGAAAAAATGCTCACATCAACAAAACTTGTGCGACTAATCAGCATCAATCAGGGCACAACCGGCAGTGTTTTGAGTATCTAAGATACCAGATCATTGAAATAAATTCTCAATTCAGCACTCCTCACAAGTACGTACAATTTTTTTTTATTCTAGCGTTGACAACCGCTTCAAAACTGACCTTCACCGATTCATCAAACTGTAAAAATGCTACAAAATATAAATTAATTCATAAAATGAATTTGCGTACTTAATTGGAGGTCAAATTTGTAATACAGTAAACTATGGTGTCACCATACGAGTTGTAGAGTTCTAAGAACTACTTATCTTAGATCAAATTCTTAGGAGTGCATTGGCCAGGGATGACAGCTTTATATTATCCATAAATATATTCTATCGATGATAATGGTGACTGTTTTTACATTAATTCATAAAGATGAACTCCATTACGGTTGCAATATGTATTTTTATATGGATACGAAGCGAACAATGTGAATCTACTTTACATTTGTTCATGGACACTACAAGTTTATTCTGTTGTTATATAAAAACTGGCAATCAAGCTAAATTCGATTTCTTCGTTAGCAAATTAATTAATACATTTTTCACCAAATTGTCGCTAAACGACATCTACCTCAAGTTAGAATTTTTGAGTCGGAACAAGGGCAATTTACATAAATGACCGTATAGTCAAAGATGTTGACGAAAATGTAAGACAATTTACAGGATTCCGGCTTTGAATTAGACTAGGACGTACGAAGTGCAGGAGCAGAACGTTCTGAACAGAACAAGTTATGTTTATGTCAAAATACTGTGTGCTCTATTGCCTCACAGTGAATAGTTTTAAGACATGACATGTTGGATGCTGTCGCTCATCATCCTCAGGTCAGACATGAGTTCTCAGTAGCCATCAATATATCAAGCGCGAAACTTCAGTTGATGTCGACATACTGTATGTTCCAACACGGTAAAGTTTAGAGTTGTAAGACATGAGTAGCCGCCTATCAATTATGATCTTAAGGTCAGCCTTTGAGTAGTAACAGCCATGATTTTTTTCAAACTCAAGTTTTGAACGTTCAGTGCTTGCCACAACACGCAGTAACTGGCAGCGTAGACATCAACACGCCGTAACTAGCAGCGTATACACACTCACCAGTACACCGTAAGTTGAAGATCAAGTAAGCTGAGTCATTCACTAGTAATATTTACTTGTACTGGGCAAAGTAGTTAATAGTACTACCAAGTTCTAGGTAGTTGTACTACTAACAACACTGCTTTACTGTCTCAACAAGTGTTGTAGTGTCGACACACACCAACATAATTAACGCGACCTGCAGTAGCTGCAATAGCTGTGACCTGCAATAGCTGCGACCTGCAATAGCTGTGACCTGCAATAGCTGCGACCTGCAATAGCTGGGGCTTACAATCAGCTGAGGTGCATTCAAAAATTGTTCATTACTTAGTGTCTGTTTTACTGCCAGTACTTTTATCTGGTCATGAATTTCATGACAATGTCTTTAACAAGCATCACAACATATAATAAAGATATATATATATGTACATATATATATATATATATATGAATATATATACATATATATATATATATTATACATATATCTATACACAACAAAACATTATTCAATACAGGAAATTAATCTTTTTCGTTTGTTCACTTTCACTGAGACATTAGACGTACAGGCCCAAAAATGGATCACAACGTGTCTCATATTCAGGAGAGTGGGGGGTTCTAAAACAGGGATTACCAACCTTTCTCTGACCTTGTACACCTTCAGTATTTCGACAGATGACCATATACCCCTGAATTTTTACGACAGAAAGGTGAGTAGATGAATAAAATTCCACTGAATTTTTAATAGCACCTTTAGGTGTTAGGAACTACAAACTAACATTAAATGTTCTCCTTTAGAAAAGCAAATGAACCCATAGAGGTACGCGTACCTCAGGTTGGGAACCCCTATTCTAAAACATTAGGCTCCCGGCTCCAACTTTATCCTTTGTCAACGGCTTGTCCTGATTGAGGTCAGAAGCTGTCGTTGAGTCTAGCACTTGTAAATGGCCACCGCTATTTTCTACTTTAAGTTGTGCTGAGCTTCCTCATAGCGCTGAAATTAGTTTTATCTTTTCCACTCAGCATCTACGTGGGGCACTGAATTAGGTGTAACCTCCTTCTTGATGTCAGTAAACTCCTTCTTTGCCCCATTGATAAGATAACTTTGTATTTTTGATGGATAGCTTGAAATGTTTAGAAGTAATTGAATTAATACATTTAATTAAATTTTATAAAACACTCCTTATTCTCAACGATTCCGCAACAGATCTGTTCATTGAAATTAGCTGAAAACTACACTATTGAGAGGTCCATAGTATTCTACCAATATTAAGTACTAAGAGAACCTGGTGAGGGACATTAGAAAGCGAGAAACAAGGCTTAAATCCGAGGGTCGAATTCACGAAATTAACACTCTACCCAAAGCGTAGTATAAGATCTGACGTCCCGTGAAAAAAAATAGATAGCACGTGTGTAACAGCTACTTGTCTATTTACCACTTGTGTAACGGCTACTTGTCTATTTACCACTTGTGTAACGGCTACTTGTCTATTTACCACTTGTGTAACGGCTACTTGCGTATTTACCACGTGTGTAACGGCTACTTGCGTATTTACCACGTGTGTAACGGCTACTTGCGTATTTAGCACGTGTGTAACGGCTACTTCCTTATTCAGCACGTGTGTAACGGTTATTTGCTATTTAGCGCGTATGTAACGGCTACTTGCGTATTTAGCACGTGTGTAACGCCTACTTGCGTATCTAGCACGTGTGTAAAGGCTACTTGCCTATTTAGCACATGTGTAACCGCTACTTGCTTATTTAGCACGTGTGTAACGGCTACTTGCGTATTTAGCACGTATGTAACGGGGTTCTACTGTACAAACTTGAATAGGAGTCTGAGTACACAGAACGGTTTCCAAACTGTGGTGTTCTGTCGCTTCAATGATTCACCCTCTTATTATTACGCCGAATCTAGAGCAGCAGTGTTGGTACTAGCAGACGAAGGTGCGGAAGTAGCTTTGTGTTACGACAAACAGCACGGAGGCGGTCAGTAGAGTGAGGGTGGTAGTAGAGGGGGCAGATGCGTCGGAGTAGATGAGGTTGCACATTGGAGTACCAGGTTCGTACTGGATGCATTTCGTCTGAAAATGAAGTCTACATTAATATGCGCATTTATTTGGTAAAATTCGAATCTATTAAATCATTGCAAACTTCTTTGCCAGGGTAGTACTTAAGAATTGTTCACAAAGCGTTTAATAAAAGATATAAATTCAAATTTTCGAAGTTGAAGGGTTGATTTTTCATTATCTTTATAATATCTGCCAGATATTCGACGTTCACACATGATCCCCTGCAGTGAGCGTGACGCTGATGTCCCATATCAAAGACACAAGTAAACCTACAGTCGGTCTCATAAAATTTACAGTCCACAGCGTTGTCTCAAAAAAGAAAAATTTGTGTATTTCAACACAGCTTACATTGAACTCAATGGATTTTACCACTGCTTTAAGGCCATACATTCTAGTAACGGTTAGTGTCATTTTGTTAGAAAATATTAGTAGATAAGTTCGTAATTAGAGAGTATGTTTATCAATTTCTTATAGAAATACGTTGAACAAACCATGTCCTGTAACGATATTTCATGCCACCATTTCTTCATGTTCCCCTATTTCACTATGCACATCCAACAGAAAACCAAAAAATTTCTAGCTTTGAAAAGCCTTCACTAAGGTCGGGAAGCATTAAATGATTATTTTGTAATGCGATGGGATGATTAATGGGAATTATTTTGTAATGCGTATGAATTTCAAAGCTTATGTATAGGTATGTGCCCCTTTCATGTAGTTTTCATTACTCCTGCGCGATACAGTTAACGAATTATTAATTTGTACGTAAATGTTTTATCATTTCTTGATAATGAAAATCAACTGTTATGGATTCTCGTGTCAAAAAATTAGTAGTCTGCTTTCTTCTGGTGGAAAATTTTTGCGTGATACATAAGCGTAAAATGTAGCACGAAAACCAGAAAAACTTTCTTTAGAATCATCGTAAAACAAAAGAAGAGATTTCTTTTAGAATTCTTCTGAAAAACTCGTCTTTACCGTGCCAAAAATAATAAACTACACTATGTGATACATACATCAAACCTCTGTTGTATGAAAGAAGAGCATAACTTCAAGCTAAATTAGTCAACTTCCATGAACCTCAATCATCCTCATGGGTGAACAGAAAAATTTTATGGAACAGTTTTGTCAAAGCAACTATGCACGTTTGCCCTGAAGTCTCTTTTGCTGCTCTTGTGTTCGAAGACTTCGTATGAAATATAAAGTAAAATACTTTACTCACATCAACACTTAAAACGAAATGAATATCGAACCAAGTTATTGTTGTTACATGGATTTGTTATCACCATGTTGGTAAGTATTAGGTAACAGAGTTAGTTTTCAAGCTCAGAAAAAATAAAGTCAATTTAAAAGTAAATGCAAGCTCGTCGAAGAACCATTAGGAAAAAAATAAACTGCGGTAGAATTTAGCGATGCAATTTCAATTATACAGTAGTTCGTATTCAGTAAAGATGAATTCTATTAATTTCTTAACTTAAGTTGTTCTCCACCACAAAATAGAACATGAATAAAATAGTGAGATAGCCCTTAATACTTGATTTAAAAACAAATTCTAGATTAAATTTAAGTGCAAACGTTTGGACTGTTTGCCGGCAGCAGTGTTAATAACTAAGCAGCGTAACGTGGTTCCCATGTTTACACTGATTGTGTGTCAGCAATGGTGAGCGACAGCGGTGGATACGGTTCAAGTTTGATACCTCCTTCAATATAAATTCAATAAGTTAAAAATTATAAAACTGCATATAAGTGTAATGTTCAGTGTAGTTTGTCCTGCTCTTGTTTTGTATTATGAGTTGTTTGTTAATGAGCTCAAAGATATAATCAGATTTTTTGTTGTAGGCGCTACAGTAAACTAAACTCAATTCATTCGTATTAATTAGTGAATATGATTATTTATTGTTGAAATACTGTTGCAGAAGATGCCAGCTGTACAGTCAGTTAAGATTTATTGCATGCAGCTGAAACCTAAGCAGGTTTAGATATAGTGAGTGTGGTGTTTGAAAAACGACAGCTTCTAGAGCCACTCAGACCGCACACTCGAGCATGGCCACTTCACGAGAGGGGTAAATCCAGTTTACGAGTTCTAGACATTCTGCATTCGTACAGCAGTCTGGCGCTACCTCTTTTATCAATACCACAATCGATTTTAATATACGGACACATGTCTTCGACCTATTCAATTCCACATGTCACATTGCACTGGCGAGCTTTGCGTGGTGTCAGTAGTTTATTTGACTTTGGCTCAGCCAGACTGGAATCCTCGTACAACTAACAAAGAATCAGGTTGACGTTATAAATGTATCGTGTTATTTAACATATTTAAGTTTAAAATAAATTACTCAGACAAATGGTTCAAAGAGCCGTACATATTTTGCACGGTTTGAACTGCCTTCAAACAGATACGTTAGCCTCGTTAGATCATTTTTATCGAACTAGAGTACTGAATTAAAATGACGTAAACCTCAAACACCACTGTTGGCAAGTTGTGATTTTTAACAATTATTGCTGATTATTCTCTCTCACAGACGTCATGGTACCTCAAAAGTTTTGATTTCCAACCCTTAAGACGTAGTTGATTCACCCATTCTACTCCATGATTGGACAAGACAAACAGGGTAGTAAAGTAATGTTTTTTATCGCATTTTATCCTACGCACAGATAAGAATACATTTCAGCAAAACCAAAAAGATAAAATTTAACTGCACATCATGGTCATTAAAACATACTAAGTAGATTGGGAGAGTAAAGAGAAATTAGCAAAGTTACAACGCGAACAGCAGCTCATGCAGGTGTTACAGTCCAGAACAGAATACACGTGCCTGAAGCATCTGTGTCTCTGTTAGAGTTGCCAGGCACCAATTAGCATGGGAATGAGTAAACAAGGCATGATGAAAATAATTTTAGGTAAAAAAATGAGGAGTGAAAACAATTTTTAATGGAGATGTTACTGAGGCAAACACAACAGCATGAGGGACGCTCAAGCATAGTGCAGAAAAGCGTTATATTTTAAAGCCCGTCATTTTCTTGCTGTGGATTCAGACAGGGGCACTCGAAACAACTCTCATGGACCGTTACCTGAAGCTATACAGCAAGGTCAGGAGGTGCTCCAAGGCAAGCCATGTATCAATATTGTATTTTCAAAACGTATGATATTTTGCTGAAGTCTCCTTGTTAATCCTATGACCTTAAGAGCAGCTTCCAAGATGTAGCGATTACAGAACAACTGTTCGACGATGAAACGCCGATTCCTTAAATTCTCACAGTTGAGTCATGTCCAGAATCTTGAGAACAGATTTCGAGTTGAAATTGAGGAGTTCCCTGTAGTCATGATGTCATTTCTTCATAAAAGTATGTGTATCCCGAAAATCAAGGTGACCAGAGGCATGGGCATATTCTGTAAGTTTCCTTTATTGAAGTCTATAGCCATTGCATCACCTTTGGAATTATTTAGTTGAGAAAGATAAAATTCAAAACTTCTTTCATCATCAAATTGATCTCGAGTAGAATAGTTACTTTTAGAACCATCTTCATCACGCCAAAGATTCGTATTCTGTGTCCCAGTTACCCTAAGATCTGTTTCAGTTTTTTGCTTGTGTTCGTTTAGTTCGTGCAAAATTTCATGATCTTTTTGTACTTCGTTCCCTTCAGGCTTCTCTTCAGGATACTTCTCGATTGCGTTTAATTTGCGTTCAACTTCAGTGGCGTTTGAAGTAGTTCTGTCACCAGTCACTTCCTGCATGTCTTTTGCCTCACTACCCAGTCCAGCCTGACCTGTCGAATGATGACGCCTCAGATCGCTTTCGAGAACCGGATCATTAACGGTCACCGTCTTAAGTGTAGAAAAGGTAGAGGATGGCGTAAGATCTACCATTGAAACATGAGGATTTTCCGTTATATCATAACCTGTTGATTGGTCTTCGTTTTTCGTGAAGTTATTTGTCGAAAACGACAAGTCCCCAGAAGTTATCACATGGTCCGTAAATGATACATTTGGGTCTATTTTATGTAGTTTTTCTTCGTAGTAATCCCCGGCAGTAGTGGGATGTCTGTGGTCAGGTAACGCATCCTTCTTAATAGATGATAAATTCGAATAGTTCGTTAGTCCCTTTACACCATTGTCTCGGTTTGCAACAGCAGAATTGGAGGTAAACACACTTGCAGTATCAGTGGAGTCTATACTGGAGTCATCTTCGTTTCCAAAAGTGTGCTTGCGAGTGTTTCCCGGTATGAACTCAGAATTTTCAGGTTCCATAAGCTCATACTCAGCTGATTCGCTTTGGGTTTCGTTCGTTAAGTAAATTCTGAAATTGTTTTCAAAAATCATGTTTGTGATATTCATGATATCATCAAACTCGACATCGGTCGTATTGAGGCCTTTGGAAAGATTACCCACTAACCAAATACCATCAACATTTATTCCACTAAAGCTGAGATCTTCCTCAATCCACGAAGAAATATTCATATGGCGAGGAGGGAAGAAGTCGGTGTCAGCAACATTAATCAGTATGGGCTCCAATAAATCATTATTATTATCATTAGACGCAGTTGCGCCATAATCAAATTTGTTAAGGTCTGCTGGAATGACGGCCTCTTCCAGACTTGTAAGCATCTTTAGTCGTAAAAGCGCTGTGTACTTCTCGAAGGCCGACAAAGAGTTGTTTCCTAACATTCCAATTTCATCAAATGCATTTTCGTACTCATAATCAGAAACCTCTTCACTAGTTTTATATAATTCTGATGGAGTATCAGTTTCTGTAAGTTTAATGAGCAACGGTACAGGTGTAGTAGCCCCTACATTGGCAACACTTGGGTAATCTGCTGTCCCATTTGTGGGAGCTGTTGAGTTAGCAGTTTCATAGGCGTATTTTCGAGCATCTAACGCCAGTTTCCGCAGTAGGGTACGGAACATACTTCTCCGGTGTTCCTTTCTGAGTTGCGCTAGATTTCTCATTCTTTTTAGGAGTCTCAAGCGACGCAGTCTGCCTAGAAATTTACGCGGAGACTCTGTCGTTGTTCCATGTAGAGGCAATAAGCTATTTTGAACTGCCATTCGTGAAGTGTTATTTTGTAGCGGCTGACCTTTGAGCGATGAAAGCTTGTTTTTCACTTGTGATCTAGTTCGTCGCAGTAAGGGAAATCCATCAGGAATTTTCCGAACAGTCAAGCGAGGTATAAAACGGTGCGTATTTTGTTCTCCGGAAAAAAAATTCAGACCGGTATTAATTGAACTTCTATTGACGGGAGATTGGGAACCATTAATGCGCCTCAATCTGATCAGCTTTTTGCCATTATAATTTCTAAAGCCTTTTTGTCTTCTACTAGTAACATTTCTGTTCGCAGCTGGTGGAATCCTGGAACCAAATCTTGATCTATGTCGAACAGGATGGCGGAGTCTTCTGTAAATTCTTTTACCATCACGAATTCCAACGAACTCAAAAGCTGGGTATGGTCTGCGTGAAGGAAGTTTCCCAGGTTGATCAGAAGTAGGTGATGAAGGTGAAAGTGATGAAAACGAAAACAAAGGAGAATCAAAACTGTGATAGTGTTGGAGTTTTCTGTGGTCTTCATTGAGACGTCTGTCGAAGTTATTTTGCAAGTGTGGTCTGTTGAATGTATTTTCCGGAGGTTCTATTACTGGTTCTGCATGCGGCCTCTTTATTCTGACGTCTTGAACAGAAGTTGAAGTGTTGTTTTCAGATGTATTTAACGTTGTGGTTGAAGGTCTATTGTAAATGTGCCGCTGAGGAGACGCAGGGCAGTCGGTGGGTCGAAAATTCACTATTGTGCAAATATCCTGCGCAGGAAGAGCAAAAGCTGTACAACGTTAAGCGAAGTGACTGGAGTAGACGTTTAGCACTAGTAATGAGGAACACAAAGGAACAAACAGAGATCTTGAAAACCAGTAATTAAAACCAAGCCAGTGTAAAATACCCAACAAAGACTTTTAAATACATGAAGCAGAAAAGAAAAATTCCGATCAAGCTTTCATTACAAATTAACTACTTACCAAATATTGTAAGAAGGATAAAAAATAAATTAATCAACTTGAAGTGCACCAAGGAAGATTCCCAAAACTACAGTCATAGTAAAGTTGTCGTACTGGACACTGTGTGGGGAAGGATCAGGTGGAGGAATTTAGCTGCAATAAACCGTGCAGTCAAGAGACGAAGATCAAATGGTTTAGTTCAATTAAGACGCACAGTACAGCGAATGTTACACATGGCTGCATTACAACACATTCTACTATGAATTTGTACGATGAAGTTACCAATAGATTGGGATACTATAGATGGTCATATACTCATGCACCAAGAAAGAGAGAAGAAGGAAAGATACTATAGACTTCAGACCTCGAGTTACCACACCAGTTACCATAATGGAAAATATATTCATTTGAGCTGCACGAGTTGAATTTTGTGTCGAGAAGATCAAACTCAGTTCACGACTGCACAAAAAAACTAGCACAAGAGAAACGATGCAGAATAACAAATAATAGAATGAGGCTATAGGAACGAACCTTCTGGCCCATTCTTGGGTCGGATAATTACTTCGATAATTATTCGGTTGTTTACCCAAGTCCCATGCTGTATTTCTAGCCGCGTCAACCATGTCGGCAGCGGGATTCGAACCCGGGTCTTTCCGCTCGCAAGCAGATTCGCTCACCAGTCGCTCACCAACAACCTTCACAACTAAGCAGAAACGCTAGTTATATGAAGAACGTTAAATTTACGTGTGTTATGACCGATTAGATTTGTTATAACTGAATAACAGCAAGATAAGAAATCTTCTGTAGTAATAAGTGATATGAACGGAATGGAACGAAACACAACTAAGCAGATCTCAATACAATTTATTCAAATGCTGTACGCTTTACATTCCGTTGTTAGATCTGCAATGAAAATAAAATAAAAATAGCTCGTCCTCCATATAATGATGCAGGCATATATACTAAAGAGGCAATTCCTTCTCTCAAACAACTTTTTTCATCGTGCATTTTTTCAACCATTAAGTAGAGTGATAGTAAATTTGAGTCAATGCTTTTACAGCTGTCAGTTATTGAACAGGTTCAAAATGGACGTGCAACAGACTAGACGGCATGGAGCAGGTGACTAGACGGCATGGAGGAAGTGACTAGACGGCATGGAGCAGGTGACTAGACGGCATGGAGCAGGTGACTATACGGCATGGAGAAGGTGACGACGGCATGGAGCAGGTGACTAGACGGCATGGAGAAGGTGACTAGACGGCATGGAGCAGGTGACTAGGTGGCATGGAGCAGGGGACTAGGTTATTACTGGTTGTTCGTCTCTAATAGGTGATTTAAAAGGTGACTTCACAGATGACTAGACTGTACGGAGATGGTGCATGGCTAGACACCGAGAAGCACGGACATGCACACAATTGAAATGTACACGCCTCATCTATTCACGTGTATTCCTATCTGCAATCGATGTGTTAACGTGAACTTAAACTTCTATTGAATAATCTTGTGTCGCAGCACACAGAATACGAACCACTCGTCAACTGCATGTCAAAGTCACACGGTCCACCAGATGGTGAGATGTACAGGAACATTTTCTCTTTTTTATTTATTGTTTGTGCGGCTAAGTTGGTCTTGGAGCCGTAATGGATGAGGCAAGCAACGCAGTGATAAACTAATTTCTCTGAAGTGAAATTAAAGACAAAATAAAGCGACCACATGCATCGTGGTAATGTTTGGAGCAGATGAGACGGCGTCAGACAAAAAATTTCATGAAATGATCAGACCACAAAAAGAGTTTTGTACGAGTCTCACCTTCGAGTCCTGAATTGCAGCAGTGAGACAGGTGCGCATGTACATTAATGGGTTAATATCTGTATATTACATTGGTGTTCTAATATTAATGAATGAACAAAAAGGTTATGCAATACGTTTAGTAAGAAGCAGGCATAGCGCATCTTCATTTCAAATTTGGAGAGCAGCCTCCAACAAAAAGTCCGTCCATAATTTCAAGGAAACCTAAGTAACCAAACAATGAGGAGGAAACCCGTACCGGAAACTTTCATTGGCCTGAATACCTACCACACATGCTTGTTAATTTTTTTTCAGCTCTAGTTGAAGACAATGTTAAATTTATGAGAGAGAGAGAGGCAAAAACTCGCCCTTTTGAAGGTGTGGGGATGATGAGCGCGCGTGAGCTTTGACAAACTTTGACAGCCAGTTGCAATGTATTTGTCTTGATGTAAATATATCCTTAATCCAAGTTTTAAGCCCTGAAGTTTACTCTTCCCTCACTGCAAAACTCAATGAATGAAAATTACATTTTCTTCACTCTGAAACTTGGTGACTGAAAGTTATTCTTTTTCAGCCTGAACATATCAGCCGCGAGCAACTCTTCCCTCACTCTAAAATATAACAGTTAAAAGCTACCGATTCTTCCCTGCAAAATTTAATCACCGCCATTTTGTGTTGGCAGATAACTAGACCCTATACTGTATACTGTATCTATACTGTATACTGTACCTATACGGTATAAATCGCTGGCAAGCACCGCTTTTAAAAAGCTGCCAAAATTATAAGAAAACAGCAACTCTCAAACTCTGTTGTTTTATGTGAAATGCTATGAAAATTTGTTTTAAAATTTATAACACTGCCCGAATTTTACTACATTTGCAAAAGTTATCACAGTCATATATCAAAAAACACAATTTCAAGAGCAAATCAAAATTCTCCGGCGATTAAAATCTATAACCAGAACGAGTATCTTCGTTCGATGTAACAAATTTTTGCTCCAACTCACTCAAAACACAGAGCGTTTTCCAGTGAATTTAACATATTATCAGAGCAGCTTTTAATGACTTCACGTAACCATGAGCTATTTAACGAAGTGCTGCATAAAAAATGAAATCGGTTACTGTAAATCAGAAGAGCTACCTGCACAATGGGGCCCGCCATTCTGTTGAGGAAGTTCTTAGTGAAGAGAGCAGTCTCGTTGCCGCATGACTCGTACACCACGCGCTCTGAGCACTGCAGGTATTCTTGGAACGAACTGCACGTATTGTAAAATTTATTATATATTCATCAAATCATAGAAAAAATCAAGTACCAGTTAGAAAACACGTGCCCTGCACTGCAAGTGAACTTGTAACGAACTGCATGTAGTACGAAAGCCTCTATTCGTTGATAGACCCCTAGAAAAAAATGATTTCGCTCCTAAAACATATCAAATATTGCACTTAGTAGTAAGGTACTACACGGTCGATTTGGCGGTGTTCAGTCTGAACTTTTTCTAGACTCACGTTTATTTGTGTACAAATATAGGGTGGCTCAAAACTCACTCTACCATTTTAAACATTTACTATGTAAAAACTATAGACAATATAAAGTTCTAGTAAATTGGGAATGAAAGAATAAGTATTTTAAGTTTTTTGTATATATGATATAGGATGAATATATTAAGACTTATGGATTCAAACAATAACACTCACCACTACTCACCACCACTACCACCACCCACTTCTCACCACCCACTTCTCACCACCCACCACTCACCCTCCCCCCCTCACCCCCACCATTCACTCCCACCACTTACCAGCACCACTCACCACCACCACCATTACTCAT
>VCRD01000229.1:0-10263 GCA_006783055.1 Trinorchestia longiramus
GGGGTGATGGAGGCAGGGGGTAATGGAGGTAGGGGGTGATGGTGGCAGGCGGTGATAGTCAGAGGTGATAAATGTTGTGGATAGTAGATATAAGAAGCTTAGATGTAGAGGGCGATAGTCGTAGGAAGCGATGAATGTAAGGGGATGAAGGAGGTGTCAGGTGGGTTAGTTCAAGAGGGGCTAAGTTCAGGTCAGGAAAGGATGTGGTACGCAAGGTTATGATTGAAAGATTGGATGAGATCGAGAGCGCCAAATTAGCGGAGGTTTTCAAAGTATGGCTCGCTGGAATACACAACGCTAGTGTGGGAAACCTGGCATATGAAAGCTAAAGATGAATGCGTTCATCAATGAAGGAAAGATCAAGGAACAGAAGCTAATTATGTTCTTCCAGACGATTAGTAAAACGGTGAAGGTACGTGCAGTAGGTGAACCATAGGCCTCTGTGCACATGTACGAGCTTTTATGTGCCTGAGAGCAGCTGAATTAAAAATAAGCCAAATATTTTCAATGTCGATTATGTAAATTTACCTTTAATATTTTAAAATGTTCGGCTGAATTATTATTCAAAGATCTTGAATAATTACAATCATTGTATCACACATCAATTTATCTACCTATTGATTCTTGAAATTATTTTCGCTCTTTAACCTAAAGATGAAAGTAAGTAATTGATGTTACCCATTTCCTGATTCAGCTCGAGTTACTCGTGTACTATTTGCCACTAGAGCACCAAAAATATTGTTCTGTGATAGAATGGAATAGTGAGATATTTGTATTATTTCATCAAAGTCAGGACTCCTGCTGCGGTACTGTGTTCTCATACAACTGCAGCCGTGGCTTTGCTATGCAAGTAAATGAAGCAAATAATCTCAGAGTGCATATTTGACCAGAAATCTTGTTCCCAGTATGAATTATTCGTTGATGTTAGGGTGATATTATGAAGAACATGTGTTTATATAACAATGACGGAGATCTGAAATGTATTTAAAGCTCACCAGCTACTGTGAATCTGTTGAATTACGTTTAACTGAAACCAATCCTCGTCAAAGTGTTGATGGCTCCATGAGATATTAGTTTCACGGAAGTAAACTTTAATTAAAGTTTTTTAATCAAAATTACTTATGCAAAAAACCGATAGGATCAAGTGCAGTTTCTCTTCTCGAAAAGGTAAAGCAATTTCATTACAGTACCTCCACACAATGTATGAGCGCGGTAATAAATGGTTCAGAGTTGGATATTTCTAATCCAATTCTGAGCTTTCTTTCAAGAATGCATTATCATTGTGACACCGTTTAGTGAGCGGCTCAATACCATAATGACGGCAGTAGAGGAGCAATGTCGCCTCAAAGCCCACCAAATTCCTCAAGAGAAATGAGGCTAAAGAAATTTTGCCGACGCTTCTCTTTGGGACTCTGGTTTGCTACCTGGCCTCGATTTCACGCACCTTCCAAATTTTACGATAGCGTTCCTCGAGCTCATCATTTTGTAAAAAACAAATCTATTTTTAGTTTACTGTATTGTTCCCATTACATTTTGGTATTCTACGCTATATCAATAAAATTTTGTCAATATTTTCGTTAAAACTTTATTTCAATGATGATCTTTAGCAGAGGACTTGCTAATGATTATAATAATTTTGTGCTACTTCGTCACTTCAGCGGTCTGGTGGTGACGATTGTGTGGCAGCTCTGCCTCTTGCTAACTCACACTTCTCTCATCTTGAATAAGATGAACGGTGTCTATGTACAATAATTGTCTAACTTCTTTATCACAGGCTTCGGCAGTATTTTTTAGAGCGTTGAATTGTTCGTTTTCAATTGCCTTGGGGTGATGTTTATGTCAGCTTACCTAGTTGAGAAATATTCTTTGTAGCGCATTCTGAATTTTCTCTGCTTGCACAGCTCGTGAGCAGCTCTGCTACTGTCGTCAAATTCCCTTGAAGAAATCGATTCGTAGGGATAAAAATCATTTTACTTAACATTACTTGTCTCTATATAATATCTGTTTAGGTATGCGAATGAACGCAACAAGTGAACTTGCAGAAAATTTTGTCTGCCTCCTCGGAACATGAACATTTACAAAAAAGTATATTGCAAACAATTGAAACCGCTTGGTTAACCCGCTCTTCTTCGAATAGAAATTCCTTCATAAAGGCATTGTGCTGGAATGGAAATTTTTCCTTGAATATATTTTTTTACCACTCTGCGTGCCAAAAATAACGATAATTCATGGTGCTCTTTATAATAATTTTTGTTGAAGTAAATAAGTTGTCCATGTGGGTAAATCATATCCATTTAATTCATCGAATTTTCATGCCAATAATTTTCTTGGTGATAGTGTTTCATTATACATACATGCATGTACACTTGGCACCTCTGAGGAATAGTTTCTTCTCACTGAACAACTCCTAAATTAAATCTTAAAGCATGAATCTGCTAAGTGTTTTTTTTTTGTAAATAAGAAAAACTGTTCTTCGGTGCGTACATAATTATATGTTTCACAAAACCTTTTCACTTGCATACACTATTCAAGAAAATGTGTGTTTCCCTTGATGGAAGCTATTTTGATCATTTTTGAATGGCATTTTTCAATGCACCTTCATTATCTCTGTTTTTGGGAATTCTAAAAACCGTTCAAGCTTCATGTCGTTTTCATGAATTCTTTGGAAGATTGTCGGATTGGAAGACTGATGGTCTTCTTCTGGAGTGCAGTCATGCAGCAGGATGTGGTTCGAGGCACCATCCTGTTTCCAGTTTTTTTACGCGTGTTAGAGTCCCGATAGGCATTAAAGTGTAGGAATTCACCTCATTCTTAGTTTTCATAATCTCCCCATCTTAGGACGGTTAAGGACCCCGTGCTTGAGCCGATTTTGGTTTATTAGAGCGCCTTAGTTGTATCCCTGGAGCTAATCAGCAGTGCTTGTTGCAGAACTTGGTTGCGGGTGAGGTTGTCAAGACAGATTTTTCTTTTTTCTCATTTTCTGTGGTTCTCGTAAGTAAACCAAGCACACTGTGCAACCTATATACTCAAATTCGTTTAGCCTCCATTATTCTCACTTCTTTTTGTTTGCTTGAGATGCGTAGACTGCTTCTTGTCTCTTTCAGCGGGCTGCATGGGGCAGTGCCAGCTGACACAGGAATTGCATACCCATGTTGGGCTGCAACTAAGGAAAAGCGGTCACTATTACCTGAATTCATCAACATTTCAGAGTTTCTGTTTCCTGTTACCCCGTTGGCTCTAATGTCCCAATGTCGGTCGAAACAACAATAGTTGTCTGAAAATTTTCGAATGGTGCTGAGAAACAATGTAAATCCCTATGTAAAACTGGAAAAAAGTGCTCACATAATTTTTCCTTCGTAATGTACATAGCTGAATCATACCTTCATCTGAAAATAAATTGACAGTAAAGTAAATGTTTTTTTTTGGGGGGGGGGGGGTAACTCCATGCAATTTATTTAAAACTGCCTAAAGGCCATGATACTTATCATTTAGTAAAATACGCAAAATTAGTAAACAAAGTTGTAGTTATCCACCACAGAATACAGAACAGATGCAGAAAAACATTTGGCTAATACAGTTAAACGATTTAGATTTGAAAATCTTTTGTCAAGGGAAGTTTATTCGCTTGGAATTCGTTCACCTCATAGAACTAATTTTGTATACTGATCGAATAAACCATCGACATTTTTTATCATCTTACCAAGATTTTGGCAGCATTCACTGAAAATGGCTCAGCATAACCGTATAGCTGTCATTCCAGTTTATCCTATCATCCACCATTGCATTGGAGAAATGAATTCTAAATGATTTATTTTACTAAAATTTATCTAGTTAAAATCCTTTTCCTTGTAACTACGTTGATGACAATGTTAACGACTTCATCATTAAACATTTAAAAGTTGTGGTCAACAGCAAAAAACATGCCTGCATTCGTTTGTAGTCTCCCGTACAGGGTTCTATGAGCGGTTCTGGAAGTTGCCGACCACAACTTTTTTGTTGAATGAGTAGTATATCGAGTGTACAGATTGTCCATCAAATCTTAAGCCTGTGGTTACCAGTAGTCAATATCACCTGTGGTCATTAATGAACTAACCATGAATATGTTCAGCGTAAAGAATGGTGCTAGATTCGTGCTCATGTTGGGAACACTTTGTTGCGTTCAAGTATTTTATCCACAGGTGGCCACCGGTTAATTTTCGGCCTCGAAAGTTTTTTCTACAAGATGTTTTTACTTTTCTTTGTTTTGTGAAGTGGCAGGATGAACTTGCTGCTGTTGGCGGTGATCAGGAGCATCGATTTGTAATATTTTACAATTGACAGGCAGAGGCCAAGCCAATGGTAAAGCAAGATGGAATTTCCCCATCTTAGTTAGAAGTTTTCTTATTTGAAAATTAAACAATATAAAGGAAATATTTGAGACGAAATTTTTAAATAAATGTTTTTTGTATATTGTTGCTGCCCCAGTCTCTTATTATGTTTAAAAATATAATCTATACTCTGACCATATGCTTCCTCCATGGTACAGTGTGAAAATCTTGGCCACGCTCATGCCCAGAAAATGGAAACTAGCGCTTCCTCTCACACAGCTCGTCCTGAGCCGTGAGTGAGTAGTTATTGGTACAAAACTAGACTTAAGTGTATGTATACCCACTGTTTTTTGACATAGATCCTCGGAGAGTATATTTCAATGGTGTCGCGATGCGTATATTTGTGATGTTTATCTATTAGTTATTGATTGATTACTTGATGTACATAGAAAAGGAAATAGTTTTCTGCCTACTTTTCATTGTACATTGATATATTGGTGATGAGTTCTTTTCTCTCTCATTTACGGCATCTTGGTTTCAAAGCATAGTTTTTCTGCATGTTGTCCTTCCGTTATATTTCAATTAATATTTGTAAATAACATAATTAATTCAATGCAAGAAACATACGTAATCGCACTAGAGGGACTCTAATCCTCTGAATACATGGAATGGTAAAGGCTTCCGATATTTCTTCTCAATGGCAATAGAGAGGACAATAATACACTCAAAAGATTTAATACATGTTATTCTAAACATCACGGGATCGGAAATGTGAGTTATCTACTGTAGTGATCTGTATTATAATCACTCTTCAGTCCTAACCCTCGCACATCTCTTATCTCCGAGCAGACATTGAATATCTTTGTTGTCTTACTCAGAGTGAGCGCCTGAGGGAGTAAGGGACCGTCGAGGAACCCAATAGGAGAAAAGGCAATTAAAGGCAGGATGAGTTTCATATTTTGTGCTTGGGCATTTGGATATTCTGTTAGTTATTATTTCTTCTTTCTTGAGCCGCGCACGTCTTGACATCGAGTACTGGCGTACTGACATCTTGACGGGACGTATAATGTTGGAGCGCGTGGCAAGTTGGAGCACGTGCACTTCTTGTTAGTGTGTGGGTTGTTTGAACCCCATCCTGTCCGCAGACAGGATGGCTGGTTTCTGCTTTCTTTGCTCTGCTGTTGGCCGTGAGTTGAGTTGTTCAGGAGATGAGAGTTCTTGATGGAGATGTTGACTTTGGAAGTGCTTGGTAGAGAGTGACGCTCATTGGTTAATGTCGTGCTTCTGATCGTAACAGGGCCTAGCCTCGTCGCTGGATTCACTTCTTCTCTCCTGTTTGCTCATTGGTCGAGGAAAGCTAGCCTCGTCGCGGTACTCGTTTGTAGTGGAGCCATGCGATTCACTACACTACCACAGTTTGTTGTATGAACCGCACATGATGTTCTATTAACCAGTGCACTATTACAGATCAATTACATACTCAATAGCTGAATAGTTAAGAGTGCACACGAAACAATTTAGTTAAATCAATAGACGCTCACATCTAATTAAGAGACTTATCATGTTGCTAACCTCGATTACATTGACAATATTAGTATTAGAACTTGCCCTTACACTGGAAAGTCGTTGTTGATAAGGGCAACGATGTTTAACACTAATGAAACAACACCTTAATAATACTGCTAATTTTCTCCTTTATCACGGTGCCCCTAAACCCACCTATGTTCCTAGACCTAGATGTCGCTCTAGTTCCAATAGCTTACATACATCGTTGCAGAGGTCTAGTTCCCAAGTCCTCCCGCATCTATCCTTCCTACCGTTTTTATATGAGCTTTGCTCCTCCCACGTATCTTTTCCATTTTCCAATCTCCCTATTTGTCCAATGGTCTGAAATAGGTTTCTAAACGTCTGTGTATCACTCCGCCCCTTCTTCAATCAACTTGAGAGTTACACGACTACGTAATTCTCGAGTCACAAGGTCTCTACCAATAAATTTGTTTGCGTGTGACACTTTTTTAGCCACGAAACTATACACCTCGAACCTTCTCAAGTGCAGACGATTGGCTGTTGTTCGATTTATGGTTTCTTTACACAGCGGTGGTTCTACGGCGAGCGGCCTCTCCTCTGTTTTCACACCTCTAACGTAGATGTGGATACGTACATACAATACATTGCCCTGAAATATGAAAACCTATGCATATATTATTACTATCATGACAATGGTCGCGTGTTCAAAAGCGTTGTTACTTAAATTTAGTTGAGTTTAATAACTTGTCATTGTTGTCGAATCGGTATTAGGATCATCACACCCTTTGAAATATGAGTATGTACATTTTGTTTGCTCCCTTTTGCGAGAATCTTCATTGCAAACGTGTGCTTGAAACCACACACTTCAGAATTTTTACCATATGGGCGATAACAACTTTTTAGTTTCATTTTTGCTATTCTACTCATTGTGTAATCTTATTGTAGGTATTCGATGCCCTACAGAACGAGAGTGGATTACCCAAAATTGTACCATTATTAACTAGCCTGCTGAACCGTAAAATGCTCGTGCCTCACGTAATAGCATGGAGTCCACGCACTCGGCTCTGAACATGGTTTTTCTACACGTATTCGACGTACATCTCCTTCAATAGTATTTTCTGAATCTACATTCTTGTATACTCATACTTTGAACTCATTGTTCACAACCCGAACCAGACTCGTGGACGCTAGGAATATGTTCTGCGTGTGTGTAGGTGCAGCACTTCCTCGTCGTCCAAGCGAACGTTCTGTAGATGTTCACACCGCCGGCAGTCGTCGACGAAGTCTGCAGTCTGCATCTCTTACTCAACACCGGGCGCTGATGCCAAGATTCCTCGCACACATTCTTAGCGCTCCTCTTTGCTTTATTGCCCTGCGAAGCCCAAGAGCTCCTTTTGTGGTAATCCTGTCTGTGCTTTTTATTAAAGGTGCAGTTTGTCCTCAAGATATCTCCTAAAATGTTCAAGACTCGCTTATCCGGCTGTAAATTATAGTTCGGTTTTCGGATCAGTTTCTTCAATGCCTCGTAATTCTATCATAGTTCATCCTTTTCTAAATCTGACTTCAGTTACTACAATGAAAATCCACTTACAGAATGTACAAAAACGTAAATCAAGTTCATATTATCTTTCATCAATCAAATTCTATGCACAGCCTCTGTTCTTATTGGACCTGTTCTCTAATAAAAATTTGAACGGTACTAATCACGTAGATTTCGAAACTTTTCATTGACTGAATGTTATTGTTCGTCCGAAGCAGATCTGTTGTACTGTCAAGTCAAAGTTTAGACTGTATCATAGGTCAACAACTTAAAAAAAGTTGTGTACGATTATTTTTGTTATTTTGACTGTTTTTGTTTGAGTTCCTTTCCATTATTACATCGTCAGTGACTCCATGCGTGCAATTACTATTTTATTTGCTCTTAAATTTTCCTCCTCACCAGTCCCTAAAAATATTTATTCTGATCTTTCACCTTTGAGACTCATTTTCCAAACAGCCGAATTCAAGCCTTGGACAAAGCTCAATTTTTCAAGTAAGTCAGTAAAGATCTTTACTTGTGACCGATATGAAACTGTTGCATACACGTGGGAGAGGATGACTGTATCACCGACCTTGTCTTCACAGGTGGCTGCTCAAGCATGATCTTTAGCGCACTTGCGTCGCTCTAATCTTTTTCTTATTTCTTTTATTTCTTCCTTGCTTTCTCTCCCTCCAGGTGCCAGACTGAGCAATCTAGAGAGCGTTTACCTCCACTGCAGCTTGTATGCACGATGCATTATGGCGGCTGCCCGCATTGCCCCTCGCGTTGACGTGGTGGTTTAGTGGTAGCATATACGCGTACGTTTGCACTCGAGTCTTCACTGCTGTTGGATGTTCTTTAACTCAAAACGCACGCTGCATCTCTGAAATTTGTTGATTCAACTATTGATTTGAGCTAGTGATCAACTCTAAATTTAATTTTCATTCATCCCGGATGTAAAATTTCAATTTTTGCTCAGGCGAATATAATTTTTTACAATAAACTACCATTCGTATGCTCAGGTGCAAAAATACGATAGTATTTCAACGCAATGACCTAGTGATTAAAAATTCAGTAAACTGTATTCTTAGAGAGACTTCAATTTCTGGTGTGTAGTGCTATTAAATAAAGTTTTCGTTTACTAGACTCCTAGAACATCGAAAAGAAACTCTAGATGTTCTAAAGTTTTAGAAAGGATGTTCTAGACTCGTAGAACATCAGGCTTCATAATACGTGGTGCATTTATAAAAACTTGTGCCTGTTGGTTGTACTGCATAATTATAGTGTCTATAAAGACGAATCCTCGTTGAAGGTCTAATTTTTTGAGTTAGTTAATCAGGCTTTGAGACCTTATTTATCCACTATTGTCTTGTTTGTAACTCTATTTTCAACTTGACCATTTTAAGGGCTTACTTTTAGTTAAGGTTCTAATTCATTGCTGCAAATTTTGTAAGTTTCATGCTCCTACATCAGTTCGCTTGTGTCTCACGTCGTAAACTATTGGTACGCTGTGATCCACAATAATTGCGACATCGAATAACTGCCATCAATACGACGGTTTTGTGGCTGAATTACCTCAGGTGTCCAGGCTATAATCTATGGTTGATTCTTATACATTACAGGAACAGAAATTTGCTGCAAGAAAGCGACCATGAACTAGTAGGAACATATGTCACCTGAATTTTAAAAGGAAGCGACGAAAAACAAAAAGGTTGGACATTAATTCAGAGCCTCGAATGTTGACTTCTATTGCCTGATGTGGTAACCACTTGACCACAGCAACCTTGAAAGATCACTTCATTGCGTGACATGTTTCTTGTAAACTAGTCACTATTTCTAAGGTAACTACTCCATCGTTTCATCTGTCGAGAGATCATCATTTACTTCAAACCTAAAACTGAAACACGCTTAATATTTTTCTTTGAGCCCTATAAGTTCTTTCATTTACAGAGCAGGAAATAAGTGGACAAATGGAACAAATATGCTTAAAAGTGATGCCTATATTTCATTAGAATGTTATAGGTACGAAATTTTGTAGTGGTATTGATTAAAGGTTTTTGTTTCATTTGGATGGCAGCCAATTTTATTAAACACGCGCCTGTTCAAAGTTTAATTAGTAAAGTTCAGTGCATGTTTTGCGAGTGCTTGCCGGTCTACGATTACGAAGATGGAGTTTCCGCTCATTAAATTGACAAATATAGAAGCTAGTTTTTTGAGCCTAAAGTGGACGGCTAAGAATGTTTGGTTATCATCTCGTATATAATGACTTAATTGTTTGAAGCACAGCCATGGATACACACTGAATACAACATAGCCTAACGTAAAATATGGAGGATATGCCTGATAAAATTGTTTCTATTATCATTTTTTGATTTTATATTAACATTATGTTAAGAGCACAATTATAATAGTTTAGGCAAAAGGAGAAAACAAATGAGCAGCAACTTATTAAAAAAAATAGTGAAGCCGTAAATGTGAGGAAGGAGTGCTAGTCTAGACTGAAAGGTGGACCAATACAGTGACAGGAGAGCTAGTGGTTCAATAAAGATATTTATTTATATGATGGAATGCAAGAGAGAGTGTGGAGATTATAATGCTTATCTATCACTCTATGCTTCAATTAGGGCCTGGTCTTTCTGGAAGTATGGGTTGTTTGAAAAGAAACCTTACTATGATGTGGCAGGGGTAAGCCAACAAGAATTACTGAGCTCTTCAGTAAAGGATAGGAGGATATGTGAACTAAACAAGAACGAGGAGGTGGACTCAGCGCTGAGGTTCAGTTGTACGATAGTTGCATGCTTGGCCTCCTTGATGGTGTCCATATGAGGGTCCATACTGGCAAGAAGAATATAATTGGTAGAGAAATGTCAATCAATTTCTTTATATATATATATATATATATATATATAT
>VCRD01000229.1:10331-39209 GCA_006783055.1 Trinorchestia longiramus
TATACATATATATGAATTTGTCTTTCTAATGTGTTTGTCCTGATGCTCTTTCAAAGGATAAGTTTTTGGTAATAATTCCTAAAACTGTGGTTATAATGTATAGTTAAACTATAATTATTTCACAACTGGAATTTTAGCAATTTTTTGAAACTTAACAAAACCCTAGAATTGATTCGTTCTTCATACGTCAATAATTGTTTAACAAATCGCAATAACATGAATTTCAGCATGAAACTCCTGTTTTTGACTGCAGTTGAGGTATTCGTAATCTTAACAAGGATTTATTTGAACTGTTCAGGACTGTAGTGTCTGGAGTGTTGTAGACTGAAGAACTTACAAACTTTAGGTTCCCTACAGCAAAACTCGTTCTCTCCAGGTGAATGCCTCTTCTGCTATGGTGTATAATTGATGAAAGTTCATTAACGTGTACTAAAATTTGTGTTTTTTGAACTCTTGAGAAATGCTTCATTATAATTTTATTAAAGATAAGTGGTACAAACTAAAATTTAAATTAACCCAGGTAAAATGTGGATTATTCTTTCATATCTCCTGTTGAGAAATTTCGTTCGATTATTTAGCTACGGACATCTTCGTTCACAAAGCATTATGTTTTCTACTTATCAACGAAGCGAAGTTTTCGACGACAGGTGTAAAATCTTAAGTATTTCATGCATTATTTCAAATTTAGATTTAATTCACAAAGCTCAAATTGTCAAGACGATTTATTCGTGCTTTCATTTTCCTAATATTGAGTGCAAACGAGATTATAAAGGCGAGATAAAACGAGCTCCCAAACTTTCTTCCCTGAACTGCACTCTCTCTCTTTTGGGTTAGCCACTGGAATTGAACTTCAAATTACTGCTGCAAGTAACATGCATATTGCTTAGTACAATGGTGAGAGCCATAAGAATTCCAGCTGCTTGCAGAAAACGTGCTTGCAGAAAATGTAAGCTTGGCTTGCATCATTAGTTAGTACAAATCTTTAATTCTCAAAATTTCCCTCGTCCAGTTTACTATTAATAGATTACACAAAAAATGCCCTCGATTTACTGAAAACTTAGATACATATCTAAATATCTATGTTCAAAGACAAAGAAACTGTACCTTTTTTTATAAAAAATGCAATTATTGGTTGCAATGAAAGAAGATTGTTTCGACATGACTTATATAAAGAGGAATTATAGTGAAAATCGCGTCCATAAGGCGCAGGGACCGCTGAGGGACGACGGTGTCTTCCGTATGTCTGGGTGCCGCCGAGACCAGGGTTCAAAGCACGCATTATGATCTGGTAAATTATTAACAAACTGCCCCCCGCAGCCCCTCTTCCTAATTTGTAACCGTCATTTTCCTCAACTGGTTAGATTAATAGTTGCCTGCAAACCCTGTTGCAGTTTTGATTGCATAAATTATGGTTGTTTAATATGTTCATATGGGGTATCTTTTCGTAATTGGCTTGATGAATATTACTTTGCGAATGTAATTGTAAGTCTGAGTTAAATAAGTGTTCCTGAATTTATTCCCTCGTTTAACTAATCATCCTGAAACTGAGATGTTACACTGACTTATTAAAGGAAGCTAAAATGATATTTTTTAGAAATCAACTCTCTTATATAACTACATTGCAGTATTTTTAGTTGCTAGAAAGCGAGTTTCTATTGTAACAATTTTCACGGATTAAATTTTGGTTTGAATGACTGCTACTTTGAGTTCACACTCGCATCATCAAATGTACGATTGCAAAAAATCTTAAACACGTCAAGCAGAGGCGGAAGCTGAGAGTTGATACTGGCAAAAAAACTGACCGAGCTGGGCCGCATATTTTTATTTTGTGATATTTTTGATGTGGTTATACAATTATAATTACTTTAAGCTTTACCTGATTATCTCATTGAGCTGTAGTTGGACAAGATGACGTGTTTCGGGTTGGACAAGCTGCCGTGTTTCATTGTACCGTCATCCATAAATTTCATGACGATCTCATGTGTCAGAACAAACTTTTCAAAAATAGTCTCGTGAAATATACCAAATGGAAATTGTTACGACTTTGATCAATGGAATTAGCAAAATTACTTTGATTGAAAAGATCATTTAATAAGGTAGCATTATTTACCCAACGAGCGCCACTCTTTCGTAACTTAGAAAAATTCTTAGTTTCTTGTCATCTTCATTGCTCTACATAAACTAGCTCCATCATTGCAGGTAAAATTCCTGCAATAATTCTCGCTTTCTATTACCGTGTAACAATGTTGCAAGTACTATCATTGTCTGCTAGAGAGCAGATACTAGTGGTGCGAGTACTGCCGTCTTCTGCTACATTATGCGACTGTTGCTTGCAGTTCATCTGATACCTTGCCTCGTACTGCCTCTATTCTCCGTCTGTCACCTAAACACAACTAATGCAAGTGACAACGCAGCTCCATGCTCCACTCAATGAAGATAGCAAGGCTTTATGGAAGTACACTTTCTTCTCTCATGTACAAATCTTCAACTAAGTAAACTCTATTGTTACGAACAACGTCAAAAACATTGATATTTATGTAATATTTTTTATATGTGCAAAACAAACAGGAATATCACACATGAGCTTAGTTTTCATGGATTAGCAATAATTCTGTTTTTCCAAATTTCTTGCTAACTCCACTTTCGCCAACTGTATGGAACGCTCAATTAAACACACATTTTTTGTACTTGTTTATCGAAAATGGGGAATAGAATCTAACATCACAATTGTTGTTTTAACCTCTTCATAATAAACCTCTTCCGTAAAGTTTCTCACATGCTGACAAAAAATTCTGCTTGTGAAAGTACTGCAAAAACAGGAAGACGAGAATGAATTGTAAAACAGAAAGGATTTTTGTACTGTAAATCGGCTAATTCATGCATAGTACTCTAGGAATCTTTGATTTGACTTCTGTATAATGGATAAGAAATAAAAAACATTAAAGAGGACTCGAAGTAAGTTGTGAATTCGAGATTTGAGCAGCCCACGGTGTTTGTAATAAATCGTATGTATCAAATAACTTTGATCGAATTGACTAAGCACAAGAAACGAAATGGTGTGCGTCTGCTGCTTGCTTGAGTCTTGCTGTATGTACTGCTCGCATGGATGACGCCGGTCTGGCGCACGCAACTGCAGCTAGGAGCGCCTTACTCTAGTCCTTAGACCACACCGCCCTCCTGCACTTCCTTTCTGAGACTTGTTTTGATGTTCTGTCAAGCTTGGCAAGACAATTAAGTCCTTCGCCCTTGTTTCTAGATGGCTTTCTATGCAGAGAGGCGCTGTTGCTTCACCCTCCCTGGGACGAGCGCTGCCTAATAGAGCAGTCTTTCCGATGTGTTTAAAGAAGACGAAATTTCACCTTTACATGTCCCTTTCTGCCAAGCCTGGCGCGGTCGTGTTACTTTGAGGCTTCACTTAAATAGTTCGTGTCAATATGATGCTATTGTATGTGTTTTTGTGTCATTTTCAAAGTTTCGTAGTTGATTCTTCTAATATTTACAATTTGTCAGGATTGAGATCTTTCTGATACGATTTTTTTTTCTGTGGAGTACTTTCGACTTAGCATCGAGAAACTACATATTTTGACTGCTGTTCATTTTCATTCAGATTGCATAGTGCTTGACAAGTGAGAGACCTGTGTCACTTTGGTGAATAACATCTGCAATTGGATAGCTATTTTCAAAAAGATTGTTGCATGGATTGGAGTTTGATGAAGGGTCTGTGACCACTGCAACTCAGCCCAGATATGCGTGCTCTTTGGGGCGGCAATAAGCGAACTATTCTAGTTGCCGAGGAAGTGTCTATCAATAGGTTTAAGTTTAATCAGCGGGAAGAAGACCAATAAGTTCCAACTGATCGTAATTTTACTCAAAAATTCATTTCATCGTCTAATTTATTTCACTCTCGGGAGGCACCTGAGCAAGAGTCAAACATGAATGTTTGACTCTTTTGGAGCTTTCTTTGGCGGCTTTGCTTCAAAGAATCGCGATCCCATTATTTTAGCGTCTCGGGTGCAGAATTATCCTCTGAATCTGTGACGGCAGTTAACCTTCCAAGTTGAAGGTCATGTTCAAAACCTCGAACTGCGCGACGGAGTCGTACCTATGCCTCGAATATGGTGAGAAAACTCGTGTAACGCGCGACCTCTGCTCCACCTGCTGGTGCAGGCTGGGGTTTTCACGCGCCATCGTGATGCTTCCAGTGTGCAACTAGTTTGGTATTCCATATTTTTAGGCATATGGAAAATTCCTCCAAGTTTTGATGTTTTCAAAGAATGCTTGATTGTGTTCCCTCTATACTCACGAAAATGTTCTGAGCAGTTTATATTATCTTGTCACAGCCATAAAACTTGCTAAACGTTTGAATGTTGCATTGAAACTATATCGTTCGAACTCTGAGTAATGTGTCGATCACTTTTTCAATCTCCATATCGGCTCAACTTGTACTCGGTACCTATTTTGATTCTAAACTAGTCTTGCAAACGGTAAGCGTGAGTTAAATTTTGGTAAAAATAAACTATGGGTGTGTCTCTCTGCAATATTGGTGTCAGTGTTGACTCAATTGCTCGTATCCGTCATGTTCAGAACATTTATACACACGTTAATATTAAAAATGAACGTATTGTGCTGTCAATTTGCCTTGTTCGTTACCCTGGCTGTTGTTACGTCTCTCTAAGCATTTTATGTATTCGTTTGCAAAGTGCTAGATAGGTTATTGACCAGCTAGTGTTTATGACTTAAAATTTATGCCTGAACATCGGAAACAGGTTTGAGAGAGTAGTAATCATATTATTGAATGTAGTGGTACATAACAATTAATTTGTTCTTGACAAAAACTTGAATATATTCTACTTCTCTTTACGTTTCACTATTTTTCGTCAATATAACTGCAGCACAACTGTTTTAAAAATAAAACTGTAGGAAAAAGCATGAGAACTGATCTCCTGAATAACATAGTATTTAGTCAGTTTGTAACAAGACCGTATTGTACCGAATATGAAAGATAACGCCAGAAAGAGAACATGCATTACAGCGTATACGATAAAACATAAATGTTAACAATCTTATTTCACTCTGACACCTCCATGAACCGAGTGCTGGCAGTACTTTTTCAACCCGTCACTCTAGAGCTGAAATCTTCTAGGATAATTTGATAAAATGTCTTTTCTTGCATTTCAATAGTACAATTTTAAATGAACGCAAGGATTCAGATATCATATAAGTTAACTATCTATATTGGAGCGATTTCAATAATCATAATCAATGCTATTGATAATTACCGTAAATTTCGATATCATTTTCATCACTATAATTGTAAGGTGGAACACAAAGTTGACTGATATTTTTCGATTAGTGATATTGTTGTGATCAGTAGAAAGTGCAAAATTTATTTAAAACAGTTTGAACACAAGAAACCCAAAACCGCTTTTTTCCTAAGGCTATATAATTCGTGCTAAAATGTAACCAATAAAGCAGCAATTTGAGGTGAAATTATGAAATCCTGCTGGTAGCAAACTTGAGCTTTCTTACTCACTTGTTATTCCTGTTGTTTGCGTCGCGTCTGGACAATATTTTTCAGCTACTTCAGGCGAGCTCTCCTTGAAGCTGCGACTGAACTACTAATATTAGCTAATATTTAGCAGATATTAGCGGCTGGGATTCGGCTGTTAATATTGGCCAATATTCAGTAGGTTGATCGCTGGTAATTGATGTGAGTTGTAGTATTTTGACACTCATAATGAATACATTGGATGTCATTTGTATTCATACTAAAAAATCAGTAAAAACCAAACTAAACAGTTTCTTAAGTAAATGACGCATGATATTTATACGATCAGGCAAAAGTCTGCTATCGACGGAATCTCAGATTTTCGAAACTTCTTCACGGAAAATGATGTGTTTGCACAGACATAGAAATGCATAAAATTCATTACAACTAGTTGAGTGATTGTAATGGATTCCCTGTACCATAGCGTACACGGGCTTAAAATCATATCGGGGGATGACAAAAAACTGTCAAAGCATTTGCAAGGAATATGATGCATTGAAACAATAAATTTCACTTCGATAATTATGACTTTCACAAAATTTTGGCACGCCTGACCTCGGAAACTCGTTACTGCACGGAGTTGAAACTCCACACTGCGCAGAGCCGAGGCAGATCGAGGCAGGCGAGAGCTGCGAGCGGAAATGGAGACCTGGTTGAGGCGGAGGAGGAGGAGGAGGAGGCGTGAGAGTCTGACTGTGGCTTGCAGTGCTGCAGCCTCTTACTCAATAACTCTCTTCATTGCCTCCCTGCACAACGCTTTATTTTGAAGTTCTCGTTCAATGAGCTGCTATTTAAAATATTAATTGCCTTTAGTTAATGCAGAGTAGTCTTGTGCGCTGGTGAAGTGATAGAAACGTACGTTATGATTGCTGTTCTGTCCTTCATTCAAGTTAAGATGTTTAGAGGCAATAACTTGTACATTAATAACAGCATGAAACTCAATTTTGCTGGTCGCTTTTAGAACCTAAAGTAACTTGATATCTTTGAAAATGGCTCCACACTTTGATTGAACTGTTCATTATAATACATGTATAAAATTTGTAAATTTATTTCATGGACTCATTTCATGCACAAAACGAAGCTAAATAATGTTAGAAACCTCCCTCCTCCTATGTTCTTTTATTATTAATACTACACATGCTTGTAAATTCGTCATAACGTTGATTGTATTTGACACATCTAGCTGCTGAATGCAAAGGCTAGAGTGCGTTGTTATTATTGTGCCTTTCTTTCATAAAGTATTTTTTATCATGCTTAGTGTCTTTCAAAGCCTACGATAGGTCAAATGACCATTCTTAACGCTCCAGAAAAAGTTTATTTGAATTAATGCATTAATCAAATGCGTATCAGAATAAACCAAGATTTTGAACAAATGAATATTGCATGTATTCTCAACGAAAAATACAATAAACTTGAACTAATGCTCTACCAGTCAGAATGGAATTTTCTACTGTTAATTATTTGCATTTCCAGCAGAACTCTGGATTTAGTTGATCGCATTTTGTGTAATAACTTCTTATTAATATTGTGTTGCAGATATTTGTGTTACATTTTATTTGGTGTTTAAAGAATTGAACGTCTGTAACATGCAGGAAATAATAAACATGAATACAACAAATCCTTTATTTCAAATTGACACGAGGCATTTGGATGTCATATGAGACTTGTTTAGTGAATTTCAGTAAATTCATGAAAATATGTCTAAGCACATAATATTTACGACAAAACTGTAACATCTAACATCAGTGATTGAAGCTTGCAGCATTTCCATGTGAGTGCATGCCGGACGTTCTAGAGTTTTTTTTGATTTTCACATTTCTGAAAATATGCGTTGCTAAAATTTCCAATAAGATAGGAAATTATATTTTTCGCTCTAGAAAAACGTTATGCGAAGAAACAAAAAACATCTAAAATAAAATAAAATTATGCCACTGCTCTTTTATTTTTTAGCGTTGACTTCATAATATGAAAGTTGGTAAATCACAATTGTAATTTTTTGAGGTGGAGATCAAATTGTACCTGAATTTATAAAGTTTCTTATTAATATTTCCGAAAGCTGTTATGGAGTTCAATGAGCTGTATTAAGGCAGCATGAACTCGTTCTAAGAAGTTTCTAGACTGTTAGAGTAACCTTCCCATACTTAACAAAATCATTTTCTTTAAGTTGTCAAGTGCATTAGAAGATGTATTATTCAGACGCAGCAATCAAATGAATGGAGCTGCTACGCTATCTTAATCTCTACTTTAACGCTGAGTAGACAAATAACCTAACATTCGTCCTCAAAATATGCGTGACCCAAGAAGGCAACATACACTTGCATTGAAAGCGAGTAGTGCCTGTTGGCCTCCTCCTCAGTCATAGAGGACGGGAAGCATGGCCTAAATGTTGTGTTCTCTGTTCTGCACCGGAAACATCAATTGTATTCATTGGAACACATGACATTTTATTGTCTATGTGTGAAATAACTTTTCATCACTTCTCGCTTTAAAATTGACTGACTTTCTTAAAAGAGAGCAGTAAACCGCAGATGATGAGGTTACGATGCTTTATAATTGCGAACAAGCTCTCAATTGATTCTTTACGCTTGTAATTTATTGCAACTAGATCCACACGTGAAAAATCACGGTTTTTACTAAATTTTTCATTTTAATTTGCCAGTGGACGCGGGCTTTGCGAAAGAGTTTCCCCATTGATGGATGTGCCTTTGGTATCCACAGTACAATGCTTACAATACATGTATACCCTACGAAATTTCCTTTTATCTAAATCTGTATGAGCGTCTATTACACAGGGTGGCCCATAACTAAGGTACCTTTTTAAAACTATTTTCAATGAAATCACAATTCCGAAAACAATAACTCAATTTCGAAAATCTTTGGCCTTATACTAAGTGGTAGCCAGGTTACTGGTCAAACTGATTTAAAACATTTTTTTTCGCATTATCAATTAAAAATATCAAAGCATCATGATGAATTTGAACAGAAAAAGGGCCAAAAAAAATTCTATATGTAAAAATAAACCGATTGTGTATTATGGATACCATAATGCAACTGAAAGGAAATTGAATTCCCACAGAAAAATAATGCAATAGAATGATTTCTTGTATTTCTTAAGCTTTATCCTTGTTGCTATCAAAGCTATCGATTAGAACAGTGTGACACACGGACGGACAGACGGACGGACGCACGGACGCGGCTCTTATTATAGTATAGATTAGTGCGTTTAGGATGAGTGTATGCATGAACACGTGATATTATTGACTTGTTTTCAAAGCTTTATACCATACATCAATTTTGTCAGTCCTTTTTTATCAGAAAATTCAAATTTTTCTCGTCATAGTTAGCTTACTCATAATCGTACTTCGTAACATTATCTATCATTTTTCTTTCGAATTATAAGTCGAAATTTAATTTCAGCACAAAGCTCAATGAATCATACACTTAAGCACTCTTGATCTCTCTCCGATGAGTATGTCAGCAGTATGTGTTACATGAGTGCAACCACATCCGAACTCAAATCAGTTAAAATTATTTCGAAAAAAGCTCTTTGAAAGTGGCCTACTTTTTGAAGCTGTGTTGTAGCTTTCTCTTGGACATTTGCGATACACATTTATTTTTGTAAAATCCAGATCTCTCATGGAAAGAATTTTGGTGTTTGACGTCTTTAGCCTATGATTTATCAAAGATTCCCCGGTGATCTCAGCGTGATAGACAACACAGGTAATGAAGTCTGTCATTAGTTTAATTCTGACAGAAAGAAGACCTCAACTGTTACTCTCTCCTAGAAGTAGGCGAAGTTTAAACCTCTTGCACGAACATCTCGGTTTCTAATTTTCTCTTCATTTCATTTTAATTTTTTCGAAATGCTTAATTGTTCTTTTTTTGAGCCCCTGTTGTTGAAAATGAATTTAGTCATTACTGAAACTTACTAAAAGTTATTTCATCTGTGCTGCAGAGGAACAGAATATTCTTTGCAGGTATTATTATAATAGTTATAGATATACGTATAACATGCGTAATTCATCCATTATTTTATTCCCTTTTCTAAAAGACATGAACGATTTTTCCAGCCGACGTATTTTCTTAGATTCGTTGAGTTTCGAGCTAGATCATGAGTAGCCGACTGTAACAAAGATAATGTAAAATATGATCATTATTATTCGTGTGCTACTGCTATTTTGTTCCAACAGCTTGTGGAATACTACATTGCAGTGATCAGTTCTTCGAATGCTAAGAAGTGCGTTATGAACTTGTTTTATGAAGTTAAAGTATTTAAAAACATAGCAAAGCAGCTTATCAGATCGAGTATCATTTTATATTTTTGACTATAGGTAAGTATTATTCACGGCTAGGAAGCCATAGTATGCATTCTGACTGGGGCACAACGGCATTAGTGTTCAACATTCATATAGCTGAATAGCCTGCAAGTATAAACACTGTTCTAGTTGAATGGTGTGCCCAATTTAGTTTTTCCCTTGAGAAAGAAGGAACTTTCTATGAGAATTTTTCATTCTTAAAGCGTTGTTTTTATGCCCGGATGAGCCAAGAAAAAGATGACTGTCTTTGCCGAGCGTACATGAATTGTGCGACAAAATAAGCGGCTATGTCTCTACTAGAGCAAACTTCCGTCTCTATTTTCGTCTTACTGCAAGAATTAATGATCTATTCAGTTATTACCTCATAACTCTTTTTTTTAGCTCAAACGTTTCATTTCCCATCTACAATTGTAGAGGGTTTGTTTGTAAGTTTGGCGTATGTGGCACGCTGACAACGCTTCTAAGCTCTGAGAGTTTATGTTAAGTGTACCAATGAGACCAAAGAAAGTTAGGCTTGTATAAAAATGATGGGCTTCCTAAATATTCATCTATGAATAACGATTACTGTATTTTTGTTGCTGGGACTAGCATTTAAATTTTATTATAAAACTTTGAATAACGTAAATTGAATATTATGTAATGTTTTTTAATGGCTACTCTCGATTTCATTAACCCTCCATCATCCTCATGTAATAGAATTAAAGAGAACGATTAATTGAATGTCTTCCATAATAAAAGTCGAGTAGACAACTGTAGCAACACTGAAAGTATTTTGTCATCAGGAACATTTTAGTATGGTAGTACCTCAATTTTGCTTTACTAATATCTTTTTCCTCTGAAATTTACTCGCGTATTTTTCATTACGTAACGGTTTCCAAAGCTCGGAATTTCATTTCCCTCTCTCAATACGTCTCTAAGTTGAGCAATTCTCTGAGGCAAAGAAAGTTGTCTGCCTTCCCTACCTCGTTACTGAGGACCAGCTTGCCAGCATCATGAGGACTATGCAAGAGCCTGTGAAAGTCATGCCCACCAACTGGCCATGAGATGCCTCTTCTCAATTCTCAAGAAAGGAAGCTTTTTCTTCCTCAAATTTCCACCACCATTTCCTGTAACAGAAAATTTTCTGAAGGGAAAGTTTGTTTTATCTAACGATGCAGTAAAAACTTTTCTAGTGTTTTTAATAGGTATGCTTTTTGATAACACTCATTATATTTCTCTTAAAGTCAATTATTTTTTGCTTTGTATGAATTTTTTTAGCTATGGTTTTAACATTTGTCATATTGAGACATACAGAAGTATGTGGAAATTAAAATATAGGACATGTTAATCTTGTTGAATGAACGTGTTCACAGTAAATGGTAACAATTTTGATTTGTGTTACAACTGAAAACTGAATTTTGTTTTTTCGTCATTCTCTATCACGACTGCATTAACCATACTTAGTTTCTGGAAGCTTCACATCTTCTGAAACAGTAGCGGATGACGTCAGGCTGTTGCACGTTGCGCTCTGTTGCTGCAGCTACACGGTCTACTAGAGGAGGAGGACGCTGCATGATCAGTACTCCTATGTCATCCGCGAATGCAAAGGCCGAGGCTCAAGACTTGGGTGCCGAGCACGACAGATTCATGTCTAAGTTTGAGTAAAAGCGCTTTTTAAGTTATTTTATTTGCTATCCCAGCACAATTAAAACTAAAACAAATAGAAGTACAGTGTTCCCGTGCTATTTCTCGGTTCGTTTATTGCGGACTCACTATTTCGTGGGTTTTCCAAAAATATTGGTGTAAAATAATTATCGCAGTATTTCCGCTGTTTCGCGTTTCTTGGCGATACTCGTTCTGCCCAAACGTAGTACGTGCTGTACAGTGGAATAGAATGAGGCTATAGGAACGAACCTTCTGGCCCATTCTTGGGTCGAATAATTACTTCGATAATTATTCGGTTGTTTTACCAAAGTCCCATGCCGTATTTCTAGCCGCGTCAACCATGTCGGCAGCGGATTTCGAACTCGGGTCTTTCCGCTCGCAAGCAGATTCGCTCACCAGTCGACCAAGCTGGTGGTAATATTATACACACATATATATATATATATATATATATATATATATTTTTGATTAATTTTGCATTAAATAATCCCAAAATATATAAAAATATATTAAAAATATTAATTATAGCACTAAATAATATTATATATCATAAAAAATTACGATTTACAGTAAATAGCGTGTTTACTCGGCGAATATAAACGCCAAAAACGAACAGTAGCATTTGCGCAGCGGCCGCTTGAGACGCTACTTGCCGACGTAAGATTGTAAACAACACACGATTGTTTGACTGATGGAAAGCGACCAACCAGAGAATGCTGCTCTGTATCCTATTCGCGGATTGGGTCAGTAATCGTCGCATCTTATTTTCTTTCGTTCGAGCGGAGCATTCCCTCACTGCTTTTCCATTTCACGTTAGCATTGGACTATCCCGTGTGCGTAGTTATAAAATGATATTATATTATTATTTTTATGCGCGTGATATTAAAATACAGGCAGCGTCCCTACATCGCGGATTTTTATATATCGCGGGTACATGCGCGATAAGTGGGGGAACACTGTATTTGTTTTGTCATTTGCTGCATGGAGCACAGATACTTCTACAAATTGAAAACTCATAACTCGTGAGTAATTTTCTGCAAAAATAGTAAATATTACAATTCCGAACAACTCCACTTCAATTTATATTGAAAACTAGTAGACCCACTCGTGAAAATTCACGTGTTTTTTCACTAAATTTTTTCGTTTGATTTACCAGTGGACATGAGCTTTCCGAAGGAGTTTCCACATTGAAGGATGTGCCGTTGGTATTCACAATACAATACATGTATACCTTATCGAATTTCCTATCTAAATCCTTAAGAGCACGACAGAGAGACGAACTAAGCAAGCAAGCAACACACTGTGTATTATTATACTAGTAGACCCACACGTGAAAATTCACGTTTTTTACTGAATTATTTCATTTTATTTGCCAGTGGACGCAGTCTTTGTGAAGGAGTTTCCACACTGAAGACTATCTTTGGTATCTACAGTACAATGTTTACAATACGTATAACCTACTGAATTTCCTCCTATCTAAATCCTCAAGAGCGTGACAGAGACGGATAAAGCAAGCAAGCAAGTAACAAACTGGTTATTATTATGTAGTGGAATGTTTTCCTCTACTTTTTCTACTCCTCGAAGTGTATTGAGAATTTCTTCTATGGCAATACACCTAATTTTTTCAGTTATTTTCACCCAAACGTTATTCAACTTCCTTTTCAGAAATGATGTACAACCCACATCAAAATCTGGTCAAGTTTTTAATGAAAAAAAGAGTCAAAGAGGGAGATTCAGTGTAATTAGAAATAAAGTTAATCGAAGAGAAACAAGGAGCAATTTCAATACACTAGAAAAAGTTGAATCTTAACTGTCACGGTGGGTGAATTTAAGCGTTAGTGCGAAACAAACTGGTTCCTGCTAAACGGTTCTGATTTCAGTTAAAACAAGAAGTACGTAAGAAAGAAATATACTTATATATACTAGTAAGAAATATACTTTTTAAAATCAATTATAGGAATAAAAATGTTTTTTTTTTTAAATTCAACAAGGTTCAGCATATCAGAGTTGCTAGCGTAGCAGTGCTACCGATAGCCACGCTTCTGCAAAGGTACCTTACTTATGCTCCACCTTGTCCGTATTTTTTTTTAATTTTAGTTTGTTTTATCCATGTTCTCTCTACAATTTGGTCAAACCTAGCTTATTCGTTGCTTGGCAACTGTGGACGGCTATAAAAATTTGAGACCTGTGTTTGTTCTCAATTTTATTCACTGTTTGAGTACATTTCTAATTTTTTCATGAATAAAGTAATCTATTGGAATTAATTTCATCTTTATCCAGTTATTGTGAAATACTGTAGTTTTATAGTCTTCAGCGTTTTTTGTTGCTGTCTATCTGTTCAAACATTTCCACCCGTGAAAAGTGGCATACGTAATGGTATATTTAAAGTAAATTACATGAATGAAGCATAGATAATACATGAGAGCTACATTCGATGGCAATTCAAATTAATAGTTAGAAAACTCAGAGGTTTTTACTTATCTCTCAAACTTTCTGTAGAATATCGGGCTTATTCATCCACTTTGCAATGAAACTTAAGAGAAAAACATGACTAATTCAGTGTTGCATTAATATCATTCCCGCGCTCATGGGTGTAGCTGATTTTGTTAGTGATGCTATTTTCGATGAGAGCATCATGCCAAATGTTATTGATCTATTTTTTAGGGAAATTCAGTTTGCCCAAGTAAACTTAAACCTTATTCATACATTATGGCTTCCTTGGAACAGTGTTTGCAGATGTAAATTTTCTAATCCGTCAACTTATACTGGTGTAACTTCGTAATAAATGTCGGGAGTATCCCAATAAAACCTTGAACTCATCATCCTTTCCCAATGAATAACGAACGATAACTGCTAACTTTCATGAGGCAATTAATCATGAATCTGAGTATGCTTAATGTAGAATGATCGTGTTTTGGTGTTGGCGCTGCCAGATCAATACAGCTTCCTGTGGTAGACAACAGGAAGCTGGAGCTCGCCAGGAAGTGTTCGAGGGACTCCGCCCCCGGATGTTGATTTATATCAGGAATGCGTACTGAAGAGTGATCAACCCTCACTGTGTAATTCTAGCCTGTGAACGAATATCGAGGGTTATGATGTACACACGTGATAAACCTTGAATTTCAGACTTCCTAAATTATTGTTCGAGGATTAAACAATTCTGAACGAGACAGACTTGAACTAATGATATCATATTGACAACCATCCACAAAGACATGCTGTGGAGTAGTGCAATTCATCGTGTTTTTCAGACGTATCTCTCTGGGATACTTGAAACTTTTGAGCTCCATTCGTAGGGTTATGCTGATGGCATCTATCCTCATCACTGCATCTTGAAAATCAGCTTCCTCTAGTAGTCACTCTTGCTGCTCTCAGTGAAATAAGCAATTAGATTGCTGGAGTTTAGAGGGGCAGAAGTTATTTGGTTCCATTTTTTTCAATTCTCCCTTTCTGTTTCACTCTTTTGGAAGACCATAAATATAATACTTTATGGGGATCAAGTATTTTTTCAGCGTAAAAATTTGAATGTGATAATTTTAGCTACGTGTTCCCTGTGTTTGCAGACCACCATCCGGGTGTTCGCGAAGTGCCTGCGGTCAGACATCGAATACAAGACAGTGAGTGTCGGTCCCCGTACTACCTGTGGGGAGTTGGTAGCCTCACTGCTCTCCAAGTACAGGATGAAGCATCGCGACCCTAACCTCTTCTACCTCACCATGGAGGTCACCGTTAGGAGGTCGGTAGCAGTCTCGAGGCTACATCTAATTTTGTTCCGTAAACACGTCTCGTAGGAGCTTGTAATTGAGATCCCTAGGTGCGTATTTCTTCGCAATACAGAGTAACGCTGAAAAAATTTGTCGAAAGAAAGCGCTAATAACTCAAAAAATAACTGATGCAGGAAAGTAAAATAAAAACAGTAGGATAGGTCATGTTCTCAAGTTCTGATTTGCATAATTAGTATCTGGATAATTTTATATGTATAATACCGTCGGTATAAATTTTTTTTATCAAAAGCTAATGTTTTCAAGATCAGTGAACTTACAAGTGAGCAGCGAATTTTCATTGTTGAACAGTACTACTTAAAGAAATCTCCAACCATAGTGAAAGGAACATTTGTTAATAAATTCTAACTGAATATGAACACTAAGAGTGTTACTAATGTGGTCAAGAAATGGAGACCATACATAATCTAAACAAGGGTCATTCAGAATCGTCATTCGATAGCGTCCTGAAGCGTCTTATAAAATAGTATCTCAGAAAAAGACAGCTCCGAGACAAGTACATACAGTATCTCATAATCATCTATCTCGCAAACATTCGTGTGCATGTGAAAACCTACGTTTGTCATATCTTCAATACGACAAACGTACGTATTTCAGTATGATTTCAGGAAGTATTTGAAATCCGTATAATCATACAATGTGCATCATTCTCATTTCCAAACTTTTATTTATGAAGTTAGTATGTTTGTTGCAGCATTTCCCTTATCCTACCTCGAATGAAGCCTAAATAAAGTTTACTTTTTTCACTAGATTTTCCAGCGTTTTTGCTGTAAAGTATTATGAAAGCAAACTCATGAATTCACTGTTAGATTCAGGGTAAACCTAGCCGACATTTTCATGGCAATTAAAAATGATGAACTCTTTTCTTTGTGAGTGTTTTTATGTTCTGCTCGTCGCTCAAATCCTGATGGTCTTGAGAACATCTTAACGCTGCTACATTCAGGTTCGCTTTTTGTACTGTATCTTCTAACCGATTATTTTCTTTATTTCTTATTAGCTCACGATTTAATTTTACATGTGTTTTGTTTATTGTTTTATTGTCATTCAGTTTTTTCAATAGCCGTTCGAATTCCAATTCAATTTTTGTTGATTCACATTTCACAAGTTCGCACCTAAGCCCTGGCCCTCCTGCCTGTCTGGAAGACAGTTCAGTACCTTGGTAGTTTAGCTGCGTCATTTCTACGACTTCCTTTTACAGTATTTTGCAGTTTTCATTAGTGTATACTGCATGGACGTACCCACTGAGCCAAGTCTCGTACGTTTCGGTAGCTATTTACAGTACATACTTCCTGTGATCAAAGATTTTTCTGCTCTGTTATTGTTAGATATTGATTACCATTCAAGGATTTATGACTACTATAATGGATGGCCCAGATGGTCGGGGCCGCCGGTGCGGTCGCTGCTGGTCCTGGAGGAGTGCGCGAGGCCGGCCCAGCTCGCCCTCTGTCGCCCTCTCGGTGATGCGCGCTTCGCCCTCCAGATGCGCAAGGGCGGCGTCATCAGGGTGCACGACACCGTCCTCATGCCAGGGGTGAGAGTGCAGGCCGCGTTTCCAGGGTGTAGTGTTAGGGTAGGTCACCATTAAAAATTGAAAAAAAACTATTATAATTCATTTATAGTCTACTATATTGGAATTAGAAATGTGTATGCATGGTGAGAAAATCTTATGCTTGTTAGAGGCTATACAGTAGTATACATTGTCTGTCGTAGATTACAGAAGTCACAACCAATGTCAGATGAGATTGTATGCGCTTGACCATGCTTTGATTAGTATCTCAGTTTACGGCATGTGTCACTATCAAGCGATACACCTTCCAGTAGGGTTACTAAAAGTGTGTTAGAACATATAATTAGTACGTTATAAGAAAAGAGTTAGTTCTTAGTAGCTAAGGAGATTTCTGTCTTTTTACTTGAGCTACATAATCATAGAGCCACGTGGGATAATCTGAAGTTGAAGAATGTTTTGTTCGCCCGTAATTAAATTGAACTAGATGGTAACTGAATTGACTTAAACTGAGAACTGATTAGCTAACACTGTTCTAAAGAAGTATTGAGCGACGTGCTGAATCTATGCTAACAGTTGGCTTACATGCATTAAGAAAAATACAAAGTAGTGTAATTCTGATTATATTTCTGAGACTCGAAAACTCTCAGTAAGGGTTTTTGATCACAGGAACAAAATCATTCTTTCTTATTCGCACAAAATTTTCTCTCAGAATGCTTTCCTTCCCTTTACCAATCGGTTCTTGATCCTATTTCCCGCTTTGCGCTGAAACTGTAAGACAGAATAATTATGAAAACCTACACGAAAAATATAAGCAGTCAAAATTAAATTATAGGCAGATTTGCTTAATCCGGTCATCCAGCTGTACTGGCATGTGCTGCTGCCTGGACCTCCTTATTTTGCGACGCTCCAGCAGCCTGGGGACACATTTTGTCAGATTTTTATTATCGTCCGTGATTTTAGTCTCGTCAGGTGACGTAGCCTAGAATTATTAGATTCGCTAAGCAAAACTGACTTAAATTATTTTCAAATATCGTTCCCATTGTTTTTCTAACATAAATACTTTGTTTTCTCACTGCTCGAGTTCGTTTTTGTTCAATATTTTTCAAACAAAATTTATGCAGCAATGATTAATGCAGCCTTCAATCAATTAAAAAATTAATCTTGTATTTAGATGCTTATGTCGAAAGTTGTCATACAAATAGACGTAAAATAATAATATTAACGCAATGATAATGGCACTCAGTGCTGAAATGAAGCAACTCAAATACAGTGCCAGACTGTATAGGAATATAATATATCAGTCCATTCCTCAAATTTTCAGTGGAGCCTAGCTACGTGTCCCAGTTAGGCCTACCTACGTTATTTATATCTCTCCTTATTGTCTCTCTATTTACTGATACACTCTAATTAACTGACACTGTGTTGCTTAGTTCCTGATTTTAAGTCAATACCAAATTCTTTATCATCGATTGTTTTCCACAGTCGCAGTACAAAAGTCTGTTGGTGTCGTACCGGACACGCGCAGAGGAGGTGGTTCAACTCATGCTCAATTGCTACTCCCGAACTGACACCAGGAGTTTCTACGCGCTGCATCAGGTGAGCCAACCATCATTACACGAGTTTTGAATTGTAGGACAGGTTTCTTAATTATTTTAGGAAATTTTATTTTAAACCTTTTCGAAAATTAGCCATATTTAGTACCGTGACGATATTTACTTTCCTTACTCTCACGTGAGTGATATTTTCCCACGTTTACGAAAAAAGTACTTTTTTACGCCTATTGAAAAAAATCCTTTCATACTATATTGAAATTTATTAGTTTATGTTAGGTAAGAACTATTTCATACTGACCTAAGACAATGATCAGTTTAAAGAAGAACTTTTATGATAGCCTAATGTGTTTGACATTCCGTTCTTTCTTGTATTATTCATCAGGTACAATAACAATCGTCGTAAAAAGACAGTGAGAAATGCATTTGTTAGTGCAAATTGGTTTCATGATAATGGAAACAAAAATCTTTTAAATACCAAATGTTTCAAACAGTAGATTTGTTTGTCTAAAGCTGTGCAATTTTCTCACTTCAATGATTCAGGTTTACGTTTTTCTTGTTAATGTCTACGAACATGATTGATGAAACCTATTTCAAATTCATAGTTTATTTATAACTAGAATTTTTGTCAATGGATTTTAATCAACCGATATTTTGTGAAAGCATGAACAAAGTATTTAATCATTAATCACAGATAATCTTCATAGCTGAATGTCACTTAATATTTTGTTTTTCTTGTAAGTTTACTGTTCGCTATTCATTTCTTCAGTATTATTTTAATTACAGTATGTTCGACAAAATATGCTAAGTAAATGATTTTTAGTTCATTTTCGCATAACTTAGCATAAAATTGCCGACTTATACTCAGGAAAATAACTCACTGATATCTCCCTCCTTTGAACATCTTGTCCTAGATATTTGGAAGCAGTGCGAGTTTGTTATTTAATTATTTCAATATGACAGTTGATTGTCTTCTGTCATTGCAACCTAGCGACCGATAGTTGTCTACAATTAAATAAACACAATTTCCTTTTAGTTTGGATGTCAGCGTTTAATTTATTCATGAGGTAACTTTCATTTTAACGTCAGCAAAGAAATTTACATCCAATCAATGACAGTGTAGTAGAGTAATGTCTTATTAAATTAGATCGGTTGATGAGATTTACTGACATTTAATTCTATGGATGTATGCAGATAGTTCAATGAGCTATTCATGTGGGAAACCATCAGTGTTTTTATTTCATTTTAACGATCACAATCGAATCAATGACATCTGAATCAAATGACATTAGTATTGTGGTCGGTTGTGAGGTGCACAATCTCACTCCAACCTCCCATCAGTGTTTGTATTAAATGCCCCCGCATAATATTTGCTCACACTACTGCACTAATACCATGAGTGAGGAACGCATGATCCTGACATACACCGACTGTTTCCTCATGCACGGTAATATTTGCTCACACTAATGCACTAATACCATGAGTGAGGAACGCATGATCCTGACATACACCGACTGTTTCCTCATGCACGGTAATATTTGCTCACACTACTGCACTAATACCATGAGTGAGGAACGCATGATCCTGACATACACCGACTGTTTCCTCATGCACGGTAATATTTGCTCACACTACTGCACTAATACCATGAGTGAGGAACGCATGATCCTGACATAAACCGACTGTATCTTCATACACGGTTGAGTGACACTGTGATGCACCAACAGGTGTGCCAGTTTCCAGAGTACAGCGACGTGCAACTGCACCCTGATGACCGACCGCTGGAGGTGAAGTCGTCCTGGCCTGCGGACAGACGAGACGAGTTTGTGTTTGTGCTCCGCCGCAACATGAGCGCTGCTCTCTCGCTCAGAAAGGTTTGTTGCTAATCTAAATGACGCTATAGTTTAATTCACAGCCGCTCCTAGTCACGATTTTGTATAGTTTACTGCCCATCTTATTGACGGTTGTGTAAAGTTTACTGCCTTTCCTATTGACGATTTTGAATAGCTTACTGCTCCTATTGACGATTTTGTATATTCCATTGACGTTCGCCGAATGGACTTCGTAGTTTACTGCATGAATTCGCGTGAAGACAACCAAAACTTGCTATTAAGATTAAACTTTTGCTTTCATCAACTGTAGACTGGACGAGCGATGTCAGGTGATCCACTCAAGTTGTTGCGAGGGTATTCTGAACAATGGTGTCACTGACAGCGTTTTCATGTTCATACTAAATTGATTGAACTTTATTTTGCATGTTAGCTAGAACTTACTTGCTTTAGCTACACTGTACAGTCTTTACACCACAAGACTGTTTTTACGTACGAAGTTGATCTTCTGATGTTAATCAAATTAAGTTAAAATGTTTATTTTAAGCGAATGGAGCATAAATGATAACAATCAAAATTCCATGTGTACATTTACAGACGTCTTACTTACTGAGAATACATGTATGCTATCTAGACATTAAACTTCATTTATCCGTAGGCTGCAACCGTCAATCCCTCACAAGTCATCCTTTACAATCTTACTCCATCTCTCATTAACAGATTGTTATTCATGTTTTCTCTAAATATCCAAGGAATATCAGCACGCTAATAAATTCTCAAAATTTCAGCTGTCTCAGAAAACTTCAATTGAGTCATCTGACGATCGTCCTCATCTCTCATCGAGATCGTCTTCAGCCTCGAAATCCGACGGTCATCGCAGGAGCCAAAGTTTAGATAAACAGAGGCCTCGCTGTCACAGCGTGCCCACACCACCTCCTCGAAGTCGCAAGAATATCAGTCACTTTCAGCAAAGTCTTCTTGATAGTAGTTTGGCTGACGGAAAATTGACAAATTGTTCAACTGTTCGTGAACAGAAATCATCGGCGGTGTCTACAGCAAAAATTGTCTCCCATGGCACAAACATTGCGCTTCTCAGTGCATCTTCAAATTTCTACAACAGCCAAAGTAATGCGATAAACGTCCCATTGACGAGGTTCCATCAGAGTGTCGTGACTCGCAACACCATCAATTACAATGTCCATTTCAATCGTCCTCCCGAAGCCATTCCGAGCAGCGATGACGCTGCCGTGATTGATTGCACATTTGCCACTCCAAGAATGACTCAAATCTCAGAAGAGTGGCCAAGACCCAGAAGATCCCATAGCGCTAGTCGGTTACCAGTTGACTCACGACTATCAGTGGCTACAACTATTGCGTTAGATGACTCCTCGATGGTTCCGTATGAGAGACGTCCAAGACAACAGAAAACGATAACTTGGATAGAGAAGACATGGACCACGACAGGTTGTCAAACTATTTTATCCTGTACACCTAAGACTACGGAGAGAGAAGACGTATATTCGAAATCCATTAGAGAATTTACACCACCGCGGGAAAGACCATCTCGCAGAAAGCAAGTAAATTTTGCTGATGAATTGCAATTTGAGGAATTATCCTCTGCAACGAAAGATGAAAAAAATTCATCATGTGTATCCCCTCCTGCTATACCTCCTCCTCCACAATCAGATTTATCTTCTGAATCTCCTTCGCCTCCTCCTCTTCCTGCTGTGCCGCCACCAACTCCTCCTACCGGAAGGTCTCCCAAACGCGTGACACTAAACGATGAAATTTTAATGAAACCACCTCCAACCCCTACGATGTCCCCACCTCCTTTAACCCCTGAGCAAATAAGAGTGATAAAGCCGTGCATCAAATACCCCAAAACTCATCAACGATCTCTCTCGGCACCTTCATCTCCAGCTTTCAGGAAAGTGACCTTATCAACAGCACCATTGGATCTTCATTCTAAGGGCCACCGAAAACTAACGAACGGTCGACCCCTCAACCATGAAATACCAGTCACAAGGACAACTTCCGATACAAGTCCTGAAGAATTATCAACCTGCAAAAATGAACTTGTTTGTGAAGAGGTTTCTGAAGATGAACATCATCGCCTCAAACATTCGTCTGATACCTGTGAACGAAACTGTAAAAACTGTTTCTATATCTGAAAACACGGTATATAATGAACAGAAGATATTGCGTACGTGTTGCAAATGTGTTTCGGGACAAAGATAGCCTTAAAATATACGGCGCAGATTTGTAATATTTTGCGCTAGTTTCAGTTTATCAAAGAGTTATCGTAAGTTGCATTTAGTGAGAATCCTAGAACTCTGGCATTCTTTTTTGTAGATACCCATTTTTGTATGTATGAGATAATTTTTATACAAATTGTGTTCACATGACATTCCACGACCAAAGCATAAGGTTAAAATGTTTCTTCTATCAAATAAATATAAAGTTTCACATTTTCTTTACTGCCTGATCGTTTGCAACTTCGATGAGAAGGATTGAAAATAGTGCAGTTTTGTCGACTCTTCAGTTGATACTGCATTCTAAAACTGGAACAAATAAACGGTAAATAAAATGGAAGGTGCCCAAACCTGTCACGTAAGGAACAGTGTTAGCCGACTTACGCTTATTTCGGTGCATGTCACTTACCTTAGTCAATGTTCGCTTTAGTTTCTTTCCGACTTCAAAGCTTCTTGTTATGAATGCTGAAACTTTACTCATTGGGAGATTTTTATGGATCCTCCGGTAGAATGTTAGATCTCTTTGTTACTTCACTGGTTCAATAGCCATGTCGATATGACTTAATACATCCAATATGCAACAAGGAACGTGTTTTAAGATCAGTTGCCAGGTTCAGAATACGTGACGTACCATGCACGTCGAGGCAGCTGTTTGAAACTTTTGTGCCTTTACTTTCTAATAAGAGGATTAATGCATAAAAGCAGTAACGTAACGTTCGTAGTTCGGAAATCGGGCTCTCCACCTAAACTTATTCTTTTTTAGAAAATTTACTCACATCAGGAGACAAAAATAGTGAAGTTGAATATTTTTATTTAGAAAATCAAACTGAAAGTTTTAAAACCATTAAACAAATTTCAAACTACTCTGCAACGATATAGCACGCTAGGAGACCTAGTCAAATGAACATAAACCTCCACGGCTTTCATAAACGTTACTGGTTACAGTAAATGCCTTACTTTTAAGACACCGATAGTCTTGCTTGCATCATCTCGTGGACACCAGGAACGTCGAATGCCTCTGGATTGATGCACCAGTCGTAAGCGTTCTGGAAGATTTTGGCCCAAGGCGCAGTGTCTGTGCACCCAGTGTCCCCAGCAGGTCCACTAACTTGAGTCTTCTCTGGGAAGTGTCCTTTGTAGGGCCACTGCCAGGGCAACACGCATCGCTCAGGGTGTGGCATCAGAGCTAAATGGCGTCCACACTCTGAACTCACTCCTGCTATGCCTCCTGGAAACGATGAGAAAAAGTTAATATCAGCCTGAAGGCGTTCGTGCTATAGCCACCAATTTATGCCAGTTCAAAATTTATTACAAATTCCAGGATCGAGGAAATGTCAGATTAGAATGGAGCTCAATTCGCCCTCAATTCCAACGATAACGTATAGGATAAACACTTAGGGCTGTGCGGGGATCATTTTACGAAATCATTTTTTTCTCCTACGTTGAATTAGGTTTTGGGATCTTTAGTTTGCGCACTGACAGCTGATTTGGCTAGCAGTTACAAACAGAAGAGGGTGACGGAAGGCATGATCAATGACCTTCCAGGACTTATTTACCCACGCGTTCCTATTGTTTGTTTTTCATATATTAAGAATTAGAATCTTAACAAAATTTAGTCAGAATTTTACATTTTCCAAAAAAATAAGTTTTAAATCTGCCAAATCTGACGGATAAGCAGGAGGAAAGATTTACCTGATCTCGCTACGGCTCAAGGAGAGTCGTGTGCCATACTTTGGTTAGACTTTTAGGTTTCGTACGTAAGTAGATCAAAGGTTTTCACTGCAGAACCATTTGACAGAAGTTCAGGAACGCAGCGCATCAGGTTTTCAGAATCGGGCTGAAACTTTCGAAAAGGTGCCCGAAAGACGTACAAGGATACTTATCGCTAGTAAATACGATGTTTGCAAACTGTTACGGCAACAAACTTCGTACTGAAGGCTGTCAAAGAAATTACTCCTGCATGCTTCAACTGAGAAGCAAGTTGGCTGTGCTTCCGAATTCTGGATTGGTCTTCAGTCGTTATTTCCTGGCAAATACTATGTTAATACGATTCTTAACACGTTGACTCCAATTGCCTGATTGGGGTAAAACTTCACTTTGTACGCATAGTCACTAGAAGGATCTGAAAAAATTACAGAACCTAACCTAAGTGGTAGACATAGGTACCACTTCGTAGTCAACGTGTTAATACACCAACAGCCATCGTACTATTTTAAGTACGTAGGAAACCGTTGACTTAGTCCTATATTTTAAACTTTTCGTTCTAAAGTTGCGGGACATTCCATACAAACGGATAAAAAGTGGCAATTTACACAATTTCATTTAGTTGATATAATTTTGCCGTTTAAAGGTTAAGCGAGGAAATGTTTGCCGTATGTTCATTCTTTTAAGCTGATAAAAATGCGTCTTAGTCTGAACTTTCCTTTCAACTATTACGAAATTTTTAATGGGAAATTGAATGAAAGTAAAGAACATTATTCAACTTACTTTGAGAGCCGTTAGGATTCATGGGGTAGCTTTCTGTGGGTTGATCCTGGTCATCAACGTAACTGATGGCGACCAGTTGTTGGGAGAAATAGTTTTCAATTTTCTCCGGTTCTCTGCACTCGAATCGGCCTGAAAATAGGGAAATTTACATTTAAACTTTTGCTTTAAAAAGTAGCTAAGAAAATTTGTATAATGGCAGCAATGGAATAAGTTGTTCGTAAAAAGATATGTTCCATAAGGAATCTTTTTCTCCCGGACTTCACCTTACCGATTATCTCCACAAAAGATGGAAACTCCATGCACCGTTAAGCTCCTACTCGTCGCGTACACGAAACAAAGGTTGAAATTTTGATTTTGAGTTTGGACACAACGTTAGGAACCACTGCAGATTGGAGTGGTTAAGGCGTTTGTAAATGAACAGGTCGTCAGACCAGGAAGAAGTAGAAACGATTCCCTATTTTCACTTGTTTCGAAGATTCATTACTGTCAAGTTCTGAATCTGTTCCCGTACGCAACTTTTGAAAGAGCGAGTTACCCTAGGTGTATAAAGAAAAGCTACCACGAAAGTTCAGTCCTCATAAATCGACAACCAAATCAAGTTACAAATTCCTCTGTACAAAGGTTAACTTTTAGTGAATTTAATATTCATGGTGAGCGAGTGTTCAAGCATGAACTTGCTCCATTAATCACGAATTGATCGGAAACTAAGTTCAAGCTGTCATAAATGAGATTCATTATACGGAAAGCTCAAATTGCTTTGAGATCGATCAATCATTTGAATTTACTACCATAATTGATTGCTTTTTCTACGTACCTTGCAATCATTTGTCTTACTCAAAGAAAAGTTTAACGGAAGGAAATTGTTCAAACGTTTGTCACCTTTCCAAATTTTCCGTGCTCAGGAGTTAAAATGTAGCACAAGGTAGCAAACAGTAGGAGGTATCAGGTGAATGGGAAGGAGGCGGAGGTGAAAGTGGGCAATTTACGCCTAGCAGCTACTGGTGAACTGGTCGGAAGTTTACGGCCCTGCGTTGCCGTGCAGTAATATTTAGCGTTCTGTACTGACGTAATCTTCATTTGATTTATCGATCATTCACAGCATTTGTTGCAGATAATTGCTTACTGATAGCGATCTCCTGAAAGGAAACTCTTCGAAGTACCACTATGTACTACGAATAATTTTATGGGGTAGGGATAATATTTTCATCGTTTGTACATCACGATGGTAACAAGTTTTTGTTTTTAAATCCCTCTGAAAAAGAATCGGCAACAATTCCAGGCTATTCTACAAGATTACTTTGTAACGAGTTTAACTATTGTACCAACCTTGATTCTTGTACTGCAAGTACAACAAATAAGCAAGGTAGCATACCATCTGTACTAGACAAGCTTCACAAAGCTATTGCTACATACAGCTTCCAGTTTTTGAATGGATGAGCGTTTTGACTGATAGATTATGGTTAGAGGCTCTGAGCATCTTTCTAACGTTGTCCTGCGTGTGAAGCCAGTATCCAGGTACTATTTCTCGCGGTTTCAGATCATCGCGAGGTCTCTACTAGACTGTACCTCAAGTTACTAGCTGAAAAAACTCGATTCAATCAAGATCACTCCTCGAAAGATGTCCGCACGGTAAATTTAGAAACCAACGTATGCTTTATGCATACAAAATTTACATTTTCTTGCTTACCCTCCTTGTGGGCTGACCAAACGCCGAGAACTGAACCTTCCATATCTTTCAAGAGCAAGTTCCTGGTCTTCTCAATCTTGACGCGAGACCAGCGAGACTCAAACCGACCCGAGAGGTTTGTCTTGAAGCGATGGTCGGGCAGATACGACTCTTCTGCCAAGTAGGGACCACTTTAGAAAATCCGGGAAATTCTCGTTTGAAGTTATTCAGGTTTTGCCCGACATAGATAACCGGTGATCGTACTTCGCAAGCCCAGGAATTCTACTTGCGAAACTCATACTTCAGCATTTGCTATTCATGAAATGAAACGAATAATTAACAAATTCATGCTAAACCTAAAAAGAATGATTTTTATGTTTGTCGTAACTATTATATCCAGTCGCTGAAACACTTTAAAACAAATTTAGGATAAAACCTCGCTACGTAAAGTTTTCACCCCTCATGAAACTCGGCTCAGGTCGATACCAAGGAAAGTTCAGCGGGAATTTCAAACCTGGACATTACTCTTCACAAACTGCCAAATGTTGGAGTCCATGCAGTTGTGTTAATATGCATTTACTAGCAACATTTATGTAGAGTGTACATTTACAGTGTTAAAACTATCATGTTGACCCTACAGTATTTTCTGAAGCGTTTAGTACCATTTAAAAATTTTATTCTCGTACGAAATGCATAAAAGTTATAGCACCGTTTGTTGTTTTATCAGGACGAAATACAGAGAAACGTGTAGTTTCAAAATAGAATTGTGCTTTTTGTAAATACATGAAAGATTATAGCACAGTTCAGTACACAATTTCAGTGGCTTTACTGATTCTGTAGAATTAGAACATTTTTTCTGTAAGTGGATACCACGAGGTAATTCAGAATCAACTGATAAAGACTACTATCTACGAAAATGTAGGCCCCTGTTCGTTTTTAACCGATCGATTCTACTGAAGAACTGTCCTAATGTATAAGAAGGATGTTAAATTAGCTGGAGAAGTGTTTACCAATTGCATTTTTCGATCGTCGCTAAGCAAAGAGTCGTCGATATTAATCTACAACTTGTCAGTTTTTTAGGTTAAGATATACGCTCAAGTTAATCGACTTTTGTGTGCCCAAAATTAACTTTTCTTGTTTCGTATGAAGCTTGTATTTAAGAATTGCATGATAAAAACAAGTTTGTCAATAGAATCTTGTTTTCGAACAACTATTCGATATGATGCTTGTACAGTGACACATCGGCAACACTAAAGATTCATTTTTAGGCAGCTTAACTCATTCTGTTAACTCCGTCCTCCTTATTAGTCAAATTTTAAAATGAGACTTCAAATTTTCAAACCCAAATTCAGGCTGTCATTTCAAGTTTTCTTGACACGCAATCTGTTTTACGTACCATAAATCGCAATATTTACTTAGATATGTTTCCCAAACATAAATTTAGTATTCATGATAAAAGAGTCGTCACTCGCGGGTTGATCAATTTCAGAAATTGAGCTTAGGAAGACTGATTAGCTGAAAAATTTAGAGATTTGTACCGTGCTACAGAGTACGACCATTTCACGCGTGTCTCGTCCATATGGTCAGTTTTTGAATTATTTTAGTAGGGACGTTACTCTGACATTCACTGAAATCTGTCTTCAATAACCAATACTAGCCTAACAAAGCTATGCCGCAGGTTTCGAAACTAATGTTAAGTTTTTTGAGCAAATGCTACGTAATTTGCTCACGTGTACCTTTACACACTAGCGCTTCTGTTGCATGTACTGATGTAGGAAATACGAGCTCGTGAGTTCAATATTGTAACTAGGCATAATGGCTTCCTTTTGCGCGTACAAATATATTGTAAACGCTTTAGTGAACATCAGGTGCTACGCTGGTTTTTGACAAACCCAATTTACAAGAAGTTACACTTTAAAATAATTGAGTAAACGATCTTGTAACTCACGCATGATTCCGGAGTCTAGGTTCTGCCAACCAAGCAATGCTGCCAACTGGCAACCGTTGCACACCGCGAGCGAGAAATTTCTAGGGTTAGCCCTCCAGTTGTCCAGTGCACACTGAGCTCGGTTGGAGCCTTTGAGACACGCTGACCACCCCACACCGGCTCCAAGCACGTCTGGAAAAGCAATGATTAACGATGACATTCAATGAATTAGGAACAAATTAATCCGTGTTAGTATTGCCGACGTGCATGCACATCTTGCCGTTTTCTGATGAGACCAAAAAGTAGCCGTTCTAAATTGACGTACTTTTACTACTATAGCGAGATCATCTACCTGGCGCTCTGAAGGTTT